>OU893339.1:11614649-12214649 GCA_918026875.4 Diatraea saccharalis | reverse complement strand
GGCCAGCGTGGAGGGTCATGGCCCATCCTCCTTAACCATCCTAAGCAAAAAGGAAGGCCTGAGCTCCTGCAGTGGAGACGTAAAAGGGCTAGTGAGTGAACCATCTGGCTGACTCATCACTTAACCTATTTCTATGTTTTCTAATTACTAATGATGCTTTAGAAAATAATCTCTCAGCAGGTACTGAAGTTGTGGGTATTGAGAGAAAATCACGGGCCATCTTCGATAAAGTCGGATACTCTGTCTCATGCGTCCTCCACCAATCTAAAATGTCTTCCGAGCTGGTAGCTCTTGGTTTTCTCAGATACTCCTCCAACTCGTCTATCACTAAGCCTTGAAGACAAGATCCACAAGACGTCGAGGGACATTCATACAGTTTATCAGTCTATTACGTCTTCATCTTCATCACATACCTTATTTTCTTTTCTTGGTAATTCCAGAGATTTGTTCAGTGAGTGTAGAATGTAGTATTTTTCATAAAGTTCATTGAACTTGCGCAGATTTTCTGTTTTAAGTTGCTTCCCCCATATTGTCAGGTCAAAAGTATGAGCCATATGCCTTGGGTCCTAAATTAAAGAAGTACAATACATCCAGTTGCTCTTCTTATAATGTTTAAGCATTTTGTCTCGAGCTGCTTGGAAAGCCAGAATGAGCCTTTCATCCACTTCAGATCGATTAGGTTTCTCATCTAACTGTTTTAACATGGATTCAATTTTATCGAGCAAGAGATTGAATGATACAATGACTAGCGGTAATGTAACATATTTTTCTCCACCAAGTTTTGTACTTAAAAGTTTAAAGTTTATTAGAAACTTATGTATTTTTTCGAGTATTTGCCATTCACTAGCTGTGATTTGAAAATCATTCAATTCGGTGACAGAACTGCACAATATGTTAATGCCCGCTCTCACTTTTAAACCAAATCCAATCATATCATGTGTGGAATTCCATCTCGTTGGACAGTCAAGAATGGGATTCAGATTTGATGGCACGCCAGCTGCTTCACAAGCAGACTGAAACTTCTTCTTCACTATTTCACTTCTTTTTATTTTACTGGAAATACTGTGTAACTTTGTTACAGATGTACGCGAGTCAGCAATATTTGGTGCATATTCTTCATCTTCTTCGTCTTGTCACCTTTTTTGAAGAAGAGCACAACCACGTTCCTGTGCCACGCCTCTGGCGTCGTACCCTCGAGAATGACGGAATTGAACAATTTCTGGAGGACTAAGAGTACCGGTTTTCCACCCGTTCGCAAAAATTCAGTAGTGATTCCGTCATCCCCCGGTGCCTTGTTGTTCTTGAGCTGTTTGAGTGCCATTCTAATCTCGTACAGGCTGATGTCTGGGATATCCTCGGTGTAATGTCGGGTCAGCTTTGCTCTGGTGTTCTTAGCATTGCTTTCAACGGGTTGTTGTGTTGATGTGTACAACTGTCCATAAAACCACTCAAGCTCAATCAAAATCTCCGGTTTTGAAGATACGATCCTGCCGTCGTCGATTTTCAGCTTCGTCATCTGACTCGACCCAGCAGACAAATTTCGTGCAAACACTTTGGAGCCTTGGTTTCGCTCTATTGCCTCCCTAAAACGTGTAGTATTATAGGAGCGCAGATCGCGTCGCATCGATTTGGAAATTCGTCTGTTAAGCCGACCAAATTCCGACATATCGGTTGAAGATTGCAGTCTCATATCCCTCAGTTCCGCCATCAACTTGAGCGTTTCGTCTGAGAGCTTTTGAGATTTAATACGGCGCGGGGCCTTATAGAACTTAGAACCCACAGCTTGGACTGTTTCTACAAACCCGTTGTTTATTTCATCCACAGACTCGCATTCAGCTAGACATATGAGCAGCACTAGGACGGAGCGTAGACTTCATCAGACGTGACCTTTCGAGCTTAACATTGATATTCAATGTGCCTCTAACGATTCGGTGATCGCTACCGGTTTTCACTCTGCTGATCACGGAGACATCATTGAATATGTGCTTTCTGGTTGTCATGATGAAGTCGATCTCATTTTTTGTCGAACCATCAGGGCTCATCCAGGTCCACTTCCTGGAGGGTCTTTTCTGGAAGAAGAAGTTCATCGCAAAGAGTCCCTCCTTCTCCATGAAATCGACCAGCTTCTGGCCCCGGTGGTTGCGCCGCCCATAACCAAATCGACCCACCCTCAACTCATCGCCGTTCGAAGGGCCCAGCTTTGCGTTAAAGTCCCCCATTACAACGGTGAAGTAGGTATTAGTCGTATGTATGGCTTCAGAAATCTCCTCATACATAGCCTCTACCTCATCGTCGGAATGTGAAGAGGTCGGGGCATAAACCTGTATGACCTTCAGGGAATACCTTTCGGTGATTCTGAGTATAAGGTACGCCACTCTGCTCGACACACTATCGATCTTCACCACGTTGTTCACGAGGGACTTGTGGACGAGAAACACAACACCACCTTGAGATTTTTGATCTCCTTCCCGGAAGAAGAGCATGTTACCGGACTCAAGGATAACCGTATCCTGGCCCTGTCTTCGGATTTCGGATAATCCCACTATGTCCCATCGCAACTTGCTCAATTCTCCCTCCAGCTCTAATAACTTCACTGAGTCAACTGAAAGCTTTTTAATTAAACCCAAAATACCAGAGAAAGATTTTCATAAAATGCGCAACAACACTTTTTTGAGCTCCTGGATTGAGCTACTGTTCTTAACAAAAGAAATAAAAGAAATAGAATGATATCTCTTACATAGTCGTAAAGTAAACAGTAGTGTCGAAATTTTGAAATAGCACTGATTAAATATAGAAAAAAATCAATATTATAAACAAATAAACATCAAAAATTACTTGAAGTTAACTTTGAATTTCTCTTAGCCACAACAATATTATTTGACAAAATTTATGCCAGATTAATCTATTTCATAAGGAACAAAGATATTATAATTTAAAAGCATAAATTTATTGTATTATTTCAATAAAAACGATAAATGTAAACGCAATATCACTACAAAATACGATGCAGCGTCCGTCTGAGCTCAGTACCGCGCGAGCGCTCCTCAACGTTCGACCTGTGTCGCATTACTTCGCGCCATTTTCGATCTAGGTACGTTCGAGCGAACGTTAATAGAGCAGTATAGTGGGACTTCTAACTTTGATCACGAAGTTAGATTTATATGGAATTTATATAGCTTGATGAATTATTTCTAATACACGTTTGTTATTTTCAGCATGGGTCTAAAGACCCTTAGATATAATTGTATAAGAAAGTTAAAATATATATTTATATTAATAAAAAATGCAAATAAAGCAAGGTACTTCCTCTCTCAATACACTTATACTAGTACATAAAAGTTGGAGTGCATATTTGTAATATTAAAATATCCGCTTTTCACTAAATACATTTGTGTATATACATGGTACATATACAAAAAAAAATATTTTTTATCTGTCTGTCTGTTAGTTCTGGCTAATCTCTGAAATGGCTTGGCCGATTTTGAAGGGACTTTCACTAGAAGTTGACTTACGTAATAAGGATTACCTTAGACTTATGGCTCGATGCAATTGGACCGATATCAAAATATATCGGAGATCCGCATATCAAACAACTTTTTCTAAATTCAATATATTTTTAATCATCGACGCATAAACCACGCGGTGTTATAAGTCTGACGTGTCTATGTGTCTGTATGTGTGTGTGTGTCTTTCTGTGGCATCATAGCTCCCGAACGGATGAAGCCATTTTGATTTTGTTTGAAAGGTGTATTAGTCGGGAGTGTTCTTCACTATGTTTGATGAAAATCGATCCAAGATGGCCGCCGCCACAAAATGTCGGATTACATATTTTATCACGATTCCATCAATATGGATATCACATAAGATAGATTGAGTAGTAGAATACTGAACACTATGAAAAATTTCAAATCCAAGATGGCCGCCACCAAAAATGTTGGATTACCTACATATTTCTCACAACTCCCTCAATACGGATTTGTTTATTTATTTATTTATTTAATGGCACAATTACAGATTACAAATCATAGCTATAGAATTATATCTGATTTATATTTTAAATACAGAGTAAATTTGCACTCCAATTACAACTGTACTCGGCTCCATTCCGCAATAAAAAACATCACATATCGAACTGAAAGTTTCAAACTTTAAACATAAAATTAAAACAAGGGCGAAACCGATTACAACCCTTAAAATTTTTGATATAATCCATAAATTCCATTCAGCAATTTATGCAATAATTAACTAATAATACTAATACTATTAAGTCACTATCTCTAACCAAGCTTTTAATATTCAATTAGCTTAGAGATAGCCACAACATCTCAACACATATACAACCAATCAAGCAAATCAATATAAAAATGGCAAAACAATTGTAAAAACAAAACCTACGACCACATGCAATGACAGGCGAACATTTCAAACTACTTTTACTACTATTACGTATATCATTTTATAAAAATAAAACAATTATTAAAATATAGGGTATTATAATTAACATTTTCATAAATCTACAACAGAAAATCAAAAGCAGATCGAGCATTTTACCGCCTTCTTACATTTGAAGCGATACCGCAGACCATGAGATTTGTGACCGATATTGACAGATTGTACAATCTCATGAGCAAACACTTGCGTTTTTCCATACATTTTATAAGTGCGTGCGATTCGTCCGATATCGTTCATCGATATCGAATAACGTCGCATCTAGCCATGAGAAAAGAACCTTAGGTTACTTTCCATTCGCATAAAGTCGCGGGCACAACTAGTTTTTAGTATAATTCTAATTTACTACTCTTAAAACAGGAAACAGTCCCTGTTTCAGAATGGATCATGCCAAGAAAAAAATAACATGTTTCCTATGGATGACAAAAATAAACCGAAATCATCGACGAAGAATATGGCACGAATATTTTTTTATTAATATTTATATTTATATATATATATATTATCATCGCTATTTATATTATATAGCCTATAATTTTTAAAGTATTTATTTATATTTTATTCCTTTTAGTGAGCAGCTAATGATAGATATTACAAATGTATAGAGATTATATATTTTTAATGGACCTTTAATTTGATACCCATAAAGTAATGATTAAAAAAACATACTGTTTTAAATGGCGTAACATGTCCCCATACCTATTTAATATTAATAAATAAAGCTAGTGTCACTGATACTCTATGTATTTTGTGGTAACTTATACTCCATTCATTATAGCATTAGACAGAAGTTAAATAAGGTTCTTTTTATGGTATACTTTGTGACAAAATATCAATAATCATGTTACTTTTAAGACTGACGGCTAATTTGCTACATATCCACTTAAATACCAGCTGCTATACTTTACTGTTGTCATTTAAGCTATCTATTAAACAAATATATAACTATTACAATAAAAAGTGTTCATAGTAAAGAACCTAAAGAAGCAGGGTTGGATAGTTTCGGCACGACACTCATGTCACTATAACTCTACCAAATTTAAAACGTTGCCTAACCCCTTCAAACGTTTCGGTAGTACAACTTTTTAATTTTGTCAGACTATTATGTATTCATAATTGTTAAAATCGTAATCTGGGATTGTCATCCATTGTGAATACTACTGCCTTTCTTGTTGTTTTGTTTTTGTTGTTAAGTTTTGGTAAATATGGACGATGCCGGTGCAGGCCCGAGTGGCCTACAAAAATTACGCTCTAAGCCCAAACTTTGACATTTCAGGGAGTTTTTCCAATGTCTTCATCAATAGTCGAACTAATTACGCTTAAAATTAGAATTTATCTAAACAACAGACAGATATTTTCAGTTTTAGTTCCATGTTGGCTTGGGACTAAAAGATGAATCTATAAAATGCTGCCCTCATCTCAACCCTGAGGTATCATAAAAAATGGAATATTGCCCAGCTCTTTCAAACTACCTAACGTTCAAAGTTTCAACAAAACTAATATATATTTTTTAAATTTATCTTGAAAATAAAATGTTCTGCACTGCTGCTTCTATGATCCTCTTTTTTCTAATGTTATAATGAATGGAGTATAGGATGATGTTTCTAATGATACCCTATACATTTATATCCGTTATATCTTTCAAAAGTTATGGTGCAATAAAAAAACTCACATACATACGTTAATTCTAAAAACAATAGACTCCTTTTCGAGAGCAGTCGTGTTAAAATATTCGGGAATAGATAATGAATCTCACCATAGAAATACTTAAAAAAAAATACAAAAATTGGGAAAAGTGTCAAAATAGCTTGGTCGTAGTTTTAACACAGTATTGTGGACTCGTGACCTTAAACAAGTTGTCGAGAACTTGAACCGCTTCAAAATACCTAATCTCACAGAGTGAAAATTTGCCATATGGCTCTTAAATAAATTCTGTGTGGCTCATTGTGTTGTGGAAGTCTCGAAAGTAAGATTTTGATTTATTTTATATTTATACTGGCAAAGTATATGCATGTAATTGTTGAAGACTTATTTATAGCTTTCTTAATAATAATGTTAATTTAAAAAAAACATAATATCTGTGTTTGTCGGTATATCACTGTATTCTGAAAGGTATGTACATCTTTCTTTAAATATTTTTCGTTTTAATGATAAACGATGAATCAACTTCTGTCAGTTTATTGTAGAAGTCTCAAGATATATTAATGTTTTATTTAATATTAATAACAAAAAAACTGTGTGTGTCAGTGTATTATCAATCCCAATTTTTATTTTTTATTTATTTTCTTATTATTTTTTACTTGTTAAAAGCTCTTAAAATATATCTGTGTATGTCAGTATGTTATTTAAAGTCTCATATGAGTGATGTTGTTTCTTTTAATATTATTACTGGTTAAAATAAGAAAAATCAATCTGTGCGTGTCAGTGTGATATTGAAATCTCGAAGGTGAAATGATATTTTTAACCATAGTTAAAATGGTTAAAAAAAATCTATGTCTATTCGCTAGGTGCACGATGGTAGCGCCAACTAGCGGTTACAATTATGACGAACATTGAAATGTCAAATGGTTGGCATTTAGTACGAATAGTAAGTAAACAAACAACAATTTTATTGAAATAGCGTAATTTACTGATATTTTATTCGATTATGTAAACCCACCTAAGGTGTCGTTAATACAGTTGATCTTTTTTATTTTCAGTCTTAAATGCCACAATCAATTATGGAATAGAAAAGTCATACTACTTAGTAGGTACACAATTATCTACAACATTAACAATAAAATTTCAAATTGTAAATATATCACTACTTCTCGAAGGCTACAGATATTCACTATATAATAATAATAAATTGTCCTCAAAACTATTTCATCTTGCTTGATTATATATACCTATAACTTTGACATTAAAATTTGATTATTCAACTTATTTCATACAAAATTTGGCACAAAAAATATATTTTAGATACAATAGAAAAATGTAAATTGATATGAAAAATTCTTTAAAATTACACTTTTACGTAACTGATAAATATAAAAATATGTAATTTACATCATGAACATGAGCACATACTTTTATCTGTACTCATACTCCTATTTGGTGAAGCTACAGCTTAGTAATTTTGTTCTTGTTTCCAACTCACTCGAGGAAATCTATAAAAAATTGTATCACTATTTTTGCCATTGTTCTTGCAGCCAACACAGCAGGTATCGTGTCGCATTTTATTAATTTTTGCGTAAAATGCACAAATATGTAAATTTCTTAAGTAAAAAGTTAAGATACCGTGGAAGTCTTATAGCTATGTACGAGTATTTATATCAGTTATAATAAATGTTAATTGTTAAAAAAACTGTGTATGTCAGTGTGTCATTGAAGACTTTTAGGCATGTATTTGTTTCATAAAATATTGTTTCTGTATAAAAATCCATAAATTCTGTGTGTGTTATTGTAGTCTCAAAAGTATGTTTTGTTTCATTTTATATTACTTGATAGAAGCAGGCTTTAATTTGCAGAAGTCCGTTATTATAACAGTCAACTATGATGAATACAACAGGTATTGTGGTTACTGATTGGGTGTGGAAGTTGCTAGATTTCACGGTCATTTTATATTGTTTCCCGTTGAAATACAAAAAAAAATATTTACCTGTACCAATATGTACTTAAAATGTCAAAGGTCCTTTCATTCGCAAATGTTATGTTTTATTAATAAATTAAAATTACCGAGAGATTAATAAATGGTATTATGTGTATTAATAAATTATAATTGTTACTGTTTAATACATACTTTAAATCTTACAGTGTATTATTGAAGCCACAAGGGTGTGTCTTTATTTGATTTATATTGTATCTGTTTAAGAAATCTTAAGTTCTATGCGTGTCAGTATGTTTTTGAATTCTCAAAGGTATGTATTTGTTTTATTTAATATTATTTCTGGTTAAAATGTTTAATTAAATTCTGTGCATTTCGATCTGTCGTGGAAAAACCAAAGGTAGGTTTCTGTTATATTTTAAATTAATACTGATTAAAATAAACAAAAAAAACTGTGGGGGTTCAGATCCAATCAGAGGGTTATTGATATCTCACAGTTATTACTTGTTTCATTAAATATTGTTTTAATTAAATAAAAAAAATATGACTGCATTTTATTTAAATCTCAAATGTATGTATTTGTTCCTTAACTATATATTTAAAATATAATATATGACTTGACGTCTCCATGATTTTCTTTGTCTTCCATGACTTGGTGGCGATTTTGTGGAAATAATACGATGAGCAGTACAATTAACACAGCATTTAATCGCTAAGCACAGTTACAGCCGTAAATACATGATGATTCTTCATATAAACTTTAATTTAAAACGTAGTGATCTCAAGGTTCGGTTGTCTGTTCAAAAATAAATAACGAAACCGACCGTGCAACACTCGACGGTTACGCCCTCTATGATTTCACTCAGGCACCACTGTAATATTGCCCGACGTTTTAAATAACTTTAATAGGGAAAGTATTTGACATGTCAAGCAACAGGAATCAATCTCGATACTCTATTTCCTAACTACGCGCTAGATGTCGTTATTTGCTCAGTGATATTAAATCAAATCAACAGGAAGTCTTTAGACGCATTCTCAATGAGTTTCATCCCGGTGCTGCGACATATACTCGTATATATTTGGTTTAAAATATTAAATTAAAGTTTATGTATTACAGTGTGTTTTGGATATAATAGGTATTTGTTTGTTTCAAATGAATACTGGAATCTCTATACATGTCAATGTGTTATCGAAGTATGAAAATTCAATGAAACATTTAAAAAAAAGTAATATTCTTGTGCGTGTCAGTATGATTTTAATGTCTTAAAGTTATGTAATATCTGTTTCTTATTATAATAATTATGTTAGTAATGTCTCGTAGGTGCGTTTTTGTTTTATTTATACATATGTATATACTGGTTAAAATAACTTGATATCTTTGCGTGACAGTGTTATTGAAAATCCGAAGGCATTTATTCGTTACATATTGTATTAACATTGGATAATAAAATATTTGTACGTGTAACTCTTTCGTGATTTTAAAGCTCCATATGAAGTCTAAAGAAACGTGTCTCGCTTTAGTAGGGCTACCTGTCTTTACGAGGTGTTGTACTAAGCTAACATAAAATATATGATATTTCAGTGTAAATATACAGCCAGAAGTTTAGTTAGTTCTAGTATAGCCTCTGTCCAGGGTACTCTACTGTAAATACACACCAACTATTTTATTAATCGTATTGTTTTACATAAATGTTTCTGTGCAAGTCGGCGAAGCCTGTGTTACTGAATTCTCTAAGAGTATGTTTTTGTTTCAATAATTATTGTTACTGGTTTCAGTTGTGGGAAATATTATAAATCTTTTTTGGGTATTTATTGTAAGATAAATTGTATAGTATATCCAATTATACTATTGTATGTATATCAAAATTATCATTATAATAGATGAGTAAGTAACAAAATGATTTTAAGCTTTTGGTTAATAAAAACTAAAATGCGCCAGCATCTAATTGAAGTTTTAAAGGTATGATATTTTATTTAATATTGTTAGTGGTTAAACAACAGTTTAATTTCTTTAGTACCAGTGTATTATTGGAGTCTCATAGATATGTATTTGTTTATATCTGCCCTACCTACATAGGCATTGCATCACTCGAATCATACTACCACTAATATAATGAATGAATGAATACTTTTATTGTACACCATAATTAAACAAAAGGATAATTGATACAATTAAGTGGTACAATCGACGGCCTTATCGCTAAAAAGCAATTTCTTCCAGGCAACCGCAAGTTAGACTGGACTATTACTTAGGTAGATGGGCAGTAGATGGTGTCTTACATGGCGAGAAAACATGTTTTCATCAATATAATACCAAAGATACTCATAGTTATCGCCGATTTCGCCGTAGCATTCTAGTAGATGCGAGTCGTAGCATTCTAGTAGACGCGTGTCGTAGCATTCTAGTAGACGCGAGTCGTTGTAGAATGCGTAGACGTTGACGTCATTTATAGTTAGATTACAGCTCGTGTCGGCGTCATATTCCCACGCAAAAATACTTTGTGTTTATAGATCAATTTCACATTCACAGTGCAACTGGGACTGTTGTTTTTTTTTTAACACTTTTCCTTTGTTATTTAATTGCGTGCTTACTTCTCGCAGTTAGAGATAGTCAGAGTCAAATAAAATTAAATCAAAATAAAAATTTAATCAATTGGTACATACATACAAATAATAAATACGCAACAATAACAGCAACATACAAACATGGCAATCATATATGCGCGTCCAACAATGAGAAATGTCATCGGTTTTGATTTTTACTTTATAGTACACTCTATTAAAAATACGTTAAAAATATTTTTTTGATACGAACGTTATCAAGATATTCAATTTTTTAGTTAGGCACACGATGCGAGGTCTTCCCTCGCTACCGTGACGTCACTTTATCACACTCGCTCAGCGCGCGCCATAATCCCGAGTACTTCTGACCTGTGTTTGGTCAAAATCAAACAAGGGAAACACTATTGTTTTGAGCTTGGGGCTCTTTATTCATGGCTTGATGCCATGCAATTCGATATAGATTAAAATGTATGAACAAATGCAAGTTACTCATGATATTACACACTAGGAGCGGTTGTGCAATCTCAAATGCACGGGTACTCAATGTGAAAATATTATCTTATATATTATCTATACTAATATTATAAAGCTGAAGAGTTTGTTTGTTTGAACGCGCTAATCTCAGGAACTACTGGTTTGAATTGAAAAATAGTTTTGTGTGGAATAGATCATTTATCGAGGAAAACTTTAGGCTATATAACATTAGGAGCAACTATTAGGACTATTAGGCAACTATTAGGAGCGAAGAAATAATGGAAAACGCGGACGAAGTCGCTGGCGGCTACTAGTATATAATATATCAATATATCAATCAATTGACAAAAAAAATGTATCCCTTCTATAGCAACATGTGAAAAGCTTGATGGTGTTTGTGACTGTGACAATTAAGCGACAATCGCAAAGGCCGGTATTCGGATGGGTGGTACAATATTTTTTAGTTGGCGAGATGATATAGGTCCAGTCTCAATCATCGGTAAATTAGTTTCATCCATTGAGTATACTTGTGCTTTAGCATCACCAGTCAGCTTTGGGTCCTACACGCGGGCCCAGTACGGAATGCTGAGTGGATTGGCATTAGTTGCGTCAATTTATATTACCTGTGCTTTAGTAGCACCGGTCCGCTATGGGTCCTACACCAGGGGCTGGGTGGATTGGTATTAGTTACGTCCATCAAGAATACCTTTAACACTACCAATCTGCATTCGGGAGCTACACGTGCCCAGTTCGGAATGTTGGGTGGATTGGTTCCATCTGTCTTGAAGACCTGTGATTTAGCATCGCATTGGACCGACCACGCAGTCTAGTGCGGATTACTGTTTGTATTACATATACTATCCATCAGAAAGACCTGAAGGCGTACTCTGTTTCTCGTATTAAAGAAATGAAATAATTATAAATGAATTGACAGTTCATACTGAATAATTTAAAGTAAACTAACTATCAGTAATTTTGTCAGACTCAAAAAAGCAAAGCAAATTATTAATTAACTTGACAGTTAGTTGCATTAAAAATATTTAAAAAAAAAAATCTTATAAACGGCTAACAAATTTTTTAATTAATCACCCGACTTCAAATGTATATTATCTTTAAGTTAAATCATAATTGTATCTCCCTGTGTGTGTGATCAATAACTGTATTTTCTTTCTTCTTTCTTTCTTTCTTTCAAACGAAAGATTCCAAAATATGTAAGATTAAAAGATGTTATTATTTCTTTTTTTTTGTTTGTAAATTTTAGTTGTCAAACCGTCCGACTGAAAATAAAGTTTCATAAATATGTTGACCGCTTCTTGGTTATTTATTTTTTTCGACTTTTTGAAGTGTGATTAAACTTTTAACCACTTATCAAAAGGTTGCTCACACAAAAATCACAAACTTTCAATTGAATGTAAGAACGTATATGTAAGCAGTTAAATTGTTAAAAATAAGTAACTTTTAGGCATTATTTATTAGGCGCCATTCGCCTATTATTTCTTCAATTTGTAATTAAAAAATATCCGATAGTAAAAACCGTAAATGTTTTGCGGTTGCCTATCAGAATACGGATGCGTTACGGAATAGGGAAACTGTTTGTGTTGTGTGCGACGGTATCTCTTAAAAAAATTGGACGGGAAACGTGAATTCCACTTCAAACGAGACGTAGCATCATTTCAGCAGTCAGCTTATGAACATGACCAGTGTAACTAGGCCATAACGTCGGGAAATATAGGTAAGTGGAAAAATCTTAATAGAAGTTCTAAATCACGTCAATATCCATTTTTAACAATTTCTTGCAATGCAACACGAAAGTTTTAAGGTTTATTTTTTTGAAGTGGACTTCATATAGCGTTTTGAATTTATCAACTGCCTTCGCAGATATTTAAAATGTTTTTCGAATTTTTGAAGGTGGAATCAATTTTGACCTCCCATCTTCTAATGAAGTTTCTAGAATATGATAACCGCCTTAACGAATAAAAAAATATTTTAAACCAAAATTCTAATTTAACTGCCCTATAATTAGAAGTTTCTTGAAACATCTTGATTTAAAAAAAGATTCAATAAAATTGGTCCACTATTGTACTATTACTGATGATAACGTCCTTCTTCATTTAAATCGTATAGAAATAAGTATATCAAATAAATAAAATTAAACAAACCGCCCAAGTGCGAGTCGAACTCGCGCACGAGGGGTTCCATCCATTATCCTTCAAAAGAGGATGATAATTCACGCTCGTTGTTTTCTATAAGTTGTTCGAAATGTTCCAATTAAATACAATTGGTATTAAAACGAATAATAGTCCATTAATCGTAAATTTGTAAAGCCCACTTATGCGGTTTTCGTTTTAACCGAATTGTTTAAATTTAACCAACGACCGTTTAGTTGGCAGAGGAAGGGACACTCGACTCTTACAAATATTAGCTTTATAAAGCTTAATAAGTCACAAACGGTTTACCTAATCGAAAAACGGCCTCTCCGCACCCTCACTGTTTTTGAAAGACCCATCAAACGATGCCCCACATTATGGAAAAGACAAAAGAAATGTCATCCCCACTATTTATGTACAAAAATAATTTTTTTTTTCGCAATTTTACTTTACCACTTTGTCGGCGTAATTTAAATGTATACTCATGCCGAATTACAACTTTCTAATACCAATCGTTTTTGGGCTAAACCGCGGATGGACAAACGGAGATATAAGGGTTCTTCGTTTACTACTCAACCCTAAAAATCTTGTTTCCATAAGCTATTACAAAACTATATAAAAATATATTCAATATCATCATTTTCGATAAATTTTGCATTCATAATGCTATATTGATATTTTTCTTTATAAAAATTATATTACATAATTAAACGTTCACACCGACTTTGTTTATCAGAAAACGCAATTTCGTCTCTTTTCGAAATACTAATGTGAGTCCGAAACCATATTTTTCGATCATTAATGATGCAACGAAGGTACGACCTGAACCTGCCATTGACTCATAGATAATTATTGCCATTGACTCACAGATAATTATTGCCATTGACTCACAGATATGATTATAAATGTAATTCAATCAATAATATTAATATTAATTCACTTCACGGAATATCCACGGGAGTTGTTACTTTTTACAGTGCCTTACCAGACCTTACTGACTGAGAATGGAAGTTACCAGATATCATAGTTTCATGGTTATAGCAATAGACTTTCGCAAAATAACGTCTGATTGTATTAAATCAACGATTCGAAATATTCCGAATTTTCGTTTGTAAATAAACAGAGTAGGCGCTTTAGCGTAATATTTAATTATTTTTATAATACGTGGGTAAACTCTAAACATGGAACCCAAACTGTTAATGTTGCCCAAGAAGGGACATTCCTTTTTCGACGGAAACGCGGAAGTATAAGGTATTTAAGCTAAGTTTTTCGGAATAAAAATCAAAATTATTTATTCAGTCTAGGCTGTTACAAGCACTTGTGAAAGTCGAGATGTTCAGCATAGGCTGTTACAAGCACTTGTGAAAGTTCTCGATATGATATACCGGACTCTTTCCTCATTATTTTGTGTTAAATTGTAATGAATTAGAGTAAGAAAGATTTGTCGGCATTATAGGGATATTGCAGTTTGTAGAAAAAGTGAACCGTAGACTTTGGCCAGTCACCACATGTCGGTGGTCCAGTGTCTACTTAAGCTGTTGGTATCAAGATGAGTGGTTTACTTCATTATAGGAAGTGCTATGTCTGAATTATACCAATAGATACGATAGGATCAGTGACCAAATCAAATTGTTTTAGTAGGCTATTGAAGGTATCCTAGCGAACATAACAATTTTCCAACTCTTTGTCAAAAAAAATAGTTCGTTATTCACTTAATTAGTTTTGCAAACTGTTATCTTTTAGTAAAATTTACACATTTTCACCTAAGCATCAATCACTATTTCTAAATGGCGTCCAAAGCAGTGCATCAGAATGCCATGTGGATACAAAGACGACTTTCAAGTCTAAACTGATAATATAAAGTCGAAAGATTTGATTGGTTATTTGTTTACATCGAGTAAGGTCTGAAACTACAACAACATTTATATATTTTTATTCATTATACGAGTATAATTTATGCGGACAAAGTGGCGGGAAAACAGCTAGTGTAAAACATAAATAGAAGTATATGAAATTAATCCTTAATAATGACAGTTTTCTTAATAATTATATGAAAATAATACTATTAAGGTTACATACGACTAGCACACTGTATAAGATGGCGATATAATGCCATCGATGCCATCGAGTGAACGGATAATGCCTTAATACAGAATGATATTATCTCCCTTTTATATCATTAATATTCCATTTAAAAATTTTACTTCTATTTATTTATTAAAATTATGACATCATATTAGTTAATCTGTTTATTTCTCAATGTATGTCTATATGATAACATTGACCACATTTCCCTATTTTATTTTTTATTATTTTCTTCGATTTGTTAAACTCAACGTAAAATAATTTGGTTTTGGGCTTCTCAACTATTTTGAAGGCTGAAAATCCGAGCTTTGCTTACACATCAGTGATTTAAGTGAACTGAACCTAGAACATTTCTATTTCCTATATACAGGTACATGATTTTGTCATTTTTTCTTTTTATTTTCATAAATAAGCGTTTTTATATGTGATGTAGTTGTGTAGAAATTGAATAAACGAATTGTTCTACCTAACTCCATTAATAGAGTTATATAATTGCAAGTATGCATCACCTGGACATTGAAAAATGCAGAAACTATACATTAAATTTATAAATCGGGTAGGCACTAATTTAATACTTCTAAATTTATGTAACCTATAACCTATAAATTTACAGATTGAAGAGCAATGTGTTGAAACAAACAAGGCGCCCGTAACGTTTCTCCGGTCACTTCACATAAGTACCTTACTGGATAGGTGAGTACCTAACTTTTATTACAGAAAAAAATATTAGCACTAGCTCACGCGGCAGACGTTGTCCTATCATAATTACGTATTTTTATCAATAAATTAACTCCAACCAAACCATCATTATGCTATAATTATGGTGTACAATAAAAAAAATATTTATTCATTCATACATTAATTCACTTTTAAACGATATTCAGTTTTTTTTTTTACATTTGACTATATTTGCAGCACGCACTTTGTCAATTCTATGTCAAACGTCATAAAGTTACATTAAAAAAGTTTATAATGTATTATGTAAAGAACTACGCGCTATTCGCTGGATGCAGGAGGCGCAAGACCCCTCGTTGGATATCTTTGGGGGAGGCCTAGGCCCAGCAGTGGGCGTCTCCCGGCTGAAATGATGGTGATGATGATCTAAAGAATTAAGGGTTAGATTAAAAATATTTTTGAAGGTGGTAATATATTTTAAAACCCGAAAACAAATTTACTTATTAGTACTTGTGAAAGTTTTTGATATGATATACCGGACTCTTTCCTCATTATTTTGTGTTTAATTGTAATTAATTAGAGTAAGAAACATTTATCGGCATTATAGGGATATTGCAGTTTGTAGAAAAAGTGAACCGTAGACTTTGGCCAGTCACCACATGTCGGTGGTCCAGTGTCTTCTTAAGCTGTTGGTATCAAGATGAGTGGTTTACTTCATTATAGGAAGTGCTATGTCTAAATTATACTAATAGATACGATAGGATCAGTGACCAAATCAAATTGTTTTAGTAGGCTATTGAGGGTATCCTAGCGAACATAACAATTTTCCAACTCTTTGTCAAAAAAAATAGTTCGTTATTCATTGGACTAGCTCAGTGGCGTAGTTGACTCCTAGAAAATACTGCCTATAGATTCCTAAATATTTAGGCATTAGAATTAGACAACTCCCAAGTTAAATGAAAACAGACATAAGAATTCTTGCTTTCCGCCAGCGACTCGCCCGCGTATTTAGACCCCTAGAGGAATATTTAGTTGGATAAAAAGTTGTGTTAATCCAATGATACAATTATCCTAATATCAAATTCATCCAAATCCGTTCAGCAGTTTAACGTGAAAGTGTAGCAAACAATAAATCCATCCATTTTTGCATTCTCTATAAAAAAGTTACAAAATTCAAAAATGGCGTATCTTAACATCACAGTTGTAAAAAACAGAAAAAAGAACCAATTAATTGACGTCGAAAAGAATGTAATTGCTTTATGTTTTATTATACTATTGATAACAGGGTTTATATACGTTAACATTACATACAGTGTTTTTAAATTTTGGCGTAAGTCTTGGAATGTAACGATCTTAATTGATAGTCCCAAGTTTTTTAAACATATATATGACAATATTCAAGTAGAAGTGTACAAAAACAAAATTTTTTTGTACATTTAAACTATAGTTTATTTCATTAAAAATAATAAAATTAAAGCAACGTAAATTTGAAATAGAAATTATTTTATAGTTATTCTTATTTAATTTATTTCTTATAAATAAGGAACGAAACCAAGTATTAAAAATGGCACACCATCTTCTTCATCAAAAAAGATAAAACATAGAGATAAAGATTAAAATGATAAAACATATATAAAAGATTTGTTTAAAATTTTAATAATCAATAAACCATTTCGCAAAGATCGTGTGGTGATACACCTATATTTTTTATTTATTAGTGATTTAAAATATTTGAATAAAAAATAAAAACCCGACTTAAAAATTCACTTAAAAGTATAAAATAATCTTTAAAATACACAGAACGGTCATCCGACAGCAATAAGAATTTTGTTTATTCAAGCTTATTTTTATTCTTTTTAATATGATATTTTGGTTGGAGATTTATATTTAAAAATATACACTTAACAATTTCTTAAATGTAAAATATTAGTAATATTATGTTGACGCATTAAAAAACTTTGAAGTCGAGACTGATGGAATGCCAAGTGGGCCTATTATCGTTATCAACTTTAATAAATAATTAGTCAAATTAAGCACGCTTCATTTAATCACTTATGTTATAATAAACTGGAGGAAATGTTTTTGTTTAAAGTTTTAGGCACATCTTTAATTAATATCTGAGATAAAAAAAAAACAGATTTTAGTTTCAGAGCCAATCCCAAAAACAATCAATAAAATATTATCTTATTTCTTCTATTTTCACGCGCACAAGTTATTGAATAAAGCTACTTTTGACGATTTCATTTCTTATTTCTATTATAAGTATAGAATATCCGAATACCAAAATAAGACTCAATTATTATTAATGCAACAGAAAGTCTCAAATTCTCTGTCACATTCCCACTGTTAAGTATACACACACAATACTTGTATACCTGTTTCTCTCTAGTATCACCCCTAACATACGCACTACGGGTATACGAGTTACAAGCGCACAAGAGGGATAAGCTGTTCTCGCAAACTCGATCCTTTGTTTAGTTCAAGGGCAACCACCGTTAGGGGAGTACGATACAGCTGCGCCCCAAATATTTATATATTTGTGATGGCTTTTATTTAATTCATTTACATTCTGTGCGTGCTGGTGAGTATAACTCATTGAAGTCATTTGGGTATGTATTTTTTATTTAAAATTAACGTGTTAATTATAATCAATGTATTAAGTGTCTTATATTTGTGTAACCTACATTTTCTTTTAACTCGTCCGATATTGGTGTGATTATTTAAGTGAAATAATTTATTTCGTTTAAAACAACGGTCAAATGTGTGAACTCGTCGCAAGCGAGTCGCCTTATTTTGTGTTAAGCTGTTTCTCGCGATTTCACTCGCGTAAATAACCTGTGTTGTCCGCGTATGATTTAACTTCCCTTGATGTAATATTTTTTCAATGCGATCAGTATTTCAGAACATGTCTCCTACAAACAAACGAAATAATTAGGAACTTTACTTCTATAACCCATCGATGTGAGCTTTTGTCTATACTCATAAATCGGCTATTAGCTATAGCGCTTGCAAATCTACCAACCCAAGCCGAAATTCCCTTCACACACAGTTTGAAATTGTGATGGCATGGGTTGTTAATACGAAGCGAAATAAATGAGGTACTTGCTTCATTTAAGCGTGGGCCTAAAACAAAGAAGCTTGTGTCCTACAACAAGTGAAAATACAGGTGTATATTATATGTTCGGAAAATATGGACCAATTTAAATTTGAATTATTTAACAAAATAAATTTTATGACACTAATTTGGAAAATGTTACGCTTCGAAAACTTGAAAACAGTAGGGAAAATATACTACAAATATTTGCTAAAATATGCCATTAAATTAGTTACATAAAACGTTACAACTTTCATCAAAACGCCATACGTTTTGCGCTACCATACCGCACTGGGTGACGTTACTTAATGCCTTGAATTTGTAGGGAGCGTTTTCGGCCGACTAGCAGCATTTCCATAAACATCGTATCTCCGAAACTATTCATCGCAGACATGCTGTTACTTCATTCTTCATTAAACTATTACTTTAAATTAAAAATAAGTTGTCAACTAACCTTTTCAATATGTACATATGTACGTACCGACTATGCAGTGTTTCCAGGTCCAATTTATTATTAATCAGGACAGCGCGTATAATTAATCGGGATTTGGGGTTGTAAATCGGGACAGACAAAAAAAACAAGTACCTTTTTATAATTAAAGGTTTAAAATATAAACCTTAACACAAAATAATCATAAATAACAAGATTAACAATAAAATAATATTAATTTATGTACATTTGAATTATTATAATCACACTGACCCGGAAAAAAACTGAAAATACATTTTAGTAATTTTAAGGATTGACAAAGATGTTATCGCGTAAAAAAATTGTGAAGTAATTCTACATAAGTTCACATATAAAAGATATTATATATGGTATCTTTCAAAGGAAAGACAGAAGTATCAAATAGCTTATATACGAGTATAATCATATTGACCGTAAAAAACTAATAATACACATTTTACTAATTTTAGGGATTGACAAAAAAGTTATTGAGTAAAAAATTGGGAACTTATTCTATATAATAATGAACTAGTCAATCAAAATGTCGCTCGCTTTTATTTAAAAAAATGTGTCTAATATAAAACGACAATATTGAATATTTACGCAGATATGTATTTTGAAATAAAAAAACAAAAGCTCGTTTTAAAAAGATTTCTTTTTTGGTTTTATTATTTACTTTTTTGCCATTGAAATAAAATTCGTCTCATTTTCATTTGGTACCTATATTGGGTTGGTTGAACAAAAATATGTACCTGATACGCCATTTTGTACTGGCAACATTCCTGGATTTGAGTTTTTTTTACAATGTGTTGTATTCTACTAGCTATGTCCGTTCATTTAATGCCCATATTGGGTGGGTTATCTTCAAATATGTACGCCGCCATTATGTTACGAGGCCATATTGGATTGATAACAAAATGAAATTTAAAATTAAATATATGATTACATAGTCACGCGTAATTAAGATAACTGACAAATTTCAGCTCAATCGGACACTGAGAAGTGGGTAAATGAGATTTAATTTGATTACAAACACCGGGACAAATTACAAATGCTGGGGTAATAAGTATTTTACTTTATTAGCATAGTATTGTAACAGAAATTTATTACATTTTACTTAAATATCAAGTATAGCTAATTCCAGATTAAGCTGATATACCTATTTGCATATCATAACCTAAGAAGCTTCTGTATTTATGCCCGAGTTTCATTGTTCACCAATGAAGATTGTTCGTTGTTTGAATTCGTTCTGTGAAACATTTATAATCCAAATGTTCCCCGACTGCAATGAGAAGTTTAGCCGAACCATATTACAGTTTATTCTGTTTTAACTCGATTTTGGCAATCCTGAATCCTTTATAATTCTTTTTATACTATTTAGATACCCTAATTGCTATAGTCAATCTTAATTGCTCAAACAATCTTTTTATTATTATTATTTTTTAATTTTCATATATTAAATATAAAAAAATATGTAAAGGCAGTGTCACTCGAGATGATGAAATATTGAACACCCTAACACCCTATACCTACATTAATATCCAAAGTTAAAGGAGAATAAAGAAACTTACCTTTTTTTGGGGAATCATGTAATAAAATAACAAATAAAATCTTAACCGTAATTATATAGCTTAGATTCAACATTAATTAGTAATTTAAACAAAACCGTAATTTAAATAACTGATATGTTAGTCTTCCTCATGACATACTAATAGGTACTAGTACGCAATAAGGCTATTATTGCTTTCAGACATATGTAGATAAATATTGTTAGAGACTTTCAAAAATGGATTTGATAGTATGAAAAATTATATATTTTTTTATAAAAATGCTTGGTTTTTCGGAACATTTAGCGTCCCGATTAGGTACAAATCGGTACCGGGGACACGTCCCCGGACCCCTGAAAATCGGGACACCTGGCAATACTAGTACCGACCTCCGTAGCCGAGTGGTTTGCACGCTGTTTTCAAGGATTCGCCATCTCTGAGGTCCCGGGTTCGATTCCCGGTCGGATCAATATAGAAAATATACTTTTCTATATTATCTCGGGTCTGGGTACCTACAGTTTTGGTACTTTCGTTGTCTCAGATACCCCGTTCTAATTTTCCAAAAGTCCTTTATCCCAAAAAGCAAATGCAACGTTTCACTAGTAACATATTCATACTCAATTTCAACTTTAACGTTACTTATGCAAATTGGACAATGGATAGTGACAGTGGCATTATGATATTAGAATCGAGCAATGATCCACTGGTTGACCTTACCAGTGACTTTCTGAGCATCTCTTTATTAAATCAATACAACTCTGAATACAATAAAAACGGTAGGTTGTTAGATCTAGTGTTTAGTAACCAACATCTACGCATAACTGCTAATGGAAACCCCCTTGTTGTAGAAGACAGTCATCACAAAGCTATTAGTATTGAAATACCTATGTGTTTGTCGGTTTCACTGAGCCAGGCTGTATTTATTAAAAAAATGTTCTTTCAAGCGGACTTCGACAGTATTCGTAGAGAACTGAAACTGGTGGACTGGGATAATTGTTTTGCAACAATGACCAGTGTTGAATCTAGAGTAAATTTATTTTATGAGATTTTAAATAAGCTTATTAATAACTACGTACCATCACGTAAATGTTATGATACTAATAAATACCCTCCATGGTATAATCGCCCTCTTATAAAACTTAGTAATGAGAAACGTAAATATCACTGTAAATGGAAAAAATACGGAAATCTTATAGATTACTATACATTTTCAAAACTGAGATCCAGATTTAGAAAACTTGAACGTGAATGCCACGTTAAATTCAATACACATGCGGAAAAGAAAATACAGCAGGATCCGAAATATTTCTGGTCCTATGTAAAATCAAAAAGAATGAACACTAACATTCCACAAAAATTGATTTATAATGGTAAAGAACTTTCTGATGGTAATGAAATATGTAATGGATTTAACGATTTCTTCCAATCGGTATTTATAAGACCCACCTCACGCCCTACCATGTATCAACATAAGAATTATTTTATAGATACAAATATTGATATTTGTTCAGTGAATCTCGGCGATGAGATTGTCTTGAAGGAACTCAAACGTGTCAACATTCACAAAGGAGCCGGGTCAGATGGTATTCATCCCTTACTTATATCGCAATGTGCCGAGGAGTTGTTGAAACCAATTAGTAAAATTTTTAGGCTTTCGATGAAATCAGGTGTGTTTCCTCGATTATGGAAGCACACTCTTATAACGCCTATACCAAAAACTGCGCATGGAAAATCAGTTACTGAATACAGACCTATATCTAAGTTGTGTGTAATTGGAAAAATCTTTGAGAAAATTGTTGCACAACAGCTTTCATTTGCAGTTCGCAATCACATATCTGAAAATCAACATGGGTTTATTAAGTCACGGTGTGTTGAGTCAAACTTGGTTACATTTACTGATTTTCTCTTTTGCGCCTTAGATGCCAATGCGCAGGTCGACGCAGTATACACCGATTTCTCAAAAGCCTTCGACAAAATTAATCATGATCTACTGTTGGATAAGCTTTATGGCTTGGGTGTACATGGCAGTTTGCTTCGGTGGATTGAGTCATATGTTCGTAATAGGAGCCAAGCCGTTGGATTAAAGGGGTTTAGATCAGGTACTTTGCCGGTATTCTCGGGGGTGCCTCAAGGCTCGCATCTTGGCCCGCTCCTCTTCACGATGTACATAAACGACATGGATAATGTTCTTCGTTCTACACATCATTTACTATACGCCGATGATACAAAACTGTACAGAATTGTAAAAACTGCTGAAGATTGCAAAAAATTACAAGACGATCTGAAAGCACTCTCCAGATATTGCATCGAGAATCAACTCTTTTTAAACGCAGATAAGTGTTGTGTAATATCTTTCACAAGAAAAAAGAAACCAATTAACTACGAATACAGTCTCGGCCAGAATACTCTAAAACGCGTAAAACATATTAAAGATTTGGGAATTGTTTTAGACGATGAATTATCTTTCAATTCACACATAGAAACAATTAGGAAACGTGCCTTTAAAAACTTAGGTTTCATTAATAGAGTAACTAAACCCTTCAAAGACACTAAAACTTTAAAAATACTTTATTTCTCCTACGTTAGATCTATAATGGACTTTGGATGTGTTGTTTGGTGCCCTTTTTATAAAAACTCTATCGAAAAACTTGAAAAAGTTCAAAAAAAGTTTATTTCGATATTAAATTTCCGCCGTAATATCCAAAAACCATATATTGAAAGTTTAACCGATCTCAAACTTCTTAGCCTTTGTGATAGGCGCAAACAATTTGATTTAGTGTTTCTATATAAAATTGTTAATGGTATTATAGATAGTCCCACATTATTAGCTAAACTCAATTTTAAAATGAAGAGACGTCTGCCAATTCGCCAAGATCGTGATCTTTATACCTTTGTGCCGCCAGTTCTTCACAAAAACTATACCAAAAATTGCTTTCTAGCTCGCTCACTAGATTTAATCAATAAAGAGTTCAAGGATATTGATATTTTTAACATTTCTTTAATAGGGTTAAAGCGAATAATGTTGGAAAAAAAAATAGGCAGCATGATATGAAGTGTTCATAATTGCATGTAAAAAATTGTTAATTCTAATGTAATTTATTTCAACAAGTTTCTTACTGTTTTATAGATTGTTAATTATTGTTTATTGTTTTCGGCACTGTATTGTCTATAATATAAGCACTATCTATATTTAAGCACTTTTTTCCTTAATGACTGTTTGTGCCAAAATAAAGAGAAAAAAAAAAAAAAAATTTCAGAGCCTATTCAAAGCAAATAAACAATCAAGTCCATCCTGTTGATATTATATTAGTATAGATTAAATTTCGCTTATCTCTGATTACAATTGTCAGTGTGCATTCATTTAAAAAACTGAACTCAATAAAAACAAGGTATAATATGACATATAATAATGACAATCTGTGAATTTATGCTAAGAAAAATTCAGGATTTTATCAAATAACCAATATTACTTTCATACCTTTTGTTTACATCCACAGACAGACAAACAGCAGGTAGGTAAAAATCCCACGTTGTTCAATATTTATGGGACAATTGTACAATAAAATATTGTAACGGTGTTGTTAGCTAATTGTTGTGTGTGTCTATCGATTGTGTCGTGAATTATGCTAGTTGAGTTATCTATTCAGTTATTTCCAGGACTCTGCGGACTAAGGGCCAGTTTTTTGATCCGTAGTCAAATGTCATTTCACCATTTGTTAACTTGACTATAGTTAAAACATTAACAAGTTGTTAACCCGCTATTTCGTTTTTTGATGCCAAATTAAACCATCCCAAATTTAACCACTGGTCAATTTGTTGCCAGAACAATGAGTCAAACGAAGACGAAGTAAATACAACGCAGTTGTACATCTGTTCTTTTAACCATTGGTCATTTGCTTAACCTAGCTCCCAGTGGTGGTTACATTTTTTGACCAATGGTTGGAATTCTGACAATTGGTTAGGCTATCTATTAATCAAAAAACTCATTTTTCTGATATTTAACCATTTGTCGAAGATTTTAACAAATGGTTGAGTTAACCACGGGTCAAAAAACTGGCCCTAAGAATTACTATTCAAATGGATGGTATTATATAAACTATCATTTTGTTAAAACAAATATTGTCATAAAGTTCTACTAATAGCTATTAGGTTATGCCATTTTCGACTTCTTATGATGTGATTAAATGTCTAGGTATGTGTCGATTGCAGAAACACATATTTTTCTTAGTACTCTTTTACTACCGATATATATTTATTTGACAAACATAATAATTAAATTTCTAATGCAAATTTTAATCTTATAAATTTTACAGTTTGCAAGATTTAACACAAAATTATTTATAAGGTTGTTACTACTATGAGTGAATGTAGTCGAATAAATATGTGACTTTTTATAAAATTTTTCGAAATTTCAATTTCAATATTTCGTTTTACTAAATAAGTATGTAAGTGCATTAACTATAAGTCTTATCTTTTCTTTAAAATAATATCGATAACATCTCAAACTTAATATCTAAATGATAAATACTTATTATATAAATTTTCATAATAGTCAATGATCTTGCTGTTATTTTTATGTTACAATATAAAGCTTCTACACATTAAAGGTTTCTAATTCTCAAAGTCTTTTATTCTTAACAACGAATTAAATATAAAGAGGTTTATCAGTTTAATGACATTAAATCTCTTGATATGTATGGACTGAACTAAAACGATATTCAATTTTTTTATTATTTTAAATCAAGAAATTACTGCACATTTAACCTGTCAAATGACCACGAAGTGTCCTATACTGTTACTGTCGTTAAAATGTACATTAAATTAACTTGGGTTCTCCTTTTTTACAGTTCTTATAACGTGACATGTTCGCTACAGAATGACATCATACACATTTATTACAAAACTTGACATTAAACCTGCTTTCCTACTCGCCAGTCGCGACCAGCGCCACATACTGCAGCACCTCAAGAAACAGATATGATTCACTTCATTTATAGTCTTCTCAATACAATGAAGACAATATCAATACAACCGAATTCGTGCAATCATTGCAATCAAGGCCTAAATATGAGTCTTCAAACACGGAAATGCTAGACATGTGACTGATATAGCGTATGAGAATGCTGGGCTAAAAATTACAATAACAAACTACACGAATACGAAGGAAAAAACTTGAATTCCTTTGGCACATTATTCGTAGTAAAGTATACATTATCTGTTTCCACTACAAAGAAGGCTCGCCAATAACATATTTCTCATCGAACTGTCAGTTGCAAAAACATACGCTTCTCCAAATACATCTATTATAGCTCATCTCGCCTGGCTAAATTCCGTCAACAATGACAAAGAAATCATGTATTGTGTACTTTACAAAATTGACACTGTTTTTATATGACAACTATATAATTTGTGGTTATATAGAAACATAAAAATACCTCAATTAAAGGTGCTTTTGATACATAGATTAATCACGACAATAGTGGTTATGGAACCTCGGCATGAAAGTAATTAAAACTGCAATCAATCGTGCAGTTTCTCGGACAAAAACTTGCGAAAAAGAATTTCTATAAAGAAAGATAATGCAATATTGCGATTTTGAAAACAAGTAAAAACATATTTTAATTACGTCCAAGAAACTGCATTAGACAAAGATTAATGAGTTTTCTGATCATATGAATATACGGCGTAGTGAGCTTACTAGTTAACCTCCTATAATTGAAGGATATATAAATTGTTTTAGGTTCAAAAACATATTGCAGTTTGATTATTTCCACCAATATCTAAAATGCTTATTTCTATTAAACGACAACTGGAACACAAGTTATAAATACTGCATTTAATCATGCATACCAAAATGAAAAAGAATCTACAGAACAAATATAATAGCAGTATTGCGAAATCATACGCTTCTTCCAATCAATCAATTACCGTTCATCAGTTTCTGCTTAAGTTCTGTCAACAATAACAAAGAAGCTATGAATTGTGAACTTTCAGATTTTACTGTAAAGGATGCCGTCTTAGACAATGTGTAATTTCGTGCGCTCATAAATATCATTAATAAAAAAATTATCTGCTAAAGCAGAACTAAAAATCATGAAATCTATGCAGTGTTATGCTCAGGCTAATGAAAATCGTGAAAAATATATTTTAGATAATGTAAAGAAAATGTATCAGTCGAAGATGAACTTGTTGTCTGATCACTTGGCATGATACAATTAAGGCATATTCGCACAAATGAAGCAAAATTATTATTAGTGCAAAACATTGATTTTGAAGGAATAGATTTAGTTATGGTCAAGGTAATGAAATCTAAAGTGAACTACTTATTCATCTATGTTCAAGAACATGTTCGTTACTGAGAAAAAAATTGAGACGTCTGGAAATCAGTTGAACATACACTTCTCTTATTTCATATGATGATGATAAACTACTTTTTATATATGGTATATAAATTGAACAATGAAAAAGAAGATAAGAAGATGGCACAATAGTAATAGAAACTGATCAACCATTCAATGATCATTTTAAAAGCTTATAATAAGAATCTGTAGAAGCTGATATGTAAATCAGAACAGCTATGCGTGCAATATTTCTCTCAAGCTATTTAAAATCATCAAGCTCACCTTTTGAATAAAGTTGAGAAAATGCGTCATGCGAAGAAGAAACAGTTGTCTGATTATATTAACATGCGGTGTAGTGTATGCTCGCAGATGTATTTCATACAAATGAAATGTTAAAGCTAAACATTAATTCTAAAGGAATACATTTGTCGACGGCCCAAAAATGGAAGATCTCCAATGGACTATTTATCACCTATTGTAAGAATATATATTGATGAGAGAATCGATTTTCTCTACTTAACCATGACTTAAGAGACCAATTGTAATGACAATGTGATGTATAATTGTTTTGCTCAACTTTCGGTATAGTAAAGTTTAGTTGCTGGAGAGCCTATATTTTTATTTAGTCGTAAATACAAGATGAAACCCAATTAAAAGAAAGAGAAAGCAATGTAATACATGTGTCGGTTGTATATGTTCCGATGATGGTGAATTGAATCGTCCAACAATGAAATTATGACTGACGCCGAAGGTCGTATTATCGTAGCAGATGCAGATAACCACCGTGTACTCGGGTTTGCTTCGGAATTCCAAATACTTTCTATAAGAGCTCAAATATCAATGTAAAAATAGTCAAATAGATGTACAGAAAGTAATTTGATAATATTGTTTGAAACTGCAGACATAGCTCGCACTATTTCTTCTCACAACAGGGAACATATCAAAGTATATTAATGATCTAGTTATAAAATGGGCTGTTAGACGTAACAATCGCACATTTTCAAAGGGCTATATGCTGTAGGAAAACTGAGCTCGACGAATTTCATCTCCCAGCTGGTATCATTGTTTACATTTGGCAAAATTAAGGACAAAGTAAAACTCTAAATATTTTTAGTTCATCGTAGATGTAGCTGTCAATACCTTAGAAAACGTCGTAGTGACTGAGTCGCGTAAACACAGAATCCAAAATTTTACTAAGCAATGAAAGTGACTTTACCAGATTTATTATTAAGCACTTACCCATTCAAAATATTGAAGAGACCAACAATTCTAGAAGGGTTTATGCTTCACAACTACAGACAACATTATTTGGTTTTATGAATCATCGCTTGTCATTTTTGGATTTGAGTCTATCAAAAGTTCTACGTCGTGTGAGCGGTCGTGGACATCCCAGTATCGGTAGTTAAATAATTTATAGACCATAACGAGAGTTGTATGGTAGCAGATTGGAAAAATTTGCTCGTTTTGATTTTGGAATTTCTCATACTGTGTACTGCGTGTTTGAAAAGTCCAGACCTCGATGACAAAGGCAGACTGAGTTACGCAGGTCTAACGCAAGAAGCTTATTATATTGTTTGGATCTCGGTCAGAAATATCACGCAACATCTCGTCTCACGACAAGCAATATACCAAAGTAAGTTTCAATTAACAAATTATTTTAATAGTTTTTATAAAATATAATTTCCTTGATAATGTGCTGTAATTAGCTAGTCTAAGATGTTGTTAAGAATGATGGACTTTGAGAAAAAATACACCCATACGTAAATGTTTAATTTTGTGATGTATTTTGTAATGTAGATAAGTTTATATTGTCATAGTTCACGAATTTGAAACTCTTTAATCAAAGCTGTTCTATAAAATTGTAGAAACATAACAACGGAAACACTAGTTTTTTAAATTGGACTACACTTATTCATAATTGTTACGATCTTTAAAAAAAGCATTATATGATCTTTATACTTCTGTGTTTATAGTGTGTTACTTTTTTTTTACTTTTTGCAATAGGACATTCACTTACACTCGGAAAATTTCATTCAAAAACAGTTAAATAATATAAAAGATCAAAGTTAATTACGCTCTGAAAGTGAAATAAATTTTAATGAAAATCTATTATTCTCTATTGTTTTTCTTAATTTGTTATTCGAACTTTGAATTATGAGAATATTTATTAGGAACAGCTTATCCACATAAATAAACTGGCACAGTTTTTACTCAATCGATTTCTGTGACTTGCGGCCGAACACTTAACTTTCCAGTCTTTAAGTCATTGCAATCTATGCAGGCAGCTCAGTTTTATCGAGTACTATGTAGAAGCATGAAAACTCTACCAGTTAACTCTTTGAATGAAAGTTCTGCTTATCATTACGATCACACTACCTACTTGATTATGGAATTGGCTTATCCTTTACGTTGTATTTGGCAAGCCATATCCTGTAACTAGATGAACATTACCTGTAATGCCAACCAAAAGAACCACGTCCGTAAGAAACATATATATTCAATAATTCTCAAAGGTCCAGGATGAAGGTCTAGTTTCTAGTCTATGGCACATAAACAAAAAATATAAACTAATATTTGCTGATATAGGTGAAAATTACATATATATTTTCAGCAATGGTCATTAAATCAGGTTTGATTGCAAAATCACTAGTATCGTGAATTAAATCGTCTAGATTGTATAATTAATGATATGTTTGACAAAATTTTTGCCTTAAATAACATCAACAACAAGGTCCAGAATCTTAATTCTCGAATTCGGATGCTTGACAAAAAAATCGCCGTCCGGTACCTGTGTAATGAAGCTATCGATACAATTTGAAACATCGTTTTGACAGATACTGATATTCACCAAATCTAACTTTTTACCAAGTTATGGAGATAACTTTGCCACATTTGTTTTTGAGAAGATAACGCAGAGACTGAAAATAAAAATAAAATAAAAAATAAATAAATAAATAAAACTTCGCATACTATCTACTGAGAACACATTAAAGAGTCCAGACCTTAACAACAAGGACACACCGGACAACAACCGGGTGGAGTGTTACCGGGTGGTATTGTTTAGAACTAAACCAGGCACAGTTCGCAACATCTCTTCTTACGGCCAACGAAATTTCAATGTAAAGTAAGTATATTATATAGTAAGGTGAACTAACTAAATGGGTCTAAGTTACAAAAGATTTAAATTAATTTTCCAATAAGTTATTAAGTTAATTTCCTTGAAGTTTTTGTATCCAAATAGTTGCTAAGAGGTGGATTTAAGTGATAAAACCTTGAGAAATAGACATACCTACTTATTTATCGAGTAAACGAGACTATAAGTGCGAATAAGTAATTGTGAAATTCCTTTAATTAATAACTTCGGAATATACCAGTTGCACTGACTGATACTTCACTAGATATTTAAAATTTATAACACAACGCAGAAGTCCGAGTGATCCAGAGTTCTATGTATAGCAACGAATAGCGATACGTTTTGCTTCCTTTCGACGTGACACTCATATAATATTATGTCTCTTCGCTTGCCCTAGAAGAAAATGGTAAGCCAGTGTATTTAGCAAAGTGTATGAAGATACAACCGGTAAATATGGGATTGAATACAACTAACGGAACTAATAAACTTATTTGTTTCAGATTTGACATGATTTACGCGCCAAAGCACAATACAAATATAACCGTTTTTTTAAATGCCTACAGAATTAAACATAATGGGTACGGCAGCATTTGGAATTAGTGGGGTTATGAAACTGATGTAAGTAATTCTTTGCTATACCATCATGCAATAATAATTAACTTATTTATCTAAGTGATATGAACAAATTGATTGTTTTTTAGGTTGATTCGTCAGTTGCCTAGATCGTGATTGAAAAAGTGAGTGAAACTAGCTTGGTTAATTTTTATTCAGTTAAACATATTTATAAAGGCTAACACTCCTGAAAAGGGAGTTAGCAAACTGTCTGAGCAGCCAGCTGGACTATCTAGACTATCTGTGAGCCAAGACCAAAAAAAGTACCCATTAAGCCTAGGAGAACAAACAAAGAAGAGCTCGAAGGATATATTGTGCTCAATGTAAGTAAAATACTTAATTTCAAAGTTTAAAGTAATATCTGGTCACTTGTTTTCTTATTTGATTTCTTCTATACTCTTTCCATTTCCGTTTTGTGTTACTTTACAATAAACATGAAATAAAAAGTAAAAAAAAAATAGAACCGACTTTAAACTTTAAAGCAACTTATTCGAGAAATTGTTATTGAAGTTAGGGGGAGATTATCTGTATTTATCACTTTTTAAAAGACTGATGTCGGTTCTATTTTTGGAAAAAGTTTTTATTTCATAATATTTTGTAATACTTATAAAGGTACTTTACATAAATACTTTGTATAGGTATTACTAATCTATTGTAATGATAAGTGACTTGTTTGTTACACTTAATTAATTAACTTTTTTATATTTTCAGAATTTGATTTTGTGACGACCTATTTTTATAATAAAGAGCGATCGAGCGAGAGAGTAACGATGTGACTAGTTTAGAGCACAACGACTTTTATAGTAAACGGACCTTTTTTCAGAAAAATGTCAATAACGTCTAATTACATTTAAATAAACAAACATTTTTATAAGAGTATCAAGATAAAATTAAACATATTTTGTAAACTAATAATCAGTGCGACCTATTGATTACTTAGCGCTTAGTAGTACGACTACGAATTATATCCACAGACACCAAAAAAAAAAAATCTGCCCTTTATCTATCTCAAAACGTAGTTTATTATCTGTTAAGTGCATCAGCAAACTACTCATTGACTTTGCGGGACTGTTTCTCGAGGTCTTTCACTCTTAACAACTCCATAAAATAAATAGAGGTTTTTATCAGTAGGCAATTAAAATGGTGAAATAGTGACACAAGATACGATACGATATTTGGTTTTATACTTCTTTTTTAACAATAATTACTGAAGCCTTCAAATGTTTACGACGTGCTTGTATTGTATTGTCACCGTCGTTAACACATACATAAATATTAATTTGACTTTTCATTTCTTTACAGTTCTAATGAAGTGACATGTACGTGACAAGGTGAAATCATTATTTAACACATATTACAATTTGCTGATGTTAATTCTGCCGTCCTCGGCAACTGCGACTAGCGCCACATCCAGCAAATGCACCTTACTAAACTGGAAAAGTTTATATTTGAAATCTCGATATAATGAAGAATGAACCTCCTATCTAATCTGTCATGTCGGTACAATCAGTGGATATTATGAAGAACTGTCGTCTAACATAGACATTCCAAACCCCTAGGTGCTATAGGTTGTGAGTATGCGGGGCTACAATTGATAGCAGAAATTAACATATGGAAACTTGAGGAATTACCCATGGCACATCTAGTACAGAATCCATCATCTGTTTCCGCTGCGAAGAGGGCCGCTAACGCGTAACATTTAGTATAATGCATTTTTATCATGTTTGTTAATACAAAATCACTTGACTGTCAGAAGCAAGAACACGCGCTTTCACTACTACATCAACAATTAACCGCTTATTCCGCCAACAAAACTCTGACGAATGCAATAAAAAGTGCATTCTAACGTGCAGTAGCCATGTCAAAAGCTTATGAAAAATAATCTACAGCAGGAATAATTATGCTGTGTTCTGCTGTGATTGAATATCGTGAAAGACGCTTCATTTCTAATCTTGTCGAGTACTAATAAATTATCAATCTTTAGTAAAAGACAGGTAAAAGCTTCTTCATGCCATAGGCTGTAAGTATACTAAGGCTAGAACTAATAGACAACAAGATTAGGAAACATCCCTATGAGATAACTTGGGCGTTTACAGTGTCTAGCTATTGCCACCGCCTAGAGGCTTGCCAACAACGCGTTACCTTTCGTATTTTTTTTTTCTACGATTCATCGGTTTCTGTCTAAATTCCGACAATCATGACAAAGAAACTGTTTTGTTAACTCTACGTAGATATTTTAAAAAAATACTGTGAATCATTTTTATCTGCCAAAAATTCATTTCGTGAGTTTATAAGAATCATCCATATATCACAACAAAAGCTGCTTTTGATAAGTGTTACGTAGTTGCATTTGAAATAATAGGAAATGCGAAAAGCAACATAAATGCCATTTTAATCTGAAAACCATCATACAACAGCCATGAAAATAACATACAAAAAGAATCTGCGGAAATTAATCAAGAAGTCTATGCGGCATTATACTCTATTGCTACAAAACATTGTAACAATATCCTATGGATAAAATTTAAAAAATGCGTCAATCGAAGAGGAACGAGTCATCTGATCATATAAATACATTGCATGGTATAGTCGTTAGTTTAGCTCATATAAATGATACATTTGAAGATCGTGATTTGAATGTCAACAGTTCGTGAAGAACATGTAAAGCTGGAATGCAAATCAGGACTTTTACTATTGAAGATCATCAAATTGTCTTTTGGATTAACTTAAGAATTATAAGGCAATGAAGGACGCGTTGTCTGATCATTATATTATTACACTGAGGAGTGTACTCGCTTGCTTAGCTAATCAAAATGAAACATTTGTGCGAAGCATGGAGTTCGAAGAAATTGTTTATGGCAAAAGAAATTGGCAGATCTTAGGTAGATAACATTTCTACTTTGAATAGTAAATATGTTACTGTGGAGAGTACTAAGTTTACTTTACCTAGCCATGATTTTGGAAAGCCATTGAAATGCCAAATATACAATCGATTTTCGTATCTTGCGATTTTATATACATAGATAAATCCAACCATAAACCAAAATTTTAATGAGTCCTAAGGAAAAAGATGAAGGTCAAGTTTCTAACCATGGTGCATAGACAGAAACGTTACAGAAAGAGGTTAAAATCTTATTAATATTTGGTACTGCCGGCTATCAACCTATTTCCATGTTTGGTTCCAAAACATTGATTCCGGTGAATTTAATCGTCCAGCTGGTATAACTACCGACATATTTGGCAAAATTATTGTCTTTAACAAGGACAAACACCGAGTTCAAATATTTACATTCTCCGGAAACTTCCTTCTCGAATCTAGAACCTCGGTTCTCAGACAGTCCAGATACCGTTACCTGTGCAATACCTTAGGAAACATCGTTGTGACTGATACACATAATCACCGAATCCAACTTTTACCAAGTACAAATGAAAGTCATTTTATCACATATTTATTTGAAGAAGCTAATGATACTAAAATAATAATGAATTCAAGATCACAAAAGCGAGTGTGGTTGGCAACTTCAGGCATCATAAAAGTATATTTAAATTATCTTCGCTTGTTATTAATGCATTCGACGTTATCGAAAGTTCTATATTGTGTGTATCGATGAGTGAGATTCATTCTTCTGCTAAGACGAGGGTCGTTTAATCGTAGCATAATCGAAGAATCACCAGGTACTCAAATTAACTTCGGAAATTCGCATACTGCCTACTATGGACTTGAAAAGTCCAGATCTTGACGGCAAAGACAACCCAGACGGAGGATAACTTAGTAGTATTATTTGAAACTCTATCAGACTCAGTACGTGACATCTCTTCTCGCGGCCAGCGATTACAAAGTAAGTATATTGATAACTAATTATATGATGAAATAACTGAATGATTAAGTTTTACGTGATTTTATTTTATTTTTAATAAGTTATGATTTCCTTCATAGTATGGTTTTATATTAAACTAGTTTTAAGAAGTGGATTAGAGTGAAAGACCTTTAGAAGTAAACACATACAAATACGTACCTTTGCTTACGAGCTACGCGTTCAGTGCCTTACCGCTATGAACTTTTGAATAAATGCTTAAAAATTAGATAGGTCGCACTGACTTCTACCAGATATGTAAAATTTGAAACAATATCAGTACTCCGCAGAAATAATACCGAGTTCTATAGATAGCGACGGCCATATAGAGATTACGAAACAAAAAACCAAGGTAAGTTTCTATTCACTTTTGAAAACTTCGAATATGATAATTGATTAATTCAAGAATTGTTTTTTTTAGATTGCTCCATTAGTTAGAAGGAAGAGAAGAGTTGATAAACCTAGGCAGGTAACCAAAGAACTGTGGACACAAGACCAGAAGTAAGAGCCAAGTAGCTTATTCTATGTTATGGTCAAGGTACTGTTATGAAACAAGAATAAATAAACTAAAAGTTGGTAAATTAAATTAAATAATTTATTTATAATAAATAAAAAAATAAAGCGTAGAAATAGGCCGGAGCGCCTTCTCGACGACGCGTCTTTCAATGTGTCGAGCAGATGGTTCTTTCGTAGCCCAGAATGGATCAGCAGCTCGGGCCTCCAGATGAAGACTCGTAGACAACTTCAGGAGAAAGTATTTCCGTCCGAGCTTGAAGGTGGTGAAGGAGGTTTAGTAGAATACTGTAAGTATTTAGTTATTGATGTTTAATTTATAGCCAAAATGGTGTCAAGTGATTTTGAGACCGTAACTTTGAAGAGTAATAGGCCTTTTAAGAATTTAGATAGCTCTGTACGAACTTCAAAAAGCTAACTTGGGCAACTGTTGCCGTTGAAGTCATGCAGAACTATTTGGGCGAGGCTTTATGTACCTGAAGACGAACTCAAATTTGGAAGTAAATGATTTCAAATTAGAACCCTAGAAATTCAAAAACTACGGAGTTTCAATGCCTAAAACTGACAAACAATGACTCAATTTTCATGAAGAGTATCAAATATTTGACAAGAAAAACTTTCATGTCAAATCTGTCAAAACAATTAAAATTAGCGATAAATTGTGTAATATTATATAAATAAGTACTTTAATATGATTAGAATTCGTAAAATGTATAACGAAAAACTAATAAAGCTACAGGTTAGGGTTTAAATTAATATAAGTAGGCAAAAACATAGGATGAGAGTTCGTAAAGGTTTGGATAAGTTTATATTATAGAATTTTAATGGTTACAGGTATAAAATTGAAGGTCTACAGTTATAGAATGGAAAAAGTAAAGAATATAAATGGAAAACACTAAAAAGTTTATCGATATGAGCAAAATTAGTGATATGCATCTAAGGAATGAAAACGATACGAAAGGTTAGTTACGACCGTACGTGGAATACTTTTGTTTAAAATTTTAATGATATTATTTAAACAGTATACAGGACACGTGCAGCACATTTTTTTCATTTGGATTTGTCAACATCTAAACTTGTGACTCATATAGAAAATTTATTTATTTATTTTATACGTTGTTTATTTGATTAACCTCTATCTTACATTAAAGTACATTGTTATCACTGTATTACACTACAATTTCAAATTCATAAGCTTACTTATTACTTATAACAATTAATTTTAAAGATATCTTTATGATATATATTTTCTTAAAATTCAATCTTTATTAAATTAACTATTACTTCCATCAATTTTCTGGCATATAAATTGAAAGATTATAGAAAGATATACATTATTGAAAGATAAAACATGGTATCTCCCTATCCCTATTTTATTTTTCAATAATGTCGCACGTTCCGTGTAAAACATTTGTCAAAATAAATGAAATGCAATCAGCGTTGACAATAAAGATGTAGGACATCTTCATTAATATCAATGTGTTGTAAAGAAAAACTCTGTTACACTTTATATATTTATCTTTTATGATGTTGGTATATCTTAATGCCCTTACGTTTTTCAACAAAGGTCTACAGTACTTCCGGATTTTATTCAAATTCATCCACACAAGTCAAATTTTCTAAATATCAGATAATCTCATACGATATTTTTTTTTAACTTTCAGATATCATACCAGAGCTCACGTAAATGAACAAGGAAATTTCCTACTGCGTAATCTGGACTAAGAAACTTGCTTCGTGATAAAACTCTTTTAACTGTACATTTATAATAAAAAAATCCGACATCTCATCCATATCTCATCGAAAGAATCGGATTCCAACGATTACCGATTTGCCAACCTCCACATCCTACGCACGCCTGGTGGTTTGTGTCCCTATCTTAGAGTTCCCGGCATCGATTCCCAATAGAGCCAATGTACAAAATGAAGTTTTCTATTTCTTTATATAATCACTTATTAATGTAACTTACCGAAAATATGGATAGATTAATTACTATTTTTGTATATTAATGATTTTATTTAGTGACAACTTTGTTTTTTTTATCAATAATGATGTTGAAGAGTTCTCGTTCAGAATACAGGGAACATTTAATCTTAACCTTAATTTCAATAACGTTCAAATACATTTAATAAATTAACAGCCAGTTGCACAAACGTACAATTGAAACTGTCATTACTTTAAAACGACATTACCCATATAAATTTGACATTTCATTCTTAAAGGCGTTATTAAACCTTAATTTTTGTTTGTGCTACTGACCGTGAAACATTCATTTATAAGGAAGGATTAAGATAAACAACACCTATTTTATGAACAATCAGTGCCACCTATTGAGGGCTAGCTTAAAGCGCTGAGCGAATAGTACGAATTTTGATCTTTTATTTCTAAGCGTAGTCTGCTTTTGAGTTAGTGCGTTTGCGTGTATCCATTTCTCAAAGTCTTTTCCTCTTTACAACACTATAACAAATAAGAAGTTCAGTTGGTAAATTAAATTTTACATGATATCCTTTTGAAACAAAAAATTACTGCACGTATAGCCTGTCGAATGGTCACTACGAGCCTTGTTTTGTATTTACATCGTTGTTAAAAAACATTAACATAATTTTGGGTTTTCATTCCTTTACAGTTCTAATGAAGTGACATGTATTCGCCAAGATGACGTCATTACCTAATATTACAAATTGTTGACATCAAGTCTGCCGTCCACCTCAGTAGCCACGACCAGCGCTACATCCAGCACCAATTCCTTATTGAACCGGAGAAGTTATAATGGCTCACTTTATTTGTAATCTTCTCGATACAATGAAGAATCCACCTCCAATCAAATCAGGTGTCCTGTCAGTGCAATGCTGATAATAATGGGTGACAAACCCCTAGGTGTCGTAGACTGTGAGTATGCGGGGCTAAAACTAATAGCATGAATATGCATCTGAAAGAGAACTTGAGCAATTACCCTATCACATACTGCACAGTTTCCATCACCAGTAAGAAGAACGCTCGCCTATAACACGTTGCCTCCAGTTCAATATTTTTGATATCACACGCTTCTACTAATACATAGATGGTTCATTCATCGGTGCGAACCCAATTCCGGCAACAATTCCGGCAACAATTATAGGCATATAATGTGCAAGCAACTAAACAATCCTTTCAGATTTTATATAGTAAACTATATAGTAAAGAATGTATCATATTTATTTGCCAAGAATGTATCGCATAGGTGTGCATAAGACATTAGATAACTGACACAAAAGCAATGAAAACTGCAATCGATCGTACAATGATCATGTCATAAGCTTATGAAAGGAATCTAAAGCTGGAATTATCAGTGGTAATCACTTGCTATTATCGTGAAAAATATTTTTTGGATAAAGTTGAGAAAATATGACAATCGAAGATGAACAAGTTGTCTGAACATATACAAAATGGTATGCTCTCTGGTGTAGCAAATGTAAATGAAAAATTAGTGCAAATCAAGACAGTTATTCAAACTCAGATTTTTAAAGATCATCAACGTTATCAATAAAGCATGTGTTAAACAAAGGCGAAAAAGTTATCTGATCTTTGTGAGTAATATGCCTAGCTTAGCTTAGCAAAATGAAACGTTAGTATGAGACATTGAATTCAAAAGAATTGTTTGTTTATGGCAAAAGAAATGATCAGAGTTCAGGCAAACTACATTTCATCTAATTTTAAAGATACATTTCTTACTCTGGAGAGAATTGAGTATACTCCGTCTAACTTTGATAACCGATTGAAATGTGGAACTATATTGAATAAATGCAATACGCGATATTGGACTAACCGCATCACGTATCTGGATTTCAATATTTGCAAAAACAATCAGAAGTTCACTCCCTGGAGACCCTATTTATTTGCTCCTGATATACAATATAAAATCCAAGTTCTTGTATCGTGCGGTTTAAAAGGGGCAATAAAATAGTGGTACAAAGGCAATACAATAGTGGATGATAGACGTAATAACCGCATTCAAATTTTCAATTACGAGGGAAAATTTCACACTATGTGGGTTATAAAGGAATTTAATCATCCAGTTGGTATTATAGCAACTAGTTGGCAATAAAATAGTGGTAAAAAGGCAATACAATAGTGGCTGATAGACGTAATAACCGCATTCAAATTTTCAATTACGAGGGAAAATTTCACACTATGTGGGTTCTAAAGGAATTTAATCATCCAGTTGGTATTATAGCAACTAGTTGGCAATAAAATAGTGGTAAAAAGGCAATACAATAGTGGCTGATAGACGTAATAACCGCATTCAAATTTTCAATTACGAGGGAAAATTTCACACTATGTGGGTTCTAAAGGAATTTAATCATTCAGTTGGTATTATAGCAACTAGTTGGCAATAAAATAGTGGTAAAAAGGCAATACAATAGTGGCTGATAGACGTAATAACCGTATTCAAATTTTCAATTACGAGGGAAAATTTCACACTATGTGGGTTCTAAAGGAATTTAATCATCCAGTTGGTATTATAATTGTCTTAGAAAAGGACAACCACAAAACAGTTCCGGTACCAATCTTCGTAGCTGTCAATGCAATATTAAACATCGTTATAACTGATATTCATAATCACCATCATCCAAATCAGAAACTCAGTTTACTATTTTTGTGTTTGAGGAGCTAACCGAAAATATTGAAGGGTCCAAGAATCTCGAGGGGAGTGTGGTTTACGACTTCGGTCAATATAGAGGTAATATTATTCGATTTGAAGAATCATCGCTTCCTAATAGTAGATTCTACTCTATCAAAAGTTCTATATTGTGTAGGGCGTGAAGATTCCGGTCTCGGAGTGAAGATTCTGGAACCGTTACCGACAATAAAGGGCGTATAATTGTAGCAGATTCGAAAAATCACCGTGTACAAATGTTTACTTCGGACCTCCGTTCACCGTTTAGTTTAGACGTAAAGAGTCCAATCCTTAACGAAAAAGATAGATCGAGTGAAGTAGCTCTACCTCCAGAGAGTTATTTGGTGGTACTATTATATAGAAAATTTATAATCGTAGCGGTCTACTTCGGGATTAAAGAAACCAGACCTCAACTACAAAGAGAGGCCGGATGACATAGCTCTTGGTGGTGTTGTTAACAATTCGACCAGACATAGTACACGTCAACTCTTCTCAGCAAAGTAAAGTAAGTATATTGATATCTAATTATAAGTTTAACTTTCTGGATCTAAAGTCTACATGATTTTGATTTATTTATAATAATGTTATTAGATCAGAATGATAGACTTTGAGAAATAGACACACTTATTCATTTAAATATGTTACAAGTCACTCATTAAGATAGCAAAAAACATGCAGCTAAAACTCCTACAGCTAAGAGATTTGAGTAAACACTCAATTAATAGGTGGCACTGTATTACATTAAAAAATATGTACAAGCTCAAACATGTTAGATGAGGCTGATAAGCTTAGCTCTTCTAAATATTCCTCCTGAGACAGCCCCAGACGTCTGAAACATTTTCACCTGTTGTTCCAATAAAAAGAAGACTTCTATTTCTTTTATAATGTTTGTAATAAACTTGTGTAATGTGTAATAAAATATTATTTACTGGACATGTTTTATTATTCACTAACCCTTTCCAAATTTTCAGGCTGCGACCGCACATGCAATTAATTTTTACCATAGATTTTTGTTTCTTCTGGAAGACGGTAAAAAACATTATTTTTAGAGGTGCGGAAACCTCCAAAAGAAGAAAACTGAACCTTTATAGAATTACACTGTTATCTGTCTATCTATCCGTGTGTTATAGCAGATCTTCGTGACAAGTAGATGGATGAAGTTTTAATTTGTACACATATGTAAGTCGGTAACATATTGCCGCAGTGTTTTCATTAGTAAATGAACTATATATTTTACATAAATAAATATTAAATTACATCACCGACATTATTACATATTCAAGATGGGTAGTCAAATCCCCCGTATTATGGAGTATCTGAGACAACGAAGCTACCAGAACACCCAGATCCGAAACAATATAGAAAAAGTTTCAATTATTTGTTTGTTAGTCTATTCAATATAGTCTCCGAAAATTAGTGCTTCGGAAGGCGCGGCAAGCCGTTGGTGCCAGCTGCATCTAAGTCGTTAATACAAACCAAACCGCACTGGGCCTGACTGGTGGTCATAGCCCATTCTCCCTGTTTGATACAGGAAGGGACTAAGCCCCAGCAGTGGAAATATTAATAGACTAATTATGAGACATTGACATAAAAGTTACTTATCATAGGTAATTAATATTTTAGAATAACTGCTTCACTAATTTATCATATCAACCATAGGCGAATATTTAACAGATTTTTCAAGAATCTTTCATTAAAAACTTAAATACACAAAAATATATTGCTCCCAAAAACTAATAAATTATTAATTTTTTCTGTGGGTTTGTTACTATAGAGTTTTCTGTAGGTTATTAATAATATAATATGCGCCCGCTTTAATAGCATTTTCTTGAATAAGTTGCTTTTGAGATTTATATTATTCATCACTTTTATAAAGTTCTAAATGATTAAATTTTGTGAAAAAAAATCCTTTTATTGATATAATAGGTAATACTAAAAATATTAAACGTCTATATGAAAATATGTCCACATAATGAAAGTCTTAGGAAAGGAGATAAGACTTGAAGGGTAAATATAGATTACTTAACTTATATTTATTAATACCCGGTTTCTGAATTGAGAATTCTCAGTAAAGAACGTCTCAAACTGTACTTAAACTTCATTTGAACAGGTTTTCATTTTAGTATTTTTACTGGTCAGTTGATAGGAGTTTGATAGAACTACACTGGACAGCATATAAACTAGGCCACCCGCTAATTTGGGACTGTGATGTAATTTTCTCAAAAAGTATAAAACTTATAGCTACCAAAGTTATACTTACAGAAAGTGCAAATTGATTTATCAGAATTAATCAGAATGTGTGAATCTCAATCTTAATTCTGGCTGTTCCAATCAGCCAATAATATTATTGAACCATTAAACACACCCTGGAAACAGACAGAATATGGCAATAAAGATATTCTGATTCTTCGATAAGGGAGGCTGGGCTGAAAATTCCGATTTTCAAATAAAATGGGTAAGTACTTGAGTCAATTACATAATCGTAATCGGTCTTTGTAATAGTATAGTAATTTCTGCCAGTACCTGAATAGTTTTTTACAGGCATACATATTATTGCAAAATTTCGGAAGGGAACATTCAACCCCGCGTTGGGGCGAGATGTTTCACGTGTGGGGCAAATTGTGCCGCTTGGATAATAGAAATAAAATAGGTTTGTTTTAAATATAACAGTTATTTTTAAAGTCGGTAAGTAAGTAAGCAAAAAAAATCTTAAATATTTCAGTTTTATTCATTTAACATAACCTTTACAAGCTACAAAATACATTAATTTAAATACTCAACTAAAAATAAAGACAATATCTGATTTTTATAAGCTTATGAATAACTCAGTATTTGGTAAAACTATGGAATACATAGCAAAAAGAGTCAATGTTAAACTTTTAACATAATGAGAAAATAAAGGAAAGTCGCTAGGTGCCCAAGATTGAGTAGCAAAACCAGAATTTCAAAATTCATAAATATTTTCAGAAATATTTGTTGCAATTCCATTGCGGAAGACAATAATAAATCATAATAAACCTAGGTATGAAACTCCTATATAAAACTATAAAACTCCTAAGTTTGAATTTCGTAATGATAAACAAAAAAATTTTGGTATATATATAAAGTTATTGTTTACTGATACAGTTTTCTTATAATTTTTATCTATTTGTATAAAGATCTGAAACCGGATTAAATTTGGATAATCGATACCTCAAGTTTAACCATCTGATAGTGTTTGGTTATTCAAACTTAAATAATTGCGATTAGGTTTTATTAAAGATGAAAATAATGGGAACAATTTAGAGAAATTCTTTGGTATCCCGCTATATAACAAAAGAGGTGTCCTGCTCACTGCACGAATTAACATTGTAATAAAAGATCATAGTTAGACCCCATATCGTGAGTAACATATTTTGTATATTTACACACAAATTATGTATTTTGATTTGTGTTACTTTTTTTATTTGTATAAATAGTAAAATAAATCCCATTTCATCACCAATCACTTCGTATTTACAGATAATAACTTGCTACTGATGTAAATTTTTATGTTTAGTTATTAAATAAATAATCATAAATAGAAACTGTATTATGTTAATTTATAAACCTATCAAACACTGACGTAACATCATCACAAGTTAAGATTATGAATCCTTATTGTATACCGATACCAAAGGACGAAAGGTCGATAAACACAACTGACCCTAGCGACATGCAATGGGCGGAACTAAAAGAAGAACGTGAAGGATAAAATGGGACATACTTGGATTATCTGAGGAGAATAAACTTTTGTTTGTAAAATAAAGCTTACTTCGTTCAATTAAATAATACATATTTTTTTATAGAACTCATAAATATTTCTGGAGGCTAAAGGATTCTATTTTAGAACACCCGATAGTGAAACATCCAGACTTTAAAATTATAAGCAACCAGTATTGGAAAAGAAAAGATATCACCGTTTCTACCTAAAGGTAACAACTTAGACGAGCTATTTAAAGTTCAAAATAACAAAGAGGAAATACCATCTATATCTGTTTAATAATATGAATTTTGACTAATACTAAATGCAGTCTCAGCGTAAATTTACTCCAGCGCTACCTTGTTTATTAATAATACTGAAACAGAAATCAGCTCAAATCTGTAACATTCCAAAAATCGCGGTAAATCAATCACTGCGTAAGATTGATTAATGATTTTACAACTCTTGCGCTCAGGTAAGTAATAAAAAAATGGTAAAAATATTGAAACGATACACCGGCCAAATTAAGTAAGTAGTCCCTTTGCGCAAACGCTATTTCTTAATTTAATCAGGTTGTATCACAACCTGATTAAATTAAGAAACAGTGCCTCTCAAAACCGTAACACATGCATGAATTTTACACAAACATACAAATAATTTCTGCGTAAAACGAGACTTGTCATGTTTGTATTGCGAATAAGCTGTAAGAAGTGCAGCTTACAGCCGCGATCAGTAGTTATCGGATGAAAATATTCCGCTCGCTAGAATGTTCTTTCAACTTCTGATAGATGGCACTTTTACTAATTTAACTAAATCATTATCATGTATCAGTGAATACTCGTATCGAGTTAATCTATGAATATGTAAGAATTAAACAATGTAGGATTTGTTGGGTTTATAGGTAGGGTATGCAGTGCTTATTTGCGGGTATGGTGTGCATGCACGCCACTAGTCTTAACTTCTTAGCAGACATGAAGGATTGGATCATGATTCTTGGCGTCTTCGAATAAAAATCGTATTACGAAATTTTTACGCTTTGAATAAGCACTCAGGAATAATGGTGGCGCTCATGGCTAGTTAAAATACATTTTATTCCTTTCATTCAAGAATACCTATTTCAGGAGGTCCCGCTCGCCCTTAGCTTAAAAATAGTTAAAGGCGAGGAAATTTTGATTGTGAAAGCATGCGTGTGTGGTGTGTGTGCGTGTGTGTGTTTCACGTTGTCAGTCGATATATAGTTTGCGATACATTAAAAATAAGACAAATAGCCCGCAGATAACGCAGCAGGAAATTTGTTTGTTCCTTCACGCAATCAATGTTGAGTTCCTTGAAAGAAAAATATCGTATCAGATTATAGAAATTCTGTTACAGAAATCCTTGTGATATGAAGTTTTAGGAATATAATTCATTGAATAAACAGAACTATAAAATAGTCTGTATATATAATAAATGAGTCTGGATACCCAACATATGACATCTGAGTAGCTTTATTATATGAATTGACTACTAATTATCTATTTTATATTGTCGTTATGTACGCCTTGCTAGTACTAAAACATAATATTGTCACCCAAGAACATTAATATACTTTTGAAAAGCATGAATAGTAATACGGGTGTAGGCAGTTAACGAAAATTAATACAAATTTTTTGGTAGTGTTTAATATACCATTACCGATATTCACACTTTTATGCTTATTGTATTTATAATCTTGCTTAAATTAATTATTAATAAACAAATATTTTTTACTCGTTGTCACGTGACCGCAAACAGGGCGTGATGTCATGCTCGTCTTACTTATATCAGAACTTAGAGAATTCAACCTTATGCATACATAGAACGATATTAGTTTCAGAGGGCCGTGATTTCATAGTGACACCATAAGAGAGATTTTGAAAATTAAATGTCTTTTTAGATTTTATCCTAATAAATGAATAATCTTAAGTACAATTATTCAAGAAACTGCTATTCAAATCGAGTTTTATGTTTAATATTAGTATTATACATAAGACTCGATACGTAGATAATAGTACGATAGTTTTGTTTAGTTTTGTTGTTTTTTTTTTAATTTTTCACTTCAAAATTAAAATCACTGTAGGCAGAATTGTTCTGCTATCAGAATTATAATCCATATTTTGTATGAAGTTGGAAAACATCACGAATTTGGTTTCTTTCCACATTGACACTTACAGCCTCACCAATTTTTTTAACTACATTTGAAGATCTTCTTTTGTTTCATTATTCTGAATTAGGATATTTCAAATTTTGATGCTCGCTGCTTTTGAAGTCTCTCAAAGTTTTCAACCCTGGCCTCTAGTGTTTGTATGTAAGCTAGGTGAGTTTTCCTTTCAAATTCCATCTTTGATAGCTTTTGATCAATTTCGTCGTACTTTGCCGACATGAATTCCATTGACTTAATTATCCCATCATTTTGTTTCGTATATCATTTATACTCGACTGCAGAGTTGCTTGTTGATTTTTGAACGTCTCCAAAGATTTTTTAAGTTCAGTGATGACAGATGTCAGTTCGTCATCATACTGCTGCTTACGTGCCCGATGTCTCGTTAAAACGTTAGTGCGACTTTCATTTTCAGGGTCAGTGACGGCGGAACTAGGATTGACACTATTCTAGTGTCGGCACTATTCTGCGAGGTATTCGGAGGTGTTTTAGCGGCATAGTAAGCAGTTGAAGTAGCAGGCAGTTAGGAACTCGCAGAATTAAAAATTAGCAACAGCAGTTTAGCAGTTAGATAGCAGGCAAAAGCAATGCTACAAGGCGCACAGAAAGCAAAATCACGTACCTATCCCGTCCCGGTGTCATCCAAGGCTTTATGCAGCGATAATGATGTGGGACATGTATTTCTTTAGAATACACTGCGGTAGCCTCTGAAATTGTAGCCACGAGCCCAACAGCCGCAGTGGCAGCGTCAGTACAGTTGTATATGTTATAAGAATAGTTTAGAAAACTTGTTCTTCTTAATTTCACAATGTAGACAAAACGCTATCGGAGAATGGTCCGTGACAAGAGATTCCAAAATGAAGGTTTTTTTCACATATGTCAGTTTCGAGCATTACATGGTCAAGACAGTTTTCTTTACGTGTAGGCAGAACATGAGCTGTTAAAAGACCACGGTGTGCCATAAACTCCAAGTATTTGTTACAGTTGATGTCAGTACTATTTGGGGTAATATTTATATTTATGTTACCGATTATTGCAACTGACTTAGTCGATGTTACTGATGACAGACTGAGATCGAGGCTGTCGCAAATATTGTCAATGTTAGTAATTGAAGGTGAATGGTAAACAGCAAATATTGCAAATTCATTGCCACAGCTAAGACAAAGACAGTTTGCATCTGAAATTGAAGGTGTAGTAACACTATGTTTTATCTCGGAGCGGACATACACAACCACACCCTCATTCTGGTTTTTATAATTAGAGGAATAGGATGTACATCCATTTATTTGTAGTATCACAGTAGCTTTACTTAGCCAACATTCCGTAAGTATAAGTATATCAAATTGGATACTTATTCTGCTCTAGAGTACCTCAAGAGCATCAAAGTTACAATTTATGCTACGTATTAGTGTGTACAACCGTTAACAATTTTCATGGTGATTTAATAAAATTTACAACACTCTCCGGCGAACAAATTATAGACTCAGATACTTCGATCGAATCAATGTCTTTATAAACATTATTAATAGCCATCACTTTTACCTGTGAGACTCAATGGCGCAGAAACAGATATGCACAGACATAATACATACAATACATTTGTATAATACCCAAAGAAACACATTTCCATGTGCAATCCAGCAATAATTGTACTCATTCTTCTTACTAAACTCACGTGCAAGGAAGTATATTCCTCTAGCTGCTTGTGTCAAATATTCAACGACAAAAATCGGTTTCGGTTTCCCGTCGGTCTTAATATGTCCTGTGTTTAACATGTTATCCTTATTCTTCTTATTGTAAGTTTTCACCGAGGTTAGGATTTTGTCCTTTAAAATCACAGTAGCCAAATCTATAATTATTGTCCTGCTATCAGAATTATAAATCTTATTTTTTTAAATAGTATGAAGTCGAAAAACATATTTGGTTTCTTTTCACATTGACACTTACAGCCTCACCAATTTTTTGACCTACATTTAGAAGATCTTCTTTTGTTTCATTATTCTGAATTGAGATATTTCGAATTTCGATGCTTGCCTGCTTTTGAAGTCTCTCAAAGTTTTTAACCCTGGCCTCTAGTGTGTGTATGTAAGCTAGGTGAGTTTTCCTTTCAAATTCCATCTTGGATAGCTTTTGATCAATTTCGTCGTGCTTTGCCGACATGAATCCCATTGACTTAATTATCCTATCATTTTGCTTTCGTATATTATTTATACTCGACTGCAGGGTTGCTTGTTAATTTTTGAACGTCTCCATAGATTTTTTAAATTCAGTAATAACAGAAGACAGTTCGTCATCATACTGCCGCTTACGTGCCCGATGTCTAGTTAAAACGTTAGTGCGACTTTCATTTTCAGTGTCAGTGACGGCGGAGCTAGGATTTACGTCAGAGTCCGTTTTGGCGGCATAGTAAGCAGTTGAAGTACCAGGCAGTTAAAAACTCGCAGGATTAAAAATTAGCAACATCAGTATAGCAGTTAGGTATCAGGCAAAAGCAATGCTACTAGGCGCACAGAAAGCAAATTATGTACCCCCCACAGCTGCAACAAAAGATTATCAACAACCACAGCAGGCCAATTGGTCAGCTTCTGTAACGCCCCTAGAGGCGGTCTCAGATTGGCGATGGGCGATACCGTCACCGCCCACAAGTACCAGGAGCAAGTCGTAGATTAACCTCTGAAGCGTACACGCACTCCTATTTTCTTCTACTTAATTTATTTCAAAAAGATTTAGAATTATGAAGCAAAAATGGTAAAGCAAATTACGATTCGTGGAATTTCCATATTCACCGGTTACATGTTGGTTTAATTTTACGGATGCTTTTTTTAAATTTCTTCGTCTCAAATTAATGATAACAGATATAATTATTTTTATGTGATCTAATAATAAGACATAAAATGTGTCATAAAGTAGAAGCGCTATTAACTTTCCGTGATTAGGCTATACTTAGCATTTGCCCCTCCATAATCCCTTATCTTTTTCACTATTTTACCTGATGACCAAGGAAAAATTTTTGTTTATAATCTTTTGTAAAATCTAGCTTGAAGAGATTAGTTGTTAAATAACGTTTTATTATGTCTTTTATTTAAACTTTTTATAAAGCATTATAACGTAATTCTGAGGATTACATTTTAATGTCAAATATACATTTGAAAAAGAAACAATTAAAATTAAAAAAATTTTTAATGCACATACGTATCATACAGCCGGGATATTAGTTGTTCTGAAAATAATAATACCTAATACTCTTTATTACACAACCATAAAATGACATGTATACACACACATTTTCACAAAACTAATACTAGAACTTTCAAAAGGTACCTACATAAATTCTTTGTACTCTCTTCAGCTTAGAATATTGAAAACCACTGCACCTTCTAGTATAAAGAAAAAATATGACAATGAGGAGTACCTAACCCGTACATTTTGTACAATCTGTATGTAGATGATTTGTTACATATAATACCAGTCTTGGGTGTATGCGATGAATTCATACTCTGTGTTGATGCAATACAAAATTCATAAAATTACGCTTACCTACTGATAAGAAAATTGTAACCATTGTGTAGGTTTGTGTAGTTACCTATAGCTCTGTTCATATCACACTAATGTTTTTGTTTATGTTAATTTCACGTCGATTTAAAGAGACAAATGTGAAATACAGATTCACACCACATCACATACACAACGATTGTTGCTAGTGTGTTTTTGATATGATTAAATAATCTTAGTATTTTAAGGTTTATTACTTAGAGTAGATTTTTAATATTTGTTTATATTTAATGCAATTGTTGCATTGGATCTTGCACTGAATGGAAACATAATTAACATTTAATAGCAGATACAAGTAGACAGACAACAAATAACAATTTAAATTAATCAAACTAAAACAGAAGATGAACAGTTGAAACAGCGAAGTATCAGTAACACCCGGTTCCTGAATTGAATATTTGAAGTTAAGCACTTCTCAAACAGTGCTTAAGCCATCTTAAACGTCATTGAGACAGGATTTCTTTTAAAATTTTTAGTGATCAGTTGATAGCAGTTTGATAAAACTAGGACTTTTTAACATATGAAACATAAAAGAACATACGTTATTGGAAATTATTAGATAACATTTTGTACTTTTCTCAATTCAGCAACCGGCCATAATATAGGTATATATAGTAGAACAAAATGCTCAAAATGCAAGTCACAACCAGAGCGTGAGTGAAAATTGAAAATCTGCCTTATCTTCCGTTCTGTAAAAGAACACTTAATTTGGGAAAAAAGAGCTTATCCCCCCTATGAGAGTGCGTAATAATACTTCCTATATTACTTACATAATAGAATGAGGCAAGTATGAAAGTGGTCTGTAGGTATTCGCGGAAGTGAGAGTGTAACTAAAAATTGATTTTTTCTGTCGCAGTCATAATTGATATATCGCACGCATGCTGGTATAACCTGTAAACTGTAAAATTAGTTACGTAACCCACTAATAGAATATTTCAATCTGTTGTCAGTTGACAGCTTGCTTGCAGCCATGCCAGAAGTTGGCGTATTCGCTGGTCTTTTTTAATTACAGTTATTTTTAGAGATAAACATAATATATGAGTGATCCTTTTTATATAGTTTTTTGATAATTAAATAAAGTCGTCCGCACCCCTATTTGGTCTAACTCAAATCTTTTAAGGATATTATTCACAATGTTAATATAATTAAAGGTTCCTCGATCCTCAACACGTTCGAAGAATACTTTTTGTATTGCGTTTTGTCATACGAAATATGCGCAGAATACCTTTCTCAGGAGAACATGTAATTTTTACAATGGGTTTTTGAATGAGATAGATATTTTTTCAATTTCAATAAATGTTTTCAAGGCAAGAGTGAGGGAATTATTGTTTAAATAGTAATTTTGTAATAATTAGTGTGGCTCATATGAGATATACATTCATTCCCTTAAAAATGGGTGGTTTATGGCCGTAGTTTTGTTTGCTAATGGTACTGTTTATGTGATGTTCGTTATTTACATGCATTGCTTGCTATCGATATTATTATGCTGTCAATTTATGGTACTATAGGTCTGTTTGTTAACAGTAGCTTCAACATTATCTGTATGTGACTGTTTGATACCTGAATAAATAAAATAAAATAAAATAAATAAAAATTACTGAGTCACAAGAACGCGTGGCAGGGTGTAACAACCCCCCCCCCCCCCCCCCTTATACACTAATATTAATAAATAGTTAATAGTCCATAAAGGATTTAAATAAAATAAATCTTTAATAAAATAAATATTATCTAAATATTTGGCCATAAAAATAAAGTTGTGATCGTCTAGTGGTAGGAGTCTTGGTTGAGTATTATATTTGTAGTAACCTTAGATCCTTTGTATGAAGGTGATTGTGAGTGGTTAGAGTATATGTTATTGAGGGCATGGAGAAGATTAGATCTTAAACTAATAAATTAAAATAACCCTAAAAGGTGATAAAATTGTGTAAAAAATAATAAAAGTAAATGTGTCTTCTTTGATAAACAAATAAAATATAAGAAAGGTTTGTTTACTAAATAAGGCTTAAATAAATAAAAGAAAGATATAGAATGAATATTTTAGGTAGGAAAGGTAATAAAGTAAGTAAACAACAACAATGCCAGAAAATATGTAAAGAAAAGAAAATAAATACAGCATTGCTGATGTTTAAAGTGCTTTCGAGCCCAGGACCCACCACACGGCCCCTTAACCATTATTAACTCTAACCGGTCCAGCAAGGAATACCTTTCTAACCAGAAAATAAAACTACTCCTCCACCAAAAAAGAATTGCTCTGCAAAAGAGCAAAAGAAAACCCTATGTGATTCGTTAATATACCCAGACTGATGTCCTCCATAAAGACAATGGAACATAGTTTGACATAGCATTAGCTATCGTCCACCGGTACCACGGGGAATGCGCCATTTTGACCACTCCAGTACGGGATAAGGAGACAACTAACACGATATCGCACAGGACCTCACCAATATGGAACACACGTCCAGGAACATTAGCTACCACATCTGAACGACACAATAAAGCGATGCCCTACACGGAAAAATTATTCTGGTATGTGTAACCATATTCTGGTTACCATTACAATATTTATTGCTATATATGTGACGACCACTCGTATCGTAAGCGTTACACAATGATTCTAGTTAAACATGAATTGTAGTTGTCACATTGTTATTGTTAATTTTACTATTTAATTTTTCAGGTCTACAATCCTTTTTTGTCCTACCAACAAGAAAGTTTGTGTTGTTAATCAAAAGTTTTGTAAATAACATATAAACGTTTAATTAAATTTACTGAATGTCATTGTTTTATTTACAACAAAAAAATTACTAATACGATTTGTTGTGTACCTCTGACAAATATTGTATTATAAATGGAACAGAATGATACGTTCACATTACAAAATGACTTCTAATGACAACAATAGAGTATTGTATAGGTAACTTCTTATTTTGTATATGGACCAGGAAAAGTAGTTGGCTTATTCCACCGGAACTGTCGGTAAAGACGTGATTGCTTAAAATGTGCTCTTATTTCTCAAGATTCATTAAGTTGTCCGAGAAATAAAAGCTCTGAACTTTAAGCAATCACGTCGATACACGACAGTTCCCGCAGAAAATGCCAATAAAAGAAAAACAAACAATAATAAGAATCAACACTTTTATTAATTAAAACGTAGAATCAATTAGAAGTAGCTGATACCCTGTCGGCTTTTTTAAAACAGGGTACTCATTCATGTAGTCAGATACTGTTATATTTTTACTCTTCAAGTCTAATCTTGGATGTATTTTTCCTTTTCTCTTCAACTGTTTTCCAAGGCTCGCTGGATTTTCTAAGCCATTCAAGGTCTTTATGAAATTTTCTGAAAATATAATATGATTCATGAACTTGGCACCGACAGATTAATGCCTAATCTTCCTGAAGTGAGAAATGGTAGCAAATATCTATACATATAATAAAATCGTAGGAAAGTCAAAACTATACATTGAATGTTTTGTAAAAAGAATACTTGAGGTGTGATCTACAATCGATATCGAAGCCAAAAATATACTTTTTAGAATTTTTGTCTGTTTGTTTGTATGTCCGGGCTAAACTCAAAAAGAACTGCATGGAATTACTTAAAATTTTGCATGAATATTACTATGAGGTTGGATCAACACATAGTCTACGGAAGCCACGCGGACGAAGTTGCGGGCAAAAGCCCTATTATATAATTAAAAGTATGTAAATCAAATTCTTACTAGTGATTGATTGGATTGATTGTCGTTCTCAGAATCCATCAAGGTCTTCCAATTGTTTAAATTTTTAATAAAATTTACTCTATGTCCAACTGGTGGTATGAGCTCCTTAATAATATGCGAGTCCAACAGCATTAAGCAGTCCATCGTAATGTGGTTTTCTGAAATTAAAAATACATAATAATAAAAAAATACATAGATCAGTCAGCCCAGTACCTAATATCTTAAAAAGAAGTAAGGATTTACTTTTATATCCCAGTCCCACCTACATCTCACAACATAACATTTTGCATATCTACAAAGTTATGTACTCATACGCAGCTCTGGGAGAAAAAGATAAACAGCTACCATCATTCCCGTGCAAGATCCAAAATCGGAGTATCAGACTGAAGGGAAAGGACATTTTAAAGTACTCTATTGAGGCGACGGGCTGATGAGCACTTGTCATATCACTACTCAGTAACACAATAAAAACATCTAGCCCCCTCGTCAGACGTGGCCGCTTGTGTGAATTACACCGTAGGGCTCTGCTTGCCCCGATATATGGGCGTGATTATAAGTACCTATGTATGTAATCTAAAAAGTCAGGTGTATATCATTTCTGATGAGTACATATGAAATAAATGAAACTTACCAGAGAACACATCCACATAACCGCTGAGAACCCAAGCAATAAGTAAGTTTCTGACATCTTCGTCCATTTCAATTTTAAAACAATAAAACACGATTAGGAAGCGTAATGGCGGCAATCGGCGGGCGATTATCCCATAGAATAATAGTAAACCTATCACTGTCACTTCACTGCGCGCGCGACTAAAAGAAAGAAAAATGATGCAATAAGTTCACTGCCCCTCACCCCCCGCATCTCGATCGCCGCTTAGCCACGCGTAGTTTTGCAAATGCAACATCACTGATTGTTCTCTATACTAATTGTATTGTAATTACAAACGTATTTTCAGTACTCATCATAACTCGTGTTGTAGATTTTTAAAATACAATTTTTCTTGTAATGTTTAATATACTTTCAGAGCTGATTACAATTTCAGAAATAACAGAACTGTAATTGTATTGCTAACAAAATGTCAAATTATGTTAACAATATTTCTGTTTCCGTGTACAAAATAATAGTTATCTTTACAGTATTTCTCTTAACCTAGACGTTTTGTAGTATTGTAAACTAAAAAGTTTTTCCGTGTATAATTATTTGTCAATATAACAGGATTATTTGCCCTCCACTGAGCTGATGGCACAAGTAATCAACCGAGCTATCTCTCACACTTCCGATACTGGTGGTGATCACCATCCTGACCCAGTATAGGATAGGCGTCATTGATACTGGTATCTCACCGAACCATACATTCAAATGGCGGACAACACCTACGATATTAACGAATAATTGGAACAACACAATATTGTGACTTCTTATAAAACTATGAAAACCTAGTAATAAAAATAGTATGAATAGACTCAAAAGAGTCCAAATAAGAAAAAGTGAAACAAATAAGAATTCTCATTCCAATCTGGACCGATCGAAATCGAAATTAAAATTAGAATTATGAAACTGACTAGATTAATTTAATGTGGTAATATTTTCTTATGTCAGTTTAGTTATGTGTTATTCAAGTAGTATGTATATAAATAGATAGTATAATATAAAACATCTGAAAGACATAATTATTGAGTAATTAATTATAAAACACACACAAAATCCTACTTGAAAATAACCCCTTATCAAAATATTATCTGCAATATACCGCTGTAGGGTTTGCCTATCGATTTCAAGGATACTTCAAAATTCGTCATCCATCATTCATACATACTATTTTGAATTACTGTAAATCGTTGTATTTTAAAGATTATATTATTCACTAAGAACATATCGGATATTACTTTCATATCTATGTCAGAAAAATATAAAAATTGATATAACTACGTTCCCTAATAGCACTCACTGCGGTCCAACGAGTGGTTCAAAGCGGAAGCCCTGAACCCAAACCTGTTAAACCACTCAGCTCTGTTTATGCTCAAACTCGTATCGACAGCTCTTCCTCCAGCGATTCGCCCTTGTTCTGCTTCTCCTTAAACACACACTGACCGACTACCAGAGTTCCGTCTCCGTTGATGTCACTCGCCGAAAAAGATCCAGAATCTCATGCCTACTTCCTTTTATACACCTATCCTTTCTAGAAACTTCTACACACACACATCAACGAGTTCATTCGCTTTAATTTAGGTACCTACCCATCCCCTCAACCAGTCAAATCCATTACTAAATATTGTGATATTCTAGTATATTATTCTAATAAAACGATAAATCACTAATAGAATGTTCATATTAAATGTTTCGATATACTCAATAATCATTTGTTGTGGTGTCGTCGTCAAATATCTTCCTAACAAAATTTTATATTTTAATCATAACTCGTTAACACCCATAATCATGTCCTGGCAACCAGAACCTTAGGAACCATTTAAATTCCTTCAACAATAACACTAATTGTTTTATACAATGTTTCTAAAATGTTTATCGAATTCCATTAATAGGTAAATAATTCAGTATTTATCGAGATTAGACAATGACTCTTCCTTGCTCCTTTCTCTTTTAGTGCATTTATTAATCTCTTGAGCCTGATAACAAAAAAGGTGTTTACAGTGGAATAATTAATCTTTTTGCATTAAATTTTCAGTTATTAGCTTACTGTATATTTTCAAAAACTATTAAGAACTTTTTAAGAGAATATAACCATCAATAATTTTTATTACAAACTTTATTAATATTATTCAATTAAGACTTCCGATCAGACTTTAAATCTATTTGTTCGTGAAATTTATTAATATATTCAAATACAATTTCCGCTAACTAACCAAATCTATTAGTTCGTGAATTTTATTCTTTCATTTTTTTTTTTTTGTAAAATGAGCGCTGCCTAGTATGAAGTTTGTAAACTAGCTGCTCTGTATTTAAGTTACTAGGTACAACATATATGGATAATACAATGAATTTTGCATCTAGTCCGAGAGATGGCAAGACTATAATTTCTAGACTATCGTTTCAAGAAACAAATAAAGCGATATGATTATATAAATATTACAGCCATAATATTATTCATATGCCTTTTTTCAGTGTTTTTTAATATTTTATTTATTTATTATTTAAAGTAACGGTGATATATTTATTATATATGTGTATATCGCGGTGTGTTCCGTCACAAGGGTCAATTAGTTTTATATTATAGTATATAAATGATTTTCTAGAAAGATAAAGATAAACAGGAAATATAAAATTGGTGAGACTTAACCTCTTTCTATCTTTATCAGCTAAAAATACAATCCTACCTATCTAAAACAAATAAAGACTTTGACCATAAAAGTTTCGGAGAAAATAACTTTTTATTATAAATTACTGGGATTTCAAAACAAACCACCAAAAAATATTATTATTTTTAAAACAAACAAATTTTAATCATTGTAAACGCTATTGTATTCTTTCTGAAAAGACACAACATGCGTCATAACTTAAGAAAACTACCTGTAATCGCGAGGGATATTAGAGTAATTGGAATATCTTTTTTTTCGGAAACTGTCTTGAAATGATTTAGTTAGTTTAGTCAGTTCAAGTGCAACCAACGTGCGGGTTAGACGTTACAATTGTGGACTAAATATTTACATGTTCGTGCTATATTATAAGTTAAAAATATTCTTCGAGTGTCAGTGTCTGTGTTACTCAAGTTCCTCTGGGTATGTATTTGTTTCATTAAATAATAGCTCAGTAGTACTACGAATACAGTAGGTGTATTATTCTAAGCTTTAAAATTTTATTCATTTCATTTTAATGTGTTTGTAATTGGGACAATATTGTAAATTCTCATTTTAATCGTGACAAATTGCATTTTTTTATGTAAAAAACAATTCGATTACGACACAATTTAAATGGGGTCCCATTAATAAATTTAAAAAAAAAACTACTTTTGCAATCAAAAATATACTATTGAAGTGGCATATACATACAAAAAATCTCTCAAAGTTCAGAAATTATAACCTCCTCCTTTTTTTTGAAAACAGGTTGACAACTACGACATCGTATTTCTAAGTGATTTGTCACTATTAAAATGAGAATTCAAAAATTGTCTTAATAAAATAAAAATGAAGTGACCCATGCAATTCACAAATTGTTAGGATTCCATACACAAAGAGTGAAGCAGCTAGATGGTGCTGCACCATGTGCAGTGTCTAGCGCAGTCGGTCTGCGATGCGATATTAAGCAATTTTTGCAATAGGCGGTCACAGGATGAGTGACCAAAAATTTACAATCTCGAACTTCTCCGTGCTTCGGAAGGCACGTTTAACCGTTGGTTAAGGCTATACCTGTGGTTAATATCCACTATTCAGCACTGGGCCCGCGTGATGGTTCATGGCCCATTCGATTAGATTTGATTCCCTCTATAGAGGAAGCTTGAGCCCTATCAGTGCCGACATTAACAGGCTGGTGATGATGATGACACAAAGGGTAATAAACAGGACCCAGTCACTAAGAGATCGCTTTCCGTTCGTCAGTCTGTCCATCTATCAGGCTATGTTTGACGAACCATAATAGTTAGACAGTTGAAATTTTCACATATGATATATAAAACAGACTTACCGCTACAACAACAGATACTTAAAAACAGAATAAAATAAATAGTTTAGGGGCCTCCCATACAACAAACGTGATTATTTACTCGTCGGCACCCTTCGTGCGTGAGTCCGACTCGTGCTTGGCCGGATTTTTCAATTATTATATTTTGATCAATTTTGCATTCACAATGCTATACTGAAAAATATTCTTAATGAAAAATGATTAAAAAATTCACTTTGCTGACACTCTGAAATGGGACTCAAACCCATGACCTTTCGCAATCCGGGCAACTAAAGAGCTGTTGCCCGGATGGCGATATGTCATGGGTTGCCAGAGCCTTTTAAGTATTATTCATTTATTTTTGTATTTATTCTCTTTTTCATAGGAAATATCAATGAATAGGTGTGTAAGTAGCTTTATTACCAACTTTGTAGCTTTATTGCTAACTTAACCAACAATTTTTACAATCGTAATAGTTTACGAATAATTATTTAGTAAATAGTTTTTGACGTGCAATACGCCAATAACAATCCCTGTCTTTCTCATTGTTGGACGCAATAATTTTATATCATATGATGCTTTGTGTAGCATTATTCATTTATTTTCGTATTTATTCTCTTTTTCATAGGAAAAATCAACCACAAATGCACAAAGGTTCACCTATACATTGTTTCTGGTCACCTTTAAGATAAGAATCCCCCACAATTTCATCAAAGAACCTCAAACTATTCCAACTCCAATTGTTTCCAATTGTTTCCAAACAATTCCAATTGTTTATATTCACTGAAAATAGTTAGGTCAAAGAGTTATTATTCTGAGGGTATTTTATCACCCTTTTGTAGTGTCTATGGTCTAAGCCTAAAGATACATTAAAATCCTATGTGTTAATATTTAAGGTATAATTATTTATTTTGGGTAATCTAATTTAAAAATAAAATCTCCTTGCGATATCCGAAAGTAATTTGTTTGCTATTGAGCATCATTTTAATATTATTGCAATAATTAAAATGTTGCGAAAACTAGAAAAAACAGCTGTCAGAAAGCTAGGATAAACTTCTAGTCATTGGACAATTAACGAGCATTTGAAGGTTTCGAGTAGTTTATGAAGACATTTACAAAGATCGCTGCTAATATTATTGTTATTTTATTAGTTTAATATGTATATTTGCATAAAATATTCTTAAAAACAGCATTTAACATCAAATCCGCGAAAAACTACTTGTGAAAAAAAATGTAACAAAATATATAGTCATTGGACAGTATTTTTATTGTTGGACAGCATCAACTAGTCAATGGACAGCACTTTAATGAATTCTAAAAATATCAAATTAATCAATGATAGGTATCCGCTTCTCAAAGAAATAAATGAATTAAAATCTGTTTGTAATTTATTATATTTATTAGGAAAGTTAGAGAACATATTATTTTTATATCTTTGATGAATTCTTTAATCACATTTGGTAACAAAACTTATATAATTCAGTCTTATCGAATCTTAGGTACCTCCATGTATGTATGACTAGTTTTTAAAATTATTTACGAACTTTATCCTGTCAATCGATTATAAAGTGGTCTATATTGCATTCATCATCATCGTCAGCTCATTATAGTCAGCATTTTGCTACTACATATATCTGCTAAAAACATATACATATATGGAAAAAACGACAACCTATTTAATAACACGTTTGCTTAATATCATACAATAACCACTACTACAAAATATTACCAAAACAAATCTCAAATGTAAACTTAAATCATATATTTTGTACAACCTGTAAGTAGACGATTTGTTAAAAAACCAGTCTTGGGGGTATGCGATGAATTCATACTCTGTGTCGATACGATACATCATTGATAAGAAATTGTAACCATTGTGTAGGTGTGTGTAGTTACCTATAGCACTTTCACAACGTCACTCACTTCGATTCAAAAAGACAAAACACAGATTCACACCACATCACTTACACAACGATTGTTGCTAGTGCGTTTTTGATATATTTAAATATTCTTAGTATTTTAAGGTTAAAATTATATAACTTAAAGTAGATCTTTAATGTTTGTTTATTACAATGAGATTATTGCAATGGATGGAAAAACAATTGACATGTAACAGCAGATACAAGTAGACAGACAACAAATAACAATTTAAATCAATCAAAATAAAACAGAAGTAGAACAGTTGAAACAGCGAAGTATCAGTAACAACCGGTTTCTGAATTGAATATTTGAAGTTAAGCACTTCTCCAGCAGTGCCTAAGCTGTCTTAAACGTCACTTAGACCGATCTTTTTCTAATTTTAAAATTTTTAATGTTCAGTTTATAGCAGTTTGATTAAATTAGAACTTTTTGGCTAATGAAACGTGAAAACATACGTTATTGAGAATTATTAGATGACATTTTGTACTTTTCTCAATTCAGCAACCGACCTTTAAATAGGTATATAAAGTCGAACAAAATGTTCAAAACACAAGTCGCAACCAGAGCGTGAGAAATGAGAAAAGAAAATTTTAATCTAGTTTATCTTCTGTTCTGTAAAATAACACATAATTTGGGAAAAAAAGAGTTTTATGAGGTTTGTAACCCCTAGTGGGTAATAATACTCCTATATTACTTACATAAACCAGAATTTACTTAAAGCAGAATTCGAATTCACTCAGGTGTCCGAATTCACTTCAAAAAGCGGCATCTGCTCAATCTTGAATTGGTAATAACGTTTCGTGGCATAAGTGATGTAAGTTTCGAAATAACATAGGAACAGAATATCGGAGACACGTATAATCAAGCAATCAATTTTGTTTTGTATTTTTATACAAAAAATGGAATCAACAGAATTTCTAAACTAAATGACTTGAATTCGGACACATAAGGAAATTCGAATTCGGGTCTTGTTTTTTACAGAATCGTGGGCAGAACACGGATAATTAAACCTTATGCATAAATAGATTGATATTAGTTTTAGAGGGGCGTGTCGTCGTAACGACGCCATGACAGAAGTTGGCGATATCGCAGGTTTTTTTTTTAAATTAAAGTTTTTTTAGATATAAGCATAATATATGAGTGATCCTTTTTATATAGTTTTTTGATAATTAAATAAAGTCATCCGCACCCCTATTTGGTCTAACTCAAATCTTTTGGGAATAGTATTCACAAAATTAATTTAATTACTGAGCCACAAGAACGCATGGCGGCAGGATCAGTTAGTTTTATATGATAGTATATAAAAGATTTTCTAAAAAGATAAAAATAAACGAGAAAAATAAAATTGGTGAGACTTCACCTCTTTCTTTCTTTATCATCTAAAAATACAATCCTACGTATCTAAACCAAATAAAGACTTTGACCATTATAGTTTCGGAGATAAGAATATTTCGTTATAAATTACTGGCATTTCAAAAGAGAACAACAAAAAATATTATTATTTTAAGAACAAACAAAGTATAATCATTGTAAACGATATTCTTTCTGAAAAGACATAACATGCGTCATAATAAAACTACCTGTAATATCTTTTGTTTTCCGGAAACTATCTTGAAATGAATGAAATCTAGTTAGTTTAGTCAGTTCAAGTGCAACCAACGTGCGGGTTAGACGTTACACTTGTACACTAAATATTTACTTGTTCGTGGTGTTTTTTAAATTAAAAATATTCTTTGAGTGTCAGCGTCTGTGTTACTCAAGTTCCTCTGGGTATGTATTTGTTACATTAAATATCAGCTCACTAGTACTACTAATATAGTAGGTGTATTATTCTAAGTATCTAAAGATACACACATCAAAATCGTCCAGGGATATTTTAAGTATTCTTGATTTTCTCAATTTTTTTTTCTGAATAACATACAACATGTTTATATTTTTATAAAGCCCATTTATTAGCGTAGATGATAGAAAAAAACATAAATATTTTTTTTACCTAAAAATTAAGACGAAAAGTAGAATAGGTGATGGTAAAAAAATGTGTTTTTCAAGAAAAAGTGAAAATATAGCAAAATTATTGCGTTATTTGAAACTGAATCGGGACTCATTGGTAAACAGCACTACAGACCACTGGCTACCTTCCCAGAGCAAATGTTCACGAGTCCACTATAATCTTCTTCCACGATTTCCTCAGCGTATTGCAGGAGTACGAAGCGGTCTGCGAGCATGAAGATTAGATTCATGCAGTCTTCTCACAGTTTGGTCACTCACAAGCAACTGGTGTTCTGACTGGAACCTTTCAACCAACTACATGGCCGTAACATTTGGTTGCCTTCTCGCAGCAATTTGCAAAAATCAGTCTAGTCGTTGGGTGGTTATGCGCTTCCTGCCTAGGTGTCTTTCAGCCACTTCACCAGTAGCACGCTAACGTGACCATAACCGTGATATCACGTTTTGTTTTGTTCTGATATCCTCAGCACTACTCCGTTCAGTAACCCCAGCTTAACATTTCCTCTCTTGTTAAATCGCGTCGCTGCATAATGCATACAGTAGCACAAATTCAAATTTGTTTTAAAATAGCTAACTTGTTTTAAAACTTTCGTTTAACACAAAAAATCTTCAAAAACTATGGTAGATAAATTGAAAGCTTCGAACTTCGCTTGAATTATGCCACGCAAATCTTTTGTTTGATTTTTTTTAAATCAAATACAGAATCATCAAAAAAGGCGTACAAAATAAGTTTTCATCAAAGGATTTAAAACCGGTCAGTATTTTTTGAATTTAGTAATTTATACAAAATATCCCTAGACGATGTTGGTGTGTGTATATGTATTTTTAGTAAGCTGTAACATTTTATTTATTGAATTTTTAAAGTTTTTGTTATTGGGACAATATTGTAAATTCTCGTTTTGACCGTGATATATAGCATTTTATATGTAAAAACAATTCGATTACGACACAATTTTAACGGGGTCCCATTAATATATTAAATAAACTAAGAACGTTTTTATTTATTTTTGTAATTATTTACTTTTTTATATGGAAAATCAATAACTAAGTCTATAAGTAGCTTTACACACGATAACTTAACCAAGATATTTTCAATAATCGTAATAGTTCACAAGTTAATTAATTAGTAAATAGTTTTTGACATTTCATGGGCCAATTCAATACCTGACTATGTCATTGTCGGACGCAATAATTTTTTTCCCATACAAAAACACAAAGGTTCACCTATACATTGTTTCTAGTCACCTTTAATATAAAAATCCCCCAGTATTGCATCAAAGAACCTAAAACAATTCCATGCCTTTTGTATATATTCACAGAAAATTATTGAGCATTATTTTGATATTATTGTTACAATGAAAATGTTGCGAAAACTGGAAAAAACCGCTGACGGAAAGCTAGTTATTAAAATTGATTACGAACTTTATCCTGTCAATCGATCACGAAGTGATCTATATTGCATTCATCATCATCATCAGCGTTTTTACGTTCTCACTGCGTAGGCTCGAGCCTTATAAATGGTTAAGAAGGATGGGCTACGACACTCCACGCTGGCCCAAGGCGTATTAGAAGGCCGACTCTTGCAAGTTGCTTAACATAACAACGAGCACGTGGCCTTTATCCATTACGCCACCAAACTATAGTCAAGTATTACTCTTAAAATGTACTTTTATTAATTCGTGTTTTCATTTCTTTACAGTTATAATAAGTTGAGGTCGACAAGATGACATCATTACCTAATATCACAAAGCTGACGTCAAGTGTGCCAGCCACCTCAACAGCGTCGTGCATAAACACTACCATCATCACATCCACCATCAGCTACGAAAAACCTGAGTGTATACCCACAATGATGCACCTTTGTGCTCCTCCAATAACATCCGAATGCTGTCAAGATTCAGTTGATAACACATATTCCTACCAAGACACCAATAATTTATTACTCACGTCAAATACTGTCGACGAAGAAGAAATATATATAGAGTGTTGTGAGTTTCACGGCAAACCAGTAAGATCTTACTGTACGATATGTAAAGTTTTTATCTGCCAAGAATGTAATTTATGGATTCATAATTATCATGAATGTTTGGCGATAAATGTTGCTTTAGATACATGAAAGCAATCAACTGGGCAAAAAGGTCAATCCTATAACTACATGTTACCATATAAATGGCTGCCCCCTGTCTAAGGTTAATGAGATACATGACTTGGGCATAATACTGGACAATAAGCTTAAGTTTCCAACACAGGTCGATACTGTACTGTAGTGACAGCAGCCCAATTTCTTGTATTTATTAGGCACAACTCTGATGGTTTCAGACAATGTAGAACCAGGATCTTACTCTAAAACTCCTTGGTTCGAAGTAAGCTTGAATATGCGAGTGTCGCTTGGAGTCCTGTATATAGCAATCAGTCTCAGCGACTTGAATTATTGCAGCGTGCTTTCAGGAGATATCTGGCTTTCGTTACACCTGGAGTTACCCATCGTCATCCTTACAATTTGAGACTTGATTTCTTCAAAATGAACTTCTTGCGCGATAGTCGCTCATTGTCGGTTTTACTGTTTCTTAATAATATGGTTAGTGGCAGAACACAATGCAGTCATCTACTCAAGCAAATTTCTCTTAGCGTACCACACAAATACCCACGTCATCGTATCTCTAAACCGTTTCGTGTTCCTAGAAGTAGAACCAATTTGGCTTTGCATCGGCCACTTTCTAGATTATGCTCATTATATAACAAGATATCAAATATTGTACCCGATATTGATATATATTTAATGATAGCTTTACAGTTTTCAAGGATTAAACGCTGAAGCATATTGGACAGTTATCTGTGTTATTTTAATGTTTTATTATAATTTTTTGTAATTTTAATTTATATGATAGTATTTTGTATATTCAACTAGCTTAACCTAAATCTTAACAATGTTGTATATACCAGTTATTGGCTATCGTGTAGGTTCTGTATTTAATTATTCCCATATGCAAAAAATGTATTCACATGTATAGCCGTTGGTGTACCTTAAATAAATTGTGCGTTGGCCATGTATAAAGAATCTACTTCTATTTGTATTTCATGTATTTTATTAAGCTTAGGATAACACTGTGTCGTTTATGTAATATAAATAAATTATAATATGTATGGGTAAATAAAAAAATAAGATTTGTAAGTATCTTGCAATATTAGTATAAATAAATCGATATAGAAATACTCACCAAGATATTTTTTTTATTTCTGTATTCCCTTACAGTTATTAATCATTCAAAACAGGCTTTAAAGAACATTTTGAAACAATAATTTCGGATGGAGAAAATGTTGTTGTTAACATTTTGTATGTTCCGTTTGATGATCACTAATATTATAACGAGACACTAATATTATAAAGAGGAAAGATTTGTTTGTTTGTTTGCATCTAATAGGCTCCGAAATTACTGGACCGATTTTATAAATTCTTTCACATTCGAGTATCTACATCACGCGGAGTTGACATAAGCTATAATTTGCGCGTGCGAATTCGCGGTAAACAGCTAGTTATATATAAACTAATATTATTAAGAGGAAAGATTAAATTGTTTGCAATGAACAGGCTCCAAAACTACTGTACCAATTAAAAAATTCTTCCACCTACGTGAAGCTCCTTCATACGCGAGTGGCATAGGCTATAATTTATGTGGGAAACAAGTATATAACTTAGAAGTTTAGTTTTATTTTCCTTTATACACTCACAGGCTCAGGAAAGGAAATTGTAGCAATTTTAGTATTAGTCCAAATCTATATTAAATAGAGAATAAGCAAACCTTCTAACTCTTAATCTTAAATCTCTATTTAATAATATGAATTTGGCCTAATACTGAATGCAGTCTCAGCGTTAATTTACTCCACCGCTAATCCTTGTTTATTACTTGTAAAATGTTTACAATATCTGTCTCCTTCTGATACAAAAGGTCAAATTATCTCTGTTCGGCGACCATATCAAAGATTTCTGATCCATGTAAGATCAGCTCATAGCCATAATTTTCCAAATATCACGGTAAATAAATCACTGCGTAATTAGATTCATTAAAGATTTCACATTTCTTGCGCTCTGGAAAGTAGTAAAAAAAAATTTAAAAGATACACCGGCTAAATTAAGTAGTCCCTTTGCGCAAACGCTTCTCTTTTGATGACTTCTTAATTTAATCAGGTTGCGATAAGCAGTGCCTCTCAAAATCGTAACACATGCATTAATTTTACACTCACATACAAATGATTTCTGCGTCCAACGAGACTTGTCATGTTTGTATTGCGAATAAGCTGTAAGAAGTGCAGCTTACGGCCGCGATCGGTAACTATCGAATCGGGAACTAGCACTCAGGAAGCCTACCCTAATTCACCGAAAAACGAAATATCGTTCGAAATTTCGGACGTTTCCTACTACAATGACGTTCGTTCCGAATATTCAACAAACGAAATTAGTTTGACATATTTATTTTCTAAACCTACTCTATTTCACGAAATAACGAAATGACAATTTGAATTTGACATCTAATTGTTCGGAATTCTTACCTCAAATTGACGAAGTAAAAAATGTTACCTTTTCACTTTCGTTAGCAATTTTTTATTTTCGAAATGAGGTCTATATTACTATAAATCGAGTCCACTCTCAGTGAAGAACAATTAAGACCGTAGAAGAAACCGGCGGCGGCTTCGAAATAGCCTTAATATAACAAATATTCCCAACACTGAGTTTGTAAGTAATTACAGACTCAGTTGTGAATTATTTCAAGAACTATGCCAGGAGATCATACCTTTACTCCGTCCACAGGCAAGATCTCATGCCATCGAGTCCACAATTAAAGTTGGTAGATATTTTATCGTAGTTATTGATTAAAAAAAAATTGCATGACTACTATTATGCATTTAATATTTTTTTTATTCTTACAGAGTTGAATTTTTATGCCCAAGGTAGTTACAATACAAAACATGAATGGGCCTATGGCCTAACAAACAGTTTCGCGGTGTTAGGAGGTTAGGACTGCCCTCAATTCACCAGATAGGTATTATAAGCAAATATATTATTCCCTCAAAACCAAAATGAAAGGAATCTTATTAAGAGACAGTGAGTACCTAATAGTTTATTAACTAATATTTAGGTTTTTCGGCACAAAAAGGTTTATCGTAATTAATTTACTTTTTATCTGTCATATTTTTCAGTTATAATGGCATAGTCTATTTGTCTCGTAAAATCTGTAATATTAATGACATAAAGGTATTTATTCACAATTCATAAATTAAACCAAAATAACGCTTAGTGCATAAAAATACTCCTATATTACTTACATTCTAGAACGAGGCAAGTATGGAAGTGTTCTGTAGGTATTCACGAAAGTGAGAGTGTGACTAAAAATTGAATTTTTCTGTCGCAGTCCATAATCTATATATCGCACGCATGCTGGTAAAACCTGTTAACTGTTAATTTTACGAAATTTAGTTACGTACCCCAATGAATAGAATATTTCAATCTGTTGTCAGTTGACAGCTTTTACCAGCATCGGTAAGATATACGAATATCTCATGTCACTATATATGTTTTATTATGTGAAATTAACTATGAAAAATCAAATATTTATACTCGCTGTCACGTGACCGCAAAAAGCGCGCGACGTCACGCCCATCTATTCATACCAGAACTCAGAGAATTAAACCTTATGCGTAAATAGGTTGATATTAGTTTTAGAGGTGCGTTTCGTCATAACGACGCCATGCCAGAAGTTGGCGTTTTCGCTGGTTTTTTTTTAATTAAAGTTATTTTTAGAGATAAACATAATATATGAGTGATCTTTTTTATATTGTTTTTATATTATAGTATATAAAATATTTTCTAGAAAGATGAAGATAAACGGGAAATATACTCTTTCTTTCTTTATCATCTAAAAATACACTCCTACCTATCTAGACCAAATAAAGATTTTGACCACAATAGTTTCTGAGAAAAGAATATTTTATTATAAATTACTGAAATTTCAAAATAAAACAACAAATATTATTATTATTTTTAAAAGAAATAAAGTAAAATCATTGTTAACAATAATGTATTCTTTCTAAAAAGACATAACATGCCTCATAAAATAAAACTACCTGTAATTACGTAGGATGTTTACATAAAGGGATTTAGAATATCATTTGTTTTCCGGAAACTATCTTGAAATGAATTTATTTCATTTTAATCGTGACAAATTGTATTTTTTATGTAAAAACAATTCGATTACGACACAATTTAAATGGGATCCCATTAATATGTATATTAAAAAAACTAACCTTGCAGTCAAAAATATACTATTGAAGTGGCACATACATACAAAAAATCTCACAAAGTTCATTTAGAATCTCCTCTTTTTTGTAAACGGTTGAAAACTATGACATCATATTAATAAGTTCTTTAAATTCTTAAATCGTGACAAATCGGTCACGATTTAAACGAGAATTCACAAAATTCGACCTATAAAATTTACAAATTGTTATGATTCCGTACACAAAGAGTCGAGCAGTTCGATGGTGCAGCGGCTAGCACAGTCGGTCTGCGATGCGGTTATTAAGCATTTTTTGCAATACATGACCCATTCTCCCTATTCGATTAGATTTGATTCCATCCATAGAGAAGCTTTAGCAGTACGGACACTAACAAGCTGGTGATGATGAAGTCACAAAGGGTAAATGTTCGCATGACGTTCGTCAGTCTATCCATCTATCGGGCTATGTCTGACGAACCATAATAGTTATTAGACAGTTGAAATTTTCGCATATCGTACACCTAACCCTAAACTGAGACAACTCAAAAATATGCGTGAGTTTTGACTTAGTACAATATTCAAATGCTCGGTGATCTTACGCATCTATTCAACATACAGATTCAATAAGGGTTCGGGAATGAGCCGCTAGATGAGTTTAGCTTTCTTTAGTTGAATCAACAGTGGTCGTGCTTAAAAACAGAATAAAATAAATAGTGAAGGGGGCTCCCATTCATCAAACGTGATCATTTACTCGTCGGTACCCTTCGTGCGTGAGTCCGACTCCTGCTTGGCCGGATTTTTCAATTATAATATTTTGATCAATTTTTCATGTATAATGCTATACTGAAAAATATTCTTAATGAAAAATGATAAAAAAATTCACTTTGCTGACACTCTGAAATGGGACTCGAACCCATGATCTTTCGCAATCCGGGCGACTGAAGAGCTGTTGCCCGGATTACGAAAGGTCATGGGTTGCCGGGGACAAACTGGATTTTTAAGCATTATTCATTTATTTTTGTATTTATTCTCTTTTTCATAGGAAAAAATCAATAAATAAGTCTATAAGTAGCTTTATAACTTAACCAAGAATTTTACAATCGTAATAGTATACGAATAATTATTTAGTAAATACTTTTTGGCATGCATTACGCCATTTACAATCCCTGTCTATCTCATTGTCGGACGAAATATTTTTTTCTAATATCATGCTTTGTGTAGCATTATTTGTTTATTTTTGTATTTATTCTCTTTTTAATGGGAAAAATCAACCACAAATACACACCACATCACTTACACTACGGTTGTTGCTAGTGCGTTTTTCATATGTTTAAATATTCTTAGTATTTTAAGGTTAAAATTCCATTACTTAAAGTGGACTTTTAATATTTGTTTATATTCAATGCAATTGTTGTATTAGATGGAAAAACAATTAACATGTAATACGGCAGATATAAGTAGACAGACAACAAATAACAATTTAAATCAATCAAAATAAAACAAAAAATGATCAGTTGAAACAGCGAAGTATCACTAACACCCGGTTTCTGAATTCAATATTTGAAGTTAAGCACATCTCAAATAGTGCTTCAGCCGTCTTAAACGTCACTTACACAGGTTTTTCTTTCTAATTGTAATTTTTTTAAGGATCAATTGATAGCAAGAAACGTAAAAAACGTACATTATTGAGAATTATTAGATGATATTTTGTACTTTTCTCAATTGAGCAACCGGCCAAAATATGGGTATACTCGGTGGAACAGAACGACCGACACTCCCGAGGTTCCTGGAGAGTACTATTTATCTTTAATAGGATGTAAAAAAAAATTATAAGTCTAGGTCAAATAGTTTCGGAGATATTAAATTACAAAGTTTTTGAAAAAAAATGAGTGTTTTCAACCCTGTGTCATTTTTAATTGAATTTTGGTTAATAAGATACTACTATAATATTAGAGTGTTCGTCTTAAATGTTAAGTTTAGTTTAGTGAAGATTGTGTTTAGTTTTGTGTGAAATGTGATGTGTTTTGCACGTGCATGCAGCGGCATTGAAAAGAGCGTGCTTAGCTCCGTCTTCAGAGAGGAAGTGGACATTATCAGCATCGACTATCATTAAGATATCGGTAAATAATTAAATTAAATTAATGTATTTCGCGGTTCGTTGTAATCTGCACACAAGCGATATTGCGCATGCGCGTTATAGGGCTGTCAACACTTAGAAATTTAAAATTTTTACTCCATTTTTACACCTCCTCTATTTTGAAATATTTGTCAAATAAAATAAACGTTTGCATGTAACCTAACTTGAAACTTTCGGCTGTGTCGGTCATTTTGTTCCCCCCAGTATATAGTCGAACAAAATGCTCAAAACACAAGTCGCAATCAGAGCGTGTGAATTGAGAAAAGAAAATTAAAAATCTGGCTAATCTTCTGTTCTGTAAAAGAACACTTAATTTGGGAAAAAAGAGTTTACCTCCATATGAGGTTTCTAACCCGTAGTGCGTAATAATACTCCCTATATTACTTACATTCTAGAATGAGGCAAGTATGAAAGTGGTCTGTAAGTATTCACGAATGTGAGAGTGTGAATAAAAACTGAATTCTTCTGTCGCAGTCCATAATCTATACATCGCACGCATACTGGTAAAACCAGTTAACTGTAAATTTTACGAAAATTACTTAAGTACCCCATTAATAGAATATTTCAATCTGTTGTCAGTTGACAGCTTTTACCAGTATAGGTAAGATATACGAAAATCTCGTGTCACTGTGTATGTCTTACTATGTTAAATTTATTATGAAAAATCAAATATTTATACTTTTACCAGTATAGGTAAGATATACGAAAATCTCGTGTCACTATGTATGTCTTACTATGTTAAATTTATTATGAAAAATTAAATATTGATACTCGTCGTCACGTGACCGCAAAAAGTGCGCGACGTCACGCCCTTCTACTCATATCAAAACTCAGAGAATTTAACTTTATGCATAAATAGATTGATATTAGATTTAGAGATGACGCCATGACAGAAGATGGCGTATTCGCTGTTTCTTTTTTTATTAAAATTATTTTTAAATTGTAACATAATATATGAGTGATCCTTTTTATATAGCTTTTTGATATATTTTATTATTTAGTCTAACTCAATTTATTTTAAGGTCAGTATTAAAAATGTTACGACAATTAGTGAGCCACAACAACGCATTAACTGACCCGTTAGTTTTATATTATATAAAAGATAAAAGATTTTTAAAAGATAAAAGAAAGATCAAAATTTCTTAACCTATCTTAAACAAATAAAGACTTTGCCAATAAATAATAAATAGTTTCGGAGGTAAGAACATTTCATTATAAATTACTGGAATTTCAAAACAAAACGACAAGAATTATTATTATTTTAAAAACAAACAAAGTATAATCATTGTAAACGATATTGTATTCTTTCTGAAAAGACACAACATGAGTCATAAAAAAACTACCTGTAATCACGAGGGATATTAGAGTATTTGGAATATCTTTTGTTTTCCGGAAACTATCTTGAAATGAATTTAGTAAGTTTAGTCACTTCAAGGGCAACCAACGTGCGGGTTAGACGTTACACTTGTACACTAGATATTTACTTGTTCGTACTGTATTTTAAGTTAAAATATTCTTCGAGTGTCAGCGTCTGTGTTACTCAAGTTCCTCTGGGTATGTATTTGTTTAATTTAATATTAACTCAGTAGCACTACTAATTCAAAAGGTGTATTATTCTAAGTGTCTAAATCGTCTAGGGATATTTTATTTATTTTGAATTTTCTCAGTATTTTTTTCTGAATAACATACAACATGTTTATATTTAAATAAAGCCCGTTTATTATCTTAGATTATAGAATAAAACATAAATATTTTTTGTACCTAAAAATAAATTATTTAAGTAAAGACGAAAGTAGAACGGTAAAATGGGAAAAATAACGATAACGTGTTTTTTAAGAAAAAGTAAAAAATATAACGAAATAATTCCGTTATTTGCAATTTTGCGAAAATTAATAGTCAGTCAAACCACCGATGCCGTTAACAACGGTCCTGTAACGATTTTTCATGCTTCGAATTAACTAATTAAAGATGCAAAAAAGTTGTTCTTCAGTGACAATGTTTGTAGGTAAATTCTTTGGAGCATGTCCTGCGCATGTTCTATGGGATTTAGGTCTGGTGATTGCGCGGGCCAGTCTAAGACCGATACATCATGCTCCTGCAGCCAGCTGGTTCACCCATTTGCGCTGTGTGAGGACGAGAATTGTCGTGCATGAGCGTGAATTCTTAACCCATTTGTAGTCGATATGGGTAGGCTATTGGTACTAGCACTTGGTTGAGGTAATTTTCAACGGTCATGGTGTTTCTGATCCAAACGAGGTCTGTTCTTCCACCAACACGAATTCCTGCCACTGTCATCTTCTTCTGCGATTTCCTCGACGTACTGCAGGAGTACGAAGTGATCTGCGAGCATGAAGATTAGCTTCATGCAGTCTTCTCCTCACAGTTTGGTCACTCACAAGCAACTGGTGCTCTGACTGGAGCCAACTGCGGGGCCGTTACATTTGGTTGCCTTCTCGCAGCAATTTGCAAAAATCGCAAAAATCCAGCTTGGAGCATGCCTACTGCCCTAACATGAATGAATGAATGAATGATAATTTTATTTGCAATAATCACAGCACAACATGTGGAACTCGTACTCGTATCCTCTCTTGTTAAATCGCGTCGCTGCAGAATGCATACAGTAGCACAAATTCAAATTAAACAGCTAACTTGTTTTAAAACTTTCGATTAACATAAAAAATCTTCAAAAACTGTAAATGGTTTGTAAATTGAAAGCTTCGAACTTCGCTTGAATTATGCCACGCAAATCTTTTGTTTGATTTTTTAAATAAAAAATTTAGAATCATCAATAAGGCGTACAAAATAAGTTTTCATCAAAGGATTTAAAAACCGGCCAGTATTTTTTGAATTTAGTACTTTATACAAAATATCCCGAGACGAGGTTGATGTGTGTATAGGTATTTTTAGTAAGCTGTTACATTTTGTTTATTTAATTTTTAAAGTTTTTTAATTGGGACAATATTGTAAATTCTCCTTTTGACCGTGATATGTAGCATTTTTTATGTAAAAACAATTCGGTTACGACACAATTTAAATGGGGTCTCATTAATATATTTAAAAAAATAAGAATATTTTTCATTTATTTTTATAATTATTTTCTTTTTCATAGGGAAAATCTATAAGTAGCATTATACCCAAGAACTTAACCAAGAAAATTTACAATAATTGTAAATTAGTGAGAAAAAAATTAGTGACGCAATAATTTTTTTCTCATATAAAAACACAAAGATCACCTATACATTGTTTCTAGTCCCCTTTAACATAAGAATCCCCCAGTATTTCATCAAAGAACCTCAAACAATTCCATACCTTTTGTTTATATTCACAGAATAGTTAGGTAAAATAGTTATTATTCTGTAGATATATATATAGTACCCCTATTACCCTTTTGTAGTGTCTATGGTCTAAGCCTAAAGATAGATTAAAATCCGTTGTGTTAATATCTTAAGGTATAATTATTTACTTTACGTAATCTTATTTAAAAAAATATCTTACGATATCCGAAAGTAGCATGTTTGCTATTGAGCATTATTTTAATATTAGATCCTTACATATGAAATTGGCGTTTTGTTGTACTGGCCAATTTAATCACAAATTTCTCCTACTCTGTTGGGAATTCCAAATTCTAATTTATACAGCCATTTATTTGTGTTTGTGTATGGGCGGCATTCATTTGTTTTTTTTTTCTTCTGTTTTTCCTATCGTCACCCAATATAAAAAATGGAAAACTTGAAATATTGTGTTATTTACGAGTACGAGTTCCACCGTGGTACGAGTGCTGCGGAAACGGCTCGAAGGGTTAATGATGTGTTTTGCGGTTGTGTCGCATAAGAAAACACAGTTCGTGTTTGGTTCCAACTTATTCGTTCTGGAAATTTTGTCCTGCAGAACAAGCCCCGTGGACGGCCGGAGAACCAAGTTAATAATGAAGAATTGAAAGAAGTGGAAGCGGATCCATCGAAAACCATGTCCAAGTTAGCTGTAGGCTGTGGTGTTAGTGATAAATCTGTTTTAATCCGCTTGAAGCAAATTGGAATGATTAAGAAGATTGAAAGCTGGGTACCTCACGAATTGAGTGAAGCTAACGGGCAAACGCGGTTCGACTGCTGAGTTACATTACTTAACCAGCACAATAATGTAGAGTTTTTAAATCGAATCATTACCTGTGATGAAAAGTGGTTCCTCTACAATAATCGGAAGCGCTCATCGCAATGATTGGACCCCGGCCTGCCAGCCAAATCCTGACCCAAGCGAAAATTGACCCCAAAGATTTACTTGAAAGCTTTTGGTGGACTAGTGCCGGTTTCGTTCATTACAGTTTTCTCAAATCTGACCAGACGATTACGGCAAACGTCTTTTGTCAACAATTGCAAACCATGCTGGAAATACAAGCTGTTAAACAACCGAGGTTGATCAATCGCTCTACGCCTCTAGTACTTCACGACAACGCTAGACCACATACTGCACAACAGACGGCTACCAAATTAGAAGAGCTTCGATTGGAATATCTCTGACATCCACCGTACTCCCCAGACCTTGCTCCAACAGATAACCATTTTTTTCGAAATTTGGATAATTTCTTGCAAGGGAAAAAATTCAACACCGATGGAGCAGTGCTAATGGCCTTCAAAGATTTTATTGATTCCCGTCCGAATGGTTTTTTTAGTAATGGGATCAATGAACTACCTTTGAAATAGTAAAAGTGCATAGATAACAATGGTTTATACTTTAACTAGTGGACGCCCGCGACTTCGTCCGCGTGGAAGTCGGTATCCCGTGGGAGTGAGAAGTTTTCCCAGTAAAAAGTACCCTATGTGTTATTCTGATGTATAACCTATATTGCTGTAAAGTTTTATCCAAATCCGTCCAGTAGTTTTTTCGTGAAAGAGTAACAAACATCCATACATCCATACTTACAAACTTTCGCCTTTATAATATTAATAGGATTAAATAAATATATTATATAAAAAATATTCAACTTTTTATTCCTCCCATACCAAACACCAATTTCATATGTAAGGACCTTGTTGTTATGCGAAAACTGGAAAAAATCGCTGTCGGAAAGCTAGTTATTAAAATTGATTACGAACTATATCCTGTCAATCGATCACGAAGTGGTCTATATTGCATACAACATCATCGTCAGCATTTTTAAGTCCTCACTGCGTAGGCTCGGACCTTCTAAATGGTTACAAAGGATAGGCTATGACCCTCCATGCTGGCTCAATGCGCATTGGAAGGCCAACCCTTTTCATTTGCTTTACAAAACATCGAGCACGTGGCCCTTATCTATTAAGCCACCGAACTACAGCCAAGTGTTGCTATTAAAATGTACATTTATTAATTCGTTTTTTCATTTCTTTACAGTAATAATAAGTTGAGGTCGACAAGATGACATCATTACCTAATATCACAAAGCTGACATCGAGTGTGCCAGCCACCTCAACAGCGTCGTGCATAAACACTACCATCATCACAACCACCATCAGCTACAAAAAACCTGAGTGGATACCCACAATGATGCACCTTTGTGATCCTTATAATAAAATGACGAGTGCTCCTCCAATAACATACGAACGCTGTCAAGATTCAGTTTATAACACACATTCCTACCAAGACACCAATAATTTATTACTTGCGTCGAATACTGTCGATGAAGAAGAAATGTATATAGATGTTGTGAGTTTATAAACTTTCACGGCAGACCAGTAAAATTTTACTGTACGCTATGAAAGTTTTTATCTGCCTAGAATATAATTTATCGATTCATAATTATCATGGATGCTTGGCGATAAATGTTGCTTTGGCGTTGGCCATGTTTAAAGAATCTACTTCTATTTGTATTTCATGTTTTTTATATATGTATTATATAATATAAATAAATTATAATATGTATGGGTAAATAAAAAAAAATATGTGGTCATAAGATTTGTAAGTATCATGCAATATTATAATAAATAAATTAATATAGAAATACTCACCAAGATATTTTTCTATTTTATTTCTGTATTCCCTTGTAGTTATTAATCATTCAAAAAAGGCTTTAAAGAACACTTTGAAACAATACTTTCGGATGGAAAAAAAAATCGTTGTTATTTACACTACAAGATATAGTTATACTGATCCTTGACCCGGTCAAGACTAAATATTTATTCTATTGCATTCTACTATGTAGTATTAAGATGTTCACGATAACAAAAATATCATTACGGATCTCGTCGATCACATCAAATTTGGAGAGGGGGGAGGACACTGTGCCTCAAATTCGACTAGTGTAACACGCGAGCTGGATTTATATAAAAAATGCTTTAAAATTGATACATACATAGGTATTAAGATTCTATATCTTATGATTATGTTCCGAAATTACTGGACCGATTTTCTAAATTCTTTTACATACGGGTATCTAAGTCACACGGAGTTGACATAAGCTATAATTTACGCATGCGAATTTGCGATAAACAGCTATATACAAACTTATATTATTAAGAAGAAAGATTAAATTGTTTGCAATGATCAGGCTCCAAAACTACTGTACCAATTTAAAAAAATTCTTCCACCTACGTGAAGTTCCTTCATACGCGGGTAATATAGGCTATAATTTTAACGTGGGAGACGGGTATATAATTTAGTAGTTAAATATAATTTTCCTTTATACACTCACAGGCTCAGGAAAGGAAATTGTTTCTGTTCGGCGACCATATCAAAGATTTCTGATCCATGAAAGATCACCTCAAAGCTATAATTTTCCTAAAATCATTGCGTAATTAGATCGATTAAAGATTTCACAAATTTTGCGCTCAGGAAAGTAATAAAAAAATGGTAAAAAATGTTTACGACGATACACCGGCTAAATAAAGTAGTCCCTTTTGCGCAAAGGTTACTCTTTTGATTACTTCTCAATGTAGTCAGGTTGCGATAGCGGTGCCTCTCAAAACCGTAACACATGCATGAATTTTACACACACATACAAATGATTTCTTCGTCCACCGAGACTTGACATGTTTGTATTGCGAATAAGCTGTAAGAAGTGCAGCTTACGGCCGCGATCGTTAACTATCGGTTGAAAATATTCCGCTCGCTAGAATGTTCTTTTAACTTCTGTATATGGCACTTTTACTAATTTAACCAAAACATGAATAGGAATCTGTGAATACTCGTATCGACTTAATGTATGAATATGTAAGGCCATCAAGGATTGAATTATGATTCTTGGCGTCTACGAATAAAAATCGTACTAGGAAATGTTAACGCTTTGAACTAGCACTCAGGTGTAAATAGGTGGCGCTCATGGCTAGTTAAAAGACATTTTATTCCTTTCATTCAAGAATACCTATTTCAGGAGGTCCCGCTCGCCCTTAGCTTAAAAATTGTTAATGTTGAGTAAATTTTATATGTGAAAGCATGCGTGTGTAGTGTGTGTGCGTGTGTGTGTGTGTTTCACGATGGCATTCGCTATATACATAGTTTGTGATACATTAAAAAGAAGACAAAAAGCCCGCAGATAACTCAGCAAAAAAATTCTTTATTCCTTCAGGCAATCAATGTTTAGTCCCTGAAAGAAAAATATCGTATCAGATTATAGAAATTCTGGTGATATGAAGAGTTTTGGGAACATAATTCATTGAATAAACAGAACTATAAAATCAGAATCACCTCGATAAAACATTTCAAAGTCATTTTATTTGGCCCCTCCTATTGGAAAATGTGAGTAAAAAAAAATAAAAGACAAGTTAAATTCCCGGTCGGATTAATGAAGAAAATAAACTTTTTTTATATTTTCTCGAGCCTGGGTATTTTTTTCCCAATATGTTACATCAGAGTAGCTTTATTATATGAATTTACTACTAATTATCTATTTTATATTGTCGTTGTAACCCTTGTTAGTACTAAAACATAATATTGTCACCCAAGAACATTAATATACTTTTGAATAGCATGAATAGTAATACGGATGTAGAGAGTAAACGAAAATTAATACATTTTTTGGTAGTGTTTAATATACCATTACCGATATTCACACTTTTATGCTTATTGTATTTATAATCTTGCTTAAATTAATTATTAAAAAACAAATATTTTTACTCGTTGTCACGTGACCGCAAACAGGACGTGACGTCACGCTCCTCTTACTCGTATCAGAACTTAGAGAATTCAACCTTATGCATACATAGAACGATATTAGTTTCAGAGGGCCGTGATTTCATAGTGACGCCATAAGAGAAATTTTGAAACTTAAATGTCTTTTTAGGTTTTATCGAATTACTAGAAATATTGTGAAGTAATAATTAAATGAAACAAAATGTTTTAACTTCAAACTTTACTGAATAAAAAAATTCATTAATTAATTTTTTGACAACCACATTGGCAACCACTCGCTGCGAACCTGACGATGGCGGCAGCACCAACAACTCCAAATCTAGCTGGTCAAAAGTGAATTTTGTCAAACATCTTTTAGAATAAAATAAACAACGTTTTCTATTGGCCCGATAGTTCCTACAATTAAAGAAAATCCTTCTTTGCCCATCCGCTATCCGCCGTGCTTGTAAACACGTCAAAACTTGACTATTAATAGCATTTGAACTTACCTACATTTTTAAATAAACAATGTTTCTTGTTTAATAATTCTCTAAGAGATAAGTTATACTTCAGGGTGTATCCCGGTCATGTTTTTTGATAAAAGCCATTAAATAGACGTCTAGCAATACGACTATAAAGAAATCAGCTGCATTTGTCTGTTCTTTTTTGTTATATTTGCATTTTCTTGAAGGTAGTTTGTAGGAACCGAAGATTTAAAAATTTTCAGTTTTTAAATTGATTTAAGATTTTACATTAATTTACAGGCTTAAAATAATTTTGGAGGTCATTTCAAGTGGCTACAAAGCTGATTTAAAAAACCGCCGATTTTTGTTTGAGACTGCTAAACATTATATCACAACATCTATGGTATCCCATGTCCCCAACCATGCACAAAATTCTTATGCATGGTATAACAGTGATAAAAAAGGCATTATTGCTGATCAGTATATTATCTGAAGAAGCTACCGAAGCGCACAATAAACATTTCAGGATGTACCGAAATAGTTTTTCACGAAAATTTTCAAGGGTGAAGTGCAATCTTGACGTCTTGAATAAGCTTTTGTTGAGCTCCGACTCTTTAATAACTAGTCTAAGACCTAAACCGTCAAAATCCTCAGAAGCTTTTTAAAAGGAAACTATAGAAATATTGATATAGATCAAAATGTTGATGATTCAAAGTCTGAAGAACAGTATTCAATGGAACACGAAATAGATAAATAAGAAGAAAAATCCTAGCACTCACTGTTCATTTCAATATATTATTTGAATTTAATTTACATTAAAAGCTGTTTTTTTTACTTGTATATAAAAATTATATGTAATAATAGTAGGTGTTTTTTTTCATAATTAGCCCACCAAAAGCGCACGACGTCACGCCTTCTACTCATATCAGAACTTAGAGAATTTAACCTTATGCATAAATAGATTGATATTCGTTTTAGATGACCGTGACGTCATAACGACGCCATGACAGAAGTAGCGTTTTCGCTGGTTTTTTTTTTATAAAAAATATTTTTAGATTTAAACATAATATATGAGCGATCCTTTTTATATAGTTTTTTGATACATTTTATTATTTGGTCTAACTCAATTTCTGTTAAAGACAGTATTAATATTGTTAATACAATTACTGGGCCACAACAACGCATTAACTAACCCATTAGTTTTATTTTATATAAAAGAATAAAGATTTTCTAGAAAGATAAAGATAAACAGGAAATAGATATAACATTTCTTAACCAATCTTAAACAAATAAATACTTTGACCATAATAGTTTCGGAGATAAGAACATTTCATTATAAATTACTGGAATTTCAAAACAAAACGACAAAAATTATTATTATTTAAAAAACAAACTAAGTATATTCATTGTTAACAATATCTTCTTTCTGAAAAAAACAAAACATGCGTCATAAAAATCTTTTGTTTTTCGGAAACTATCTTGAAACGAATTTAGTTAGTTTAGTCAGTTCAAGTGCAACCAACGTGCGGGTTAGACGTTACACTTGTACACTAGATATTTACTTGTTCGTGTTGTTGTTTAAGTTAAAAATATTTTTCGAGTGTCACCGTCTGTGTTACTCAAGATCCTCTGGGTATGTATTTGTTTCATTAAACATTAGCTCAGTAGTTATAATTACTTATAAAGTAGGTGAATTATTCTAAGTATCTAAAGATTTTCTGTAAGCTGTAATATTTTATGTATTTAATTTTAAAACTTTTTGGTAAAAGGACAATATTGTGAATTCTCGTATTTTATAACCGTGACAAATTGCATTTTGTATGTAAAAACAATTCGATTACGACATGATTTAAATGGGGTCCCATTAATATATTTAAAACAAAAAACTACCCTTGCAATCAAATATATACCTACTATTGAAGTGGCACATTCATACAAAAATCTCCAAAAGTTCATTTAGAACCTCCTCCTTTTTTTGAAAACGGTTGAAAAATACGACACCATATTTTAAGCGATTTGTCACGATAACAACGAGAATTCACAAAATTGTACTAATCAAAAATAAATGAAGTGACACATATAATTCACAAATTGTTAGGATTCCGTACACAAATAGTCGAGGAGCTCGATGGTGCAGTACTAGCAAAGTCGCTCTGCGATGCGGTTATTAAGCAATTTTTGGAATAGCCGGTCACAGGATGGGTGACCAATAATTTACTATCTCGAACTTCTCCGTGCTTCGGAAGATACGTTAAATCGTTGGTTCAGGATATAGCTATGGTTAATATCCACTAATCGGCACTGGGCCCGCGTGGTGGTTCATGGCCCATTCTCCCTATTCGATTAGATTTGATTCCATCCATAGGGGAAGCTTGAGCCCTAGCAGTGCGGACATTAACAGGCTGGTGATGATGATGACACAAGGGTAACAGCACCCAATCACTAAGAGTTCGCTTGCCGTTCGTCAGTCTGTCCATCTATCAGGCTGTGTCTGACGAACCATAATAGTTAGACAGTTGAAATTTTCACATATGATGTATACAACAGACTTGCTGCTACAACAACAAATACTTAAAAACAGTATAAAATATATAGTTAAGGGGCCATCCATGCAACAAACGTGATTATTTACTCGTCGGTACCCTTCGTGCGTGAGTCCGACTCATGTTTGGTCGGATTTTTCAATTATTATATTTTGATCAATTTAGCATTCACAATGCAATACTGAAAAATATTCTTGATGAAAAATGATTAAAAAATTCACTTTGCTGACACGCTGAAATGGGACTCGAACCCATGTCCTTTCGCAATCCGGGCGACTGGAGAGCAGTTGCCCGGATTGCGAAAAGTCATGGGTCGCCAGGGACAAACTGAATTTTAAGCATTATTTATTTATTTTTGTATTATTTCTCTTTTACATAGGAAAAATCAATAAATAGGTCTATAAGTAGCTTTATAACTTAACCAAGAATTTTTACAATCGTAATAGTATACGAATAATTATTTAGTAAATAGTTTTTGGCGTTCAATACGCCATTTACAATCCCTGTCTATCTCATTATCGGACGCAATAATTTTTTCTCATATAATGCTTTGTATAGCATTATTCATTTATTTTTGTATTTATTGTCTTTTTGATAGGAAAAATCAACCACAAATACACAAAGGTTCACCTGTACATTGTTTCTGGTCACCATTAAGACAAGAATCCCTCACAATTTCATCAAAGAACCTCAAACAATTCCATACCTTTTGTTAATATTCACTGAAAATAGTTAGTTCAAATAGTTATTATTCTGAGGGTACTATATTACCCTTTTGTAGAGTCTATGGTCGAAGCCTAAAGATACATTAAAATCCGATATGTTAATATTTTTAGGTGTAATTATTTACTTTAGGTAATCTTATTTAAAAATAAAATCTCCTTGCGATATCCGAAAGTAGTTTGTATGCTATTGAGCATCATTTTAATATTATTGCAATAATGGGAATGTTGCGAAAACTCGAAAAAACCGCTGTCGGAAAGCTATCAGTTGATATGACCAATTGATAGCAGTTTGATTAAACTAGGAGTTTTTGGCTTATGAAACGTTAAAAAACGTACGTTATTGAGAATTATTAGATGACATTTTGTACTTTTCTCAATTCAGCAACCGGCCATAATATAGGTATATATAGTCGAAGAAAATGTTCAAAAAACAAGTCGCAACCAGAGCGTTAGAATTGAGAAAAATAAATTTTAATCTGGCTTATCTTCTGTTCTGTAAAAAACACTTAATTTGGGAAAAAAGAGTTTATCTTCATATGAGGTTTGTAACCCCTAGTGCATAATAATACTCCCTATATTACTTACATTCTAGAATGAGGCAAGTATGGAAGTGGTCTGTAGGTATTCACGGAAGTGAGAGTGTAACTAAAAATTGAATTTTTCTGTCGCAGTCCATAATCTATACATCGCACGCATGCTGTTAAAACCTGTTAACTGTAAATTTTACGAAAATTACTTTAGTACTCCCATTTATAGAATATTTCAATCTATTGTCAGTTGAGAGCTTTTACCAGTATAGGTAAGATATACGAAAATCTCGTGTCACTATGTATATCTTACTATGTTAAATTATTATGAAAAATCAAATATTTTTACTCGTTGTCACGTGACCGCAAAAAGCGCGCGACTTTACGCCCTTCTACTCATATCAGAACTCGGAGAATTAAACCTTATGCATAAAAAGATTGATATTAGTTTTAGAGGGGCGTGTCGTCATAACGACGCCTTGACAGAAGTTGGCGTTATCGCTGGTTTTTTTTTTATTAAAATTCTTTTTAGATGTAATATAATATATGAGTGATCCTTTTTATATAGTTTTTTTGATATATTTAAAGAAAGCCGTCCGCACCCCTATTTGGTCTAACTCAAATCTTTTAAGAATAGTATTCAGAATTTTAATTTAATTACTGAGCCACAAGAACGCGTGGCAGCAGGGTTAGTTAGTTTTATATATAAAATATTTTCTAGAAAGATAAAAATAAACGGGAAAAATAAAATTGGTGAGACTTCACCTCTTTCTTTCTTTATCAGCTAAAAATACAATCCTACGTATCTAAACCAAATAAAGACTTTGACCATAATAGTTTCGGAGATAAGAACATTTCATTATAAATTACTGGAATTTCAAAACAGAACAACAAAAAATATTATTATTTTAAGAACAAACAAAGTATAATCATTGTAAAATATATTCTTTCTGAAAAGACACAACATGCGTCATAAGAAAACTACCTGTAATCACGAGGGATATTAGAGAATTTGGAATATCTTTTGTTTTCCGGAAACTATCTTGAAATGAATTTAGTTAGTTTAGTCAGTTCAAGTGCAACCAACGTGCGGGTTAGACGTTACACTTGTGCACTAGATATTTACTTGTTCGTGCTGTTTGTTAAGTTAAAAATATTCTTCGAGTGTCAGCGTCTGTGTTACTCAAGTTCCTCTGGGTATGTATTTGTTTCATTAAATATTAGCTCAGTAGTACTACTAATACAGTAGGTGTATTATTCTAAGTATCTAAAGATACACACATCAAAATCGTCTAGGGATATTTTAATTATTCTTAATTTTCTCAATTTTTTTTTCTGAATAACATACAACATGTTTATATTTAAATAAAGCCCATTTATTAGCGGAGATAATAGAATAAAACATAAATATTTTTTGTACCTAAAAATAAATTATTTGAGTTAAGACGAAAAAGTAGAATAGGTAATCGTAAAAAATGTGTTTTTCAAGAAAAATTGAAAAATATAGCGAAATTATTCCGTTATTTGCAATTTTGCGAAAATTAATAGTCATTAACACCACCCATGACGTTAACAACGGTCCTGTAACGATTTTTCATGCTTCGAATTAACTTATCAAAGTCTTGCTGCGGGATATTATCCTAGGTCCTGGAAAGATGCAAAAAAAGTTGCTCTTCAGTGACAATGTTTGTAGGTAAATTGTTCAAAGCCCTTCTTTGGAGCATGTCCCACGCGTGTTTTATGGGGTTTAGGTCTGGTAATTGCGCGGGCCAGTCTAAGACCGATACATCATGCTCCTGCAGCCAGCTGGTGACCACTCGCGCTGGGACGAGCATTGTCGTGCATGAGCGTGAATTCTTGACCCATTTGTAATCGATGTGGGTAGACTATTGGTACTGGCACTTGGTTGAGGTATTTTTCAGCGCTCATGGTGTTTCTGATCCAAACGAGGTCTGTTCTTCCACCAACACGAATTCCCGCCCAAACCAAAATCATCCCGTCATGGTATGGATGGACTTCCTGAGGGTGTTGCAGGCGGCTCTCCCGACCAGGAGTTCAGCATGCGCGTACTCTTCGTGAATCAGGATGGAAACCGAATCGGGACTCATTGGTAAACAGCACTACAGTCTACTGGCTACCTTCCCAGAGCAAATGTTCACGAGTCCACTATAATCTTCTTCCACGATTTCCTCGGCGTAGTGCAGGAGTACGAAGCAGTCTGCGAGCATGAAGATTAGCTTCATGCAGTCTTCTTCCCACAGTTTGGTCACTCACAAGCAACTGGTGCTCTGACTGGAGCCTTTGAACCAACTGCATGGCCGTAACATTTGATTGCCTTCTTGTAGCAATTTGCAAAAATCGGTCTTGTCGTTGGGTGGTTATGCGCTTCCTGCCTAGGTGTCTTTCAGCCACTACACCAGTAGCACGATAACCTGACCACAACCGTGATATCACGTATTTTGTTCCGATATCCTCAGCAATACTCCGTTGAGTAGCCCCAGCTTAGAGCATGCCTACTGCTCTTAACATTTCCTCTCTTGTTAAATCGCGTCGCTGCATAATATATACAGTAACACAAATTCAAATTAAAGAGCTAACTTGTTTTAAAACTTTCGATTAACACAAAAAATCTTCAAAAACTATGGTAGGTAAATTGAAACTTCGAACTTCGCTTGAATTATGCCACGCAAATCTTTTGTTAGATTTTTTTTTAACTTAAATTTCGAATCATCAAAAAAGGCGTACAAAATAAGTTTTCATCAAAGGATTTTATAACCGGCCAGTATTTTTTTAATTTAGTACTAATTACAAAATATCCCTAGACGACGTTGATGTGTGTATATGTATTTTTAGTAAGCTGTAACATTTTATTTATTTAGTTTTAAAATTTTTTGTTATCGGGTCAATATTGTAAATTCTCGTTTTGACCGTCTCATATAGCATTTTTTATGTAAAAACAATTCGATTACGATACAATTTAAATGTGATCCCATTGATATATTTATTAAAACTTAGAACGTTTTTCATTTATTTTTATATAATAAGTAGCTTTACACACGATAACTTAACCAAGAATTTTTACAATAATCGTAATAGTTCACGAGTAATTAATTAGTAAATAGTTATTGACATTTCATGCGCCATTTCAATACCTGTCTATCTCAATGACGGACGCAATAATTTTTTTTCCATACAAAAACACAAAGGTTCACCTATACATTGTTTCTAGTCACCTTTAAGAAAAAAATCACCCAGTATTTCATCAAAGAACTTCAAACAATTCCATACCTTTTGTTTATATTCACAAAAAACTGTTGAGCATTATTTTAATATTATTGTAATAATGAAAATGTTGCGAAAACTGGAAACCGTTGTCCGAAAGCTAGTTATTAAAATTGATTACGAACTTTATCCTGTTAATCGATCACGAAGTGGTCTATATTGCAATCATCGTCATCGTCAGCGTTTTTACGTCCTCACTGCGTAGGCTCGGGCCTTATAAATGGTTAAGAAAGAAGGGCTACGACCCTCCATGCTGGCCCAAAGCGTACTGAACGGCTGACCCTTGCAAGTTGCTTAACATAACAACGAGCACGTGACCCTTATCCATTACGCCATCGAACTGTAGCCAAGTATTGCTGTTAAAATGTACATTTATTAATTCGTGTTTTCATTTCTTTACAGTTATAATAAGTTGAGGTCGACAAGATGACATCATTATCCAATATCACAAAGCTGACGTCAAGTGTGCCAGCCACCTCAACAGCGTCGAGCATTAACACTACCATCATCACATCCACTATCAGCCACGAAAAACCTGAGTGTATACCCACAATGATGCACCTTTGTGCTCCGCCAATAACATCCGAATGCTGTCAAGATTCAGTTGATAACACACATTCCTACCAAGACACCAATAATTTATTACTCACGTCAAATACTGTCGACGAAGACGAAATATATATAGAGTGTTGTGAGTTTCACGGCAAACCAGTAAGATTTTACTGTACGCTATGTAAAGTTTTTATCTGCCTAGAATGTAATTTATGGATTCATAATTATCATGAATGCTTGGCGATAAATGTTGCTTTGGATACATGAAAGCAATCAATTGGGCAAAAAGGTCAATCCTATAACTACATGTTACCATATAAATGGCTGCCCCCTGTCTAAGGTTAATGAGATACATGACTTGGGCATAATACTGGACTATAAGCTTAAGTTTACAACACAGGACGATAGTACTGTAGCGAAAGCAGCCCAATTTCTTGGATTTATTAAGCGCAACTCTGGTGGTTTCAGACAATGTAGCACCAGGATCTTACCGTATCACACCTATCACACCCATCTCACCCATATTCGAAGAAGGCTTGAATATGCTTGTGTCGTTTGGAATCCTGTATATAGCAATCAGTCTCAGCGACTTGAATCATTGCAACGTGCTTTCACGAGACGTCTGGATTTCGTAACACCTGGAGTTACCCATCGTCATCCTTACAATTTGAGACTTGATTTCTTCAAAATGAACTCCTTGCGCGATCGTCGCACATTGCCGGACTTACTGTTTCTTAATAATATGGTTAGTGGCGGAACACAATGCAGTCATTTACTCGAGCAAATTTCTCTTAGCGTACCACACAAATACCCACTTCATCGTATCTCTAAACCGTTTCGTGTTCCTAGAAGTAGAACCAATTTGGCTTTGCATCGGCCACTTTCTAGATTATGCTCATTATATAACAAGATATCAAATATTGTACCCGATATTGATATATTTATGATAGCTTTACAGTTTTCAAGGATAAAGTGCTGAAGCATATTGGACAGTAATCTGTGTTAATTTTAATGTTTTATTGTAATTTTTTGTAATTTTAATTTATATGATAGTATTTTGTATCTTCAACTAGCTTAACCTAAATCTTAACAATGTTGTATATACCAGTTATTGGCTATCGTGTAGGTTCTGTATTTAATTATTCCCATATGCAAAAAATGTATTTACATGTATAGCCGTTGGTGTACATTAAATAAATTGTGTGTTGGCCATGTATAAAGAATCTACTTCTATTTGTATTTCATGTATTTTATTTAGCTTAGGATAACACTGTCTCGTTTATGCAATATAAATAAATTATAATATGTATGGGTAAATAAAAAAATAACATTTGTAAGTATCATGCAATATTAGTATAAATAAATTGATATAGAAATACCAAGATATTTTTTTTTAATTTCTGTATTCCCTTACAGTTATTAATCATTCAAAACAGGCTTTAAAGAACATTTTGAAACAATATATTCGGATGGAAAAAATGTTGTTGTTAACATTTTGTATGTTCCGTTTGATGATCACTAATATTATAACGAGACACTAATATTATAAAGAGGAAAGATTTGTTTGTTTGTTTGCATCTAATAGGCTCCGACATTACTGGACCGATTTTAAAAAATTCTTTCACATTCGAGTATCTACGTCACACGGAGTTGACATAAGCTATAATTTGCGCGTGCGAATTCGCGGTAAACAGCTAGTTATATATGAACTAATATTATTAAGAGGAAAGATTAAATTGTTTGCAATGAACAGGCTCCAAAACTACTGTACCAATTAAAAAAATTCTTCCACCTACGTGAAGCTCCTTCATACGCGAGTGGCATAGGCTATAATTTATGTGGGAAACGAGTATATAACTTAGAAGTTTAGTTTTATTTTCCTTTATACACTCACAGGCTCAGGAAAGGAAATTGTAGCAATTTTATTATTAGTCCAAATCCATATTATATAGAGAATAAGCAAACCTTCTAACTCTTAATCTTAAATCTCTATTTAATAGTATTAGCCCAAATTCATATAATTTGGCCTAATACTAAATGCAGTCTCAGCGTTAATTTACTCCACCGATAAACCTTGTTTATTAGTAGTAAAATGTTTACAATATCTGTCTCCTTCTGATACAAAAGGTCAAATTGTCTCTGTTCGGCGACCATATCAAAGATTTCTGATCCATGAAAGATCAGCTCAAAGCCATAATTTTCCAAATATCACGGTAAATAAATCACTGCGTAATTAGATTGATTAAAGATTTCACTGGAAAGTAATAAAAAAAAATTAAAAGATACACCGGCTAAATTAAGTAGTCCCTTTGCGCAAACGCTACTCTTTTGATGACTTCTTAATTTAATCAGGTTGCGATAAGCAGTGCCTCTCAAAACCGAAACACATGCATGAATTTTACACACACATACAAATGATTTCTGCGTCCGACGAGACTTGTCATGTTTGTATTGCGAATAAGCTGTAAGAAGTGCAGCTTACGGCCGGTAACTCGGTAACTATCGGATCGGTAACTAGCACTCAGGAAGCCTACCCTAATTCACCGAAAAACGAAATATCGTTCGAAATTTCGGACGTTCCTACTACAATGACGTTCGTTCCGAATATTCAACAAACGAAAATAGTTTGACATATATATTTTCTAAACCTACTCTATTTCACGAAATAACGAAATGAAAATCTGAATTTGACATCTAATTGTTCGGAATTCTTACCTCAAATTGACGAAGTAAAAAATGTTACTTTTTCACTTTCGTTAGCAATTTTTTATTTTCGAAATGAGGTCTATATTACTATTAATCGAGTCCGCTCTCAGTGAAGAACAATTAAGACCGTAGAAGAAACCGGCGGCGGCTTCGAAATAGCCTTAATATAATAAATATTCCCAACACTGAGTTTGTAAGTAATTACAGACTCGGTTGTGAATTATTTCAAGAACTATGCCAGGAGATCATACCTTTACTCCGTCCACAGGCAAGATCTCATGCCATCGAGTCCACAATTAAAGTTAATAGATATTTTATCGTAGTTCTTGATAAAAAAAAAATTGCATGACTACTATTATGCATTTCATTTTTTTTTTATTCTTACAGAGTTGAATTTTTATGCCCAAGGTAGTTACAATACAAAACATGGATGGGCCTATGGCCCAACAAACAGTGTCACGGTGTTAGGAGGTTAGGACTGCCCTCATTTCACCAGATAAGTATTAAACACTTTAATACTTATCTGGTGTGTTAAACACTTCAATAACTGATCATGCTATGGTTTTACTAAATGTAACAAACAATAGAGACATGAAGAAACTAAATACAATATTGAAATTTTATCAAGATCTATAAATATCTTGATAAAATTTTTACAACACTGAGCACTTTAGATGTATCATTTTTTGACACGTGTGACGACCCTAACGTTCTTGCTGATTTTCTCGTTGATATGATTAGAACAGCAACCCTCACAAATACATAAATAAGTAAAATTTCAAATAAAGATCGCATTTTAAAACCTTGGATGACAATTGCTGCTCTTCGATGCATTAGACTAAGAAACAAAATGAAACTTAAAATAAAATCTGAACCCAACAATGACATACTAAAGATAACATTTAAAAGATTTAGAACATATTGTACAAATTTAATAAGAAAACTCAAAAGATGTTATGACCGGAAAAGAATAGATGAGTCCACAAAAATCCGTAAAAGCATCTAGTTTTAATCTGCTTAACATGACACCTCACCCTCTTGACTCAGTAAATCGTGTTAATTATTTCTTTGTAAATATAGGCAAAAAACTAGCTGAGGATATTGTATCACACATTAACTATCAGCGTTACAATAATTATAGTTTGGGTAGCCGTGGTTCTTCCTCGTTCGTATTATTGGATACAGACCCTTTAGAAATTAATGATATACTTGAGAGTCTTGACTCTGATAGTGCCCCTGGATTGGATGGTATCACTTCTAAGCTTCTAAAACACTGTAAAGATATTCTTGCGCCGTTGATGGCGCTCGGTGGCGTAGTGGATTAGCGCTGCGGCCCGTGATCGTAGTCGTTAAGCAACTTTCTCAATGGTCGGTCACGGGATGGGTGACCAAAAAAAAATTATTATCTCGAGCTACTCCGTGCTTCGGAAGGCACGTTAAGCCGTTGGTCCCGGCTGCATTTGCAGTCGTTAATACCCTCCAATCCGCATTGGGCCAGCGTGGAGGGTCATGGCCCATCCTCCTTAACCATCCATAAGGAAGGCCTGAGCCCCTGCAGTGGGGACGTAAAGGGCTGATGATGATGATGATGATGAGATTGCTAAGCTACTTGAACAAATATGAAATTCTGTCAAATTCGCAATATGGCTTCAGAAGGGGTCTTTCTGTCAGATAATGTATGGGATACATTAACCATTTATGGTATACCTTATATATATTTTTAAGTGTGACAACACTCAATTGTTACTGCCTCTCTTCCTTTTTACATCGTCATCATGGCCGGGTGCGTAATATATAACAAATTAATAATTAATGCAATTATACTTGTAGAATGTATATTTTGTTGAATAAACGTTTGTACAAGTGAGCTTAGTGCTATTTATTATTTGTGTCTGTCTCCGGTCACTCTTTACAACCTTAATAGGTTATGGGCCCAGCGTGCTTTCTTTGACCGTGAGTTTTATCAACACACTACAACGGCACAAATTGCTTTTAATATTGTTATTCATTTGCATTCTGCACCCGGTCCATCGTCATCAGATTATAAATATGACTGAAGAAGCGAATGGGAATTTACCGGCGTTTTCATCAAAACCTAGACACGTGATGGCTACACCTGTGATGGAGAAACTGGATGGCCCTGCAAACTTTCACTCTTGGAAATTTACCATGCAGAATATTTTAATTTTGGAAGGCCTTTGGGATGTTGTTCAGGGGCGCGATGAGGATGTAGTGAATGGGCGACGTGCTCTGGCGCGCATCTGCCATGGCCTGAAACCTGGCTTGTACCAATATGTCAGAAATGCCAGGACTGCTGCCCAGGCATGGAAGAAGAAATTATTAAGAAGAAAGATTAAATTGTTTGCAATGATCAGGCTCCAAAACTACTGTACCAATTTAAAAAATTCTTCCACCTATGTGAAGTTCCTTCATACGCGGGTAATATAGGCTATAATTTTAACGTGGGAGACGAGTATATAATTTAGTAGTTAAATATAATTTTCCTTTATACACTCACAGGCTCAGGAAAGGAAATTGTTTCTGTTCGGCGACCATATCAAAGATTTCTGATCCATGAAAGATCACCTCAAAGCTATAATTTTCCTAAAATCACGGTAAATAAATTACTGCGTAATTAGATTGATTAAAGATTTTACAACTTTTGCGCTCAGGAAAGTAATAAAACAATGGTAAAAAATGTTTACGACGATACACCGGCTAAATTAAGTAGTTCCTTTGCGCAAACGCTACTCTTTGGATTACTTCTTAATTTAATCAGGTTGCGATAAGCAGTGCCTCTCAAAACCGTAACACATGCATGAATTTTGTTGTCACCCAAGAACATTAATATACTTTTGAATAGCATGAATAGTAATACGGGTGTAGAGAGTAAACGAAAATTAATACATTTTTTTGGTAGTGTTTAATATACCATTACCGATATTCACACTTTTATGCTTATTGTATTTATAATCTTGCTTAAATTAATTATTAAAAAACAAATATTTTTACTCGTTGTCACGTGACCGCAAACAGGGCGTGACGTCACGCTCCTCTTACTCGTATCAGAACTTAGAGGATTCAACCTTATGCATACATAGAACGATATTTTTTCTATTTTTATTAATAATATCTCTACCGTTATTTCCTCTCCTTTTCATCTTTACGCGGATGACCTTCAAATCTATAGGCACTTCTCTATCGACGATGCTCTGGATACCATTGATGCTTTAAATAGAGATCTTGCTTCTATTCAGAAATGGGCGGTTTCATTTGGTCTTATGGTCAATCCAAATAAATGCCAGGCTATGATTGTCGGCAGTAGCAGACTCCGCAACAAACTTAACTGGACTTGTATACCTCCAGTCGTATATAACAGTATACCGATTCCATTCACAGACAAAGTAAAAAATCTTGGATTGACTATGGATAGTTCTCTTTCATGGTCCCCGCAAATGGCTGACGTTAGCAAACGGATGCACTATTCTTTCCGCTCTCTCAAACGACTTCAATACTTTCTTCCCCTTAAAACCAAAATTATGCTAGCGCAATCACTCCTGCTTCCTATTCTTGACTACGCTGATATTTGCTACTTGGATGTGAATGAAGATCAACTAAATAAGCTAGAGCGCCTTCAAAACCTCGCAATTCGGTTCATTTTTGGACTGCGTAAATACGATCATGTCTCAGCTTTTCGAGCTCAACTTAACTGGCTTCCTATCCGTCTTCGCCGTGATATGCACATCCTTTCATTCCTTTTCAAAATTCTTAAAGATCCTAATTCACCCGCATACCTGAATTCCCGTTTCCAGAAGCTTCCTCCTCCATCCCGTCCCCGGCGGTATTGTGTTACCAAAACTTTGGAGCTGCCTAAAAGTAACACCAATTTTCTCTTCAACTCCTTTTCTGTACGGGCTGTTGGACTATGGAACAAACTCCCATTAGATATTCGAGACTGCCCCTCTATCATATCTTTCAAAACTAAACTCAAGGAGCACTTTCTAGCACAATGTTAGTATTCATAGTTTTTTGTAATCATTATTATTTTTATTTATATATGTATATTATATGTATTATATAATATTGTTTATTTATGTATTCTTATTTTTTTTTATTGTTTTTTTTTTTATATCATGCCTATATGTATTAATGTTAATATTCATTCACATCAAATTTAACAATTATGCACTTGTCAGTCTCCCGTTACTGCTTGATCTCCCACACCGCCTGGTTGGCTGGAAGAGATCTCTTATAGAGATAAGCCCACCCTTGCTTGTGATTTACATACAATTGTAATGTTGACTTTGTTTTTTGTGCAATAAAGAGTATATAACGATATTAGTTTCAGAGGACCGTGATTTCATAGTGTCGCCATAAGAGAAATTTTGAAACTTAAATGTCTTTTTAGGTTTTATCCTAATAAATGAATAATCTAAAGTATAATTAATTATTCATGAAACTGCTATTCAAATCGAGTTTTTTGTTTATTATTAGTATTATACATAAAACTCGATACGTAGATAGATAGTATTACGATAGTACCTCACGTAATTTGTGATAGTAGTTGTTTGTGTGTTTGTATGTGATTTGTTATGAAAATAATCCAAGTGAACAGAAGATAGAGACTAACCTTCAATATTGAGTAAATAATGATAAGAAGAGATCCAGTCACTTGTCAGATTTGGACAATAGTTGCTACGGATCCGCTTCAGAGTTGCTGCGACGAGCTGGGGAAACTTCTTCTTTTTCGAAGAAACACCTTTCCATGTGCAATCCAGCAATAATTGTACTCATTCTTTTTACTAAACTCACGTGCAAGGAAGTATATTCTTCCAGCTGCTTGTGTCAAATATTCAACGACAAAAATCGGTTTCGGTTCCCCGTCGATCTTAATATGTCCTGTGTTTATCATGTTATCCTTATTCTTATTATTATAAGTTTTCACCGAGGTTAGGATTTTGTCCTTGAAAATCACAGTAGTCAGATCTACAATTATTGTCCTGCTATCAGAATTATAAACCTTTTTTTTAATGGTAAGCAAATCACGTTTCTCTCACAGCTGCAGCGAGTGATTATGATTATCAACAACCACAGCAGGCCAATTGGTCAGCTTCGGTAACGCCCCTAGAGGCGGTCTCAGATTGGCGATGGGCGATACCGTCACCCACAAGTACCAAGAGCAAGTCGTAGATTAACCTCCGATGCGTAAATGCACTCCTATTTTCTTCTACTTAATTTATTTTAAAAATATTTAGAATTATGAAGCAAAAATGGTAAAGCAAATTACGATTCGTGGAATTTCCATGTTTACCGGTTACATGTTGATTTAATTTTACGGATGTTTTTTTTTAATTTCTTCCTCTCAAATTAATGATAACACATATAATTATTTTTATGTGACAGCCGGGATGGTAGTTGTTCTGAAAATAATAATAATAATACCTAATACTCTATAATACACAACCATAAAATGACATATATACACATAAATTTTTACAAATCTAATATTAGAACTTTCAAAAGGTACAGTCAACAAAATTTATGCCTACCCCGTCTTAGGCGATATTTGTTTGCATTTGTAAAATACCACCCATGGCTAGCCTGCTTGCAATGGCCAATAGCGTCTTCTTTAGGCGGGGTTGTCATGAACTACAATACAATGACAAAAAATGAACAGGGTTTATGAACATCTCGTTGTGTCCGAATTTGCCTTTTGAACCTCAAAAATTAAAATTGCCAAGTAAATATAAAAAAATGTAATTAAATCATGTGTATTGTTAATGGGTGGGTGTGTGGTAAATTTCAAATATAAAGTTACGGTAAATTAAGTAAGCATTTGATTAGCTAAGTATTAAAATATTTGACTAATAAAACAATTAAAGTATTCTAAGCATATCTTATTCATTATTTTGAATCTGATTGTTGCAATATTAAGAATGCATTAAAATTACTCGAAATATATTCAGTAATCATTAAGTTATACAAATCGTTGACTAATATTTTTTAAAGACCCAAAATTAATAAAATCACAATATGCCTGCTTTGCACCATCAGGCACCACATTTGCACTGTGATCGTTAGTTGGTAGTGATTGTATAGGCTCCAAAACGATTGAACCGTTTTAAAAGAATATTATTTCACCTACGGGAGGCTAGACCCTACCCGAGTGACTTAGACGACAATTTATGTGGGTGAAGTTGCGAGAAAACAGCTAGTATAAATATACGAAAACATACTTTTATGAAATAATCTTAACTTCAATATTTGCATAATAACGATTTATTATTTTTAGCCAACTCTACTGCAAGTCGATGGAAAACAAAAAACCGAAGTGAAAGTGATCAGTGACTATTTTCATACACCATGCAATATAGGGTAATGCAATCACATGTTTTGTTTTTTTTTTTTTTTTAAGGAGGAAACAATTTGCTTACATAATGAACAGCTGTGTTTACATGGGATGACTTAACCTGTTAAATAACAGTTAAATTAGTATGAGGCTTCAGATTTTGTTTACGAACGCAAACGTAAAGAAAACGTTGGTAGTATTATGATAACAATGATTCATAATTAACGTTTTAAAAGAAAGACAAACTCAGATTGTAATGTGTTTTTACCATCGTTATTCAATAAATATCGACAAAAGCTAGATAACCAATAAAACATCTGGTCGCCCGTTACAAGTTCGGATATTTTTCTTGCGACGAAACAATTGTGTCGCACGGTGTAACAGCTACTCTGTTAACAGCTAATACCATGATGCATATTTTTGAAGCAAAAAATGTTCTCTTCGTGAAATTCAAAGTCCTTTGTATAAATACGAGTATATTACCTACCTTTTTATATAATTTTCTTCAACTTCTACTTCAACGACATGGATTGTGCATTAATACCAATTAAGATTTTTATGAGGAAAAAATTAGTAGCCGCATCTAAATATAAATGGTAAGTAATTAAAGTATTCTAAGCAACTTTCAATAATTATTTTGATTGGTGCAATATTAAGAATGAATTACTAGAAATATGTGAAGTAACAATTAAATGAAACAAAATGTTTCAACTTCAACTTTACTGAATAAAAAAATTCATTAATTAATTTTTTGACAACTACATTGGCAACCACTCGCTGCGAAGCTGACGATGGCGGCAGCACCAACAACTCCGGTGTTATAGCCCCTGCGACTGCGATAGCCCCCGCGACGATAATGTCGAGGGCGTCGATGACGTCACCGTCATTTCGTGAATCTAGCGGGTCAAAAGTGAATTTTCTCAAACATCTTTTAGAATAAAATAAACAACGTTTTCTATTTGCCCGATAGTTCCTACAATTAAAGCAAATCCTTCTTTGCCCATCCGCTATCCGCCGTGCTTGTAAACACGTCAAAACTTGACTATTAATAGCGTTTGAACTTACCTACATTAAAAAGACGTCTAGCTATATGACTTTAAAGAAATCGGCTGCATTTGTCTGTTCTTTTTTGTTATATTTGCATTTTCTTGAAGGTAGTTTGTAGGAACCGAAGATTTAAAATTTTTCAGTTTTTACATTGATTTAAGATTTTACATTAATTTACAGGCTTAAAATAATTTTGGAGGTCATTTCAAGTGGCTACAAAGCTGATTTAAAAAACTTCGCCGATTTTTGTTTGAGACTGCTAAACATTATATCACAATATCTATGGTATCCCATGTCCCCAACCATGCACAAAATTCTTATGCATGGTATAACAGTGATGAAAAAGGCATTATTGCTGATCGGTATGTTATCTGAAGAAGCTACCGAAGCGCACAATAAACATTTCAGGATGTACCGAAATAGTTTTTCACGAAAATGTTCAAGGGTGAAGTGCAATCTTGACGTCTTGAATAAGCTTTTGTTGAGCTCCGACCCTTTAATAACTAGTCTAAGACCTAAACCGTCAAAATCCTCAGAAGCTTTTCTAAAAGGAAACTATAGAAATACTGATATAGATCAAAATGTTGATGATTCAAAGTCTGAACAACAGTATTCAATAGAACACGAAACAGATAAATAAGAAGAAAAATCCTAGCACTCACTGTTCATTTCAATATATTATTTGAATTTAATTTACATTAAAAGCTGTTTTTTTTGGCTTGTAAATAAAAATTATATGTAATAATACTAGGTGTTTTTTTTTTCATAATTAGCCCACCAAAAGCGCACGACGTCACGCCTTCTACTCATATCGGAACTTAGAGAATTTAACCTTATGCATAAATAGATTGATATTAGTTTTAGATGACCGTGACGTCATAACGACGCAATGACAGAAGTAGCGTTTTCGCTGGTTTTTTTTATAAAAGATATTTTTAGATTTAAACATATTATATGAGCGATCCTTTTTTATAACTTTTTGATACATTTTATTATTTGGTCTAACTCAATTTCTGTTAAAGACAGTATTAACAATGTTAATACAATTACTGGGCCACAACAACGCATTAACTGACCCATTAGTCTTATTTTATAAAAAGAATATAAAAGATTTTCTAGAAAGATAAAGATAAACAGGAAATAGATATAACATTTCTTAACCGATCTTAAACAAATAAATACTTTGACCATAATAGTTTCGGAGATAAGAGCATTTCATTATAAATTACTAGTATTTCAAAACAAAACGACAAAAATTATTATTATTTAAAAAATAAACAAAGTATATTCATTGTAAACAATATCTTCTTTCTGAAAAAAAACAAAACATGCGTCATAAAAATCTTTTGTTTTCCGGAAACTATCTTGAAACGAATTTAGTTAGTTTAGTCAGTTCAAGTGCAACCAACGTGCGGGTTAGACGTTACACTTGTACACTAGATATTTACTTGTTCGTGCTGTTGTTTAAGTTAAAAATATTCTTCGAGTGTCAGCGTCTGTGTTACTCAAGTTCCTCTGGGTATGTATTCGTTTCATTAAACATAAGCTCAGTAGTTAGTATTACTTATAACGTAGGTAAATTATTCTAAGTAGCTAAAGATTTTCTGTAAGCTGTAATATTTTATGTATTTAATTTTAAAACTTTTTGGTAAAAGGACAATATTGTGAATTCTCGTTTTTTATAATCGTGACAAATTGCATTTTGTATGTAAAAACAATTCGATTACGACATGATTTAAATGGTAATGGTATGGCATGATTTAAAGGGTAGTTTTTTGTTTTAAATATATTAATGGGACCCCCATTAAAAAAAACACACCAAAAATTACCCTTGCTATCAAATATATACCTACTATTGAAGTGGCACATTCATATAAAAATCTTCCAAAGTTCATTTAAACCTCCTCTTTTTTTGAAAATGGTTGAAAACTACGACACCATATTTTAAGCGATTTGTCACGATAAAAACGAGAATTCACAAAATTGTACTAATCAAAAATAAATGAAGTGACACATATAATTCACAAATTGTTAGGATTCCGTACACAATAGTCGAGGAGCTCGATGGTGCAGTACTAGCGCAGTTACTCTGCGATGCGGTTATTAAGCAATTTTTGCAATAGCCGGTCACAGGATGGGTGACCAATAATTTACTATCTCGAACTTCTCCGTGCTTCGGAAGACACGTTAAACCGTTGGTTCAGGATATAGCTATGGTTAATATCCACTAATCGGCACTGGGCCCGCGTGGTGGTTCATGGCCCATTCTCCCTAATCGATTAGATTTGATTCCATCCATAGGGGAAGCTTGAGCCCTAGCAGTGCGGACATTAACAGGCTGGTGATGATGATGACACAAGGGTAAAAAACAGCACCAAATCACTAAGAGTTCGCTTGCCGTTCGTCAGTCTGTCCATCTATCAGGCTGTGTCTGACGAACCATATTAGCTTGACAGTTGAAATTTTCACATAAAATATGATGTATACAACAGACTTGCCGCTACAACAACAAATACTTAAAAACAGAATAAAATATATAGTGAAGGGGGCTCCCATACAACAAACGTGATTATTTACTCGTCGGTACCCTTCGTGCGTGAGTCTGACTCATGTTTGGCCGGATTTTTCAATTATTATATTTTGATCAATTTAGCATTCACAGTGCTTTACTCAAAAATATTCGTAATAGTAGGGGAGTCCACGATGCTAAATCGGGATTTACTCGAGCGTCATAGAGACCTATTGGGTTGCGAAGCTTAGATGATAACAAAAAAAAATGTCATATAATATATACCTTTTCATCGGTGGGGGAAGCGGCTATAGATTTTTGAAAATGTAAAATAAAACTGTTGTATGGACATACTCGAGCGCGTCAGATATTAATATCATGCATGTCCTACGCATTTTTAAAAACTGTCGTATGTTAATCTGATCGTTTCCATGATGGGGGTGGTTATACGTAAGAGTTGAAAATGAAAAAAAAAATTATCGAGCGCGTCAGATTTTTTGAGGGGATATCAAGTGAACCTAAAAAAAAGCTCTCATATAATAATCTGACGATTTGGATGTGACGCAAACGCGTGACCATTATTAGAATATGCAAAAAAAAATTGCCATTTTGAAATACTCAAGCGCGTCAGATTAAGATATATATGGTTCATCTTTATGCCCCAGACGTGATATCTCATAATCTGACGATTATCGGAAGGGATTTACTTAAACTGACACTAAAAATTTTTTTTTTAATTTTTTCAAATCATTGAGCTTAATTAAATAGAATAGCACCGGAGTTAGCATGCAAATAAAAAAGTGTATTTATGTAAAATACTTATATTTATAAGAAAATGATTATATGAAAATTTAATTTTTACAGTATTTTTTATTTATTATCATCTTCATCGCTAGAATCATCTTCCTCTTCTTCTCTTAGTAAATATGTAAAAAGTTTAATTTACTAAATTTACATTAAAATAACAAAATAAGCAAAAACGTTGGAAATACGATGTAAACAATATCACGCCACGAACGAGCCTCTGTCATCAGCTGTCATGGCGTCATGGCAACCAAAACCAGAGTGGGGACGGAGTGAGAGAGTAATAGATAGAAAAATAGAGAGAAATCGTGATGCGGAGAAGGAAATATAGGTATCACGTAGCTAAAACGCATTAAATCTTATCGATGAATTTTTATTACTTCGGCTTGTGACAATCGTCAGATTATATATTTTTCGTAATCCTTGAATGGTTCCCTTCAAAATAAAAAAAAATTAGCCACGCTCGAGGATGTCAAAGTGACGTTTTTTTTACAACTTTATAGCCTTCCCCCTTCTTTACGTCACTCTCAAATTGTCAGATTAGAGGTATGTACACATTTTAGCATGTAACTAGCTCACCTTACCTTAATCTGACGCGCTCGAGATTTTCAGATGATAATTTTTTTTTTACTAATCTGATCCTTTGTCCTTGCCGGGCGGCCATTTTTATAGGGCTCATACTTGGTCCAGGTACTTAACTGGGTACAAGGTATCCCCCTGTATATTAATCTGCCGCGCTTTAGTAAATCCCGAAATCCCCGCTTCGGCTCCCCTACTATAATGAAAAATGATTAAAAAATTCACTTTACTGACACTCTGAAATGGGACTCAAACCCATGACCTTTCGCAATCCGGGCGACTGGAGAGCTGTTGCCCGGATTGCGAAAGGTCATGGGTTGCCAGGGACAAACTGGATTTTAAGCATTATTTATTTATTTTTGTATTATTTCTCTTTTTCATAGGAAAAATCAATAAATAGGTCTATAAGTGGCTTTATAACTTAACCAAGAATTTTTACAACCGTATTAGTATACGAATAATTATTTAGTAAATAGTTTTTGGCGTGCAATACGCCATTTACAATCCCTGTCTATTTCATTGTCGGACGAAATATTTTTTTCTAATATCATGCTTTGTGTAGCATTATTCTTTTATTTTTGTATTTATTCTCTTTTTAATGGGAAAAATCAACCACAAATACACACCACATCACTTACACAACGGTTGCTGCTAGTGCGTTTTTCATATGTTTAAATATTCTTAGTATTTAAAGGTTAAAATTCCATTACTTAAAGTGGACTTTTAATATTTGTTTATATTCAATGCAATTGTTGTATAAGATGGAAAAACAATTTACATGTAATACGGCAGATATAAGTAGACAGACAATAAATAACAATTTAAATCAATCAAAATAAAACAAAAAATGCGAAGCGAAGTATCACTAACACCCAGTTTCTGAATTCAATATTTGAAGTTAAGCACTTCACAAACAGTGCTTCAGCCGTCTTAAACGTCACTTACACAGGTTTTTCTTTCTAATTTTTTTTTAATGATCAATTGATAGCATGAAACGTAAAAAACGTACATTATTGCGAATTATTAGATGATATTTTGTACTTTTCTTTTGGCCATAATATGGGTATATATAGTCGAACAAATTGCTCAAACCACAAGTCGCAATCAAAGCGTGTGAATTGAGAAAAGAAAATCAAAAACCTGGCTAATCTTCTATTCTGTAAAAGAACACTTAATTTGGGAAAAAAGAGTTTACCTTCATATGAGGTTTGTAACCCGTAGTGCGTAATAATACTCCCTATATTACTTACATTCTAGAATGAGGCAAGTATGAAAGTGGTCTGTAAGTATTCACGAATGTGAGAGTGTGAATAAAAACTGAATTCTTCTGTCGCAGTCCATAATCTATACATCGCACGCATACTGGTAAAACCTGTTAACTGTAAATTTTACGAAAATTACTTAAGTACTCCATGAATAGAATATTTCAATCTGTTGTCAGTTGACAGCTTTTACCAGTCACTATGTATTTCTTACTATGTTAAATTAATTATGAAAAATCACGTCGTCACGTGACCGCAAAAAGTGCGCGACGTCACGCCCTTCTACTCATATCAATACTCAGAGAATTTAACCTTATGCATAAAAAGATTGATATTAGTTTTAGAGTTGACGCCATGACAGAAGATGGCGTTTTCGCTGTTTTTTTTATATAGCTTTTTGATATATTTTATTATTTGGTCTAACTCAATTTCTTTTAAGGTTAGTATTAAAAATGTTAAGACAATTAGTGAGCCACAACAACGCATTAACTGACCCGTTAGTTTTATATTATATAAAAGATAAAAGATTTTCTAGAAAGATCAAAATTTCTTAACCTATCTTAAACAAATAAAGATTTTGACCATAATAGTTTCGGAGGTAAGAACATTTCATTATAAATTACTGGAATTTCAAATCAAAACGACAAGAATTATTATTATTTTATAAACAAACAAAGTATAATCATTCTAAACGATATTGTATTCTTTCTGAAAAGGCACAACATGAGTCATAAGAAAACTACCTGTAATCACGAGGGATATTAGAGTATTTGAAATATCTTTTGTTTTCCGGAAACTATCTTGAAATGAATTTAGTAAGTTTAGTCAGTTCAAGTGCAACCAACGTGCGGGTTAGACGTTAAATTTGTGGACCAAATATTTATATGTTCGTGCTGTATTTTAAGTTAAAATATTCTTCGAGTGTCAGCGTCTGTGTTACTCAAGTTCCTCTGGGTATGTATTTGTTTAATTTAATATTAACTCAGTAGCACTACTAATTCAAAAGGTGTATTATTCTAAGTGTCTAAATCGTCTAGGGATATTTTATTTATATTGAATTTTCTCACTTTTTTTTTTCTGAATAACATACAACATGTTTATATCTAAATAAAGCCCGTTTATTATCTTAGATTATAGAATAAAACATAAATATTTTTTTGTACCTTAAAAATAAATTCTTTAAGTAAAGACGAAAAGTAGAATGGTAAAATGGAAAAAATAACGATAAATGTCAAGAAAAAGTAAAAAATATAACGAAATAATTCCGTTATTTGCAATTTTGCGAAAATTAATAGTCAGTAAAACCACCGATGCCGTTAACAACGGTTCTGTAATGATTTTACATGCTTCGAATTAACTTATCAAAGATGCAAAAAAGTTGTTCTTTAGTGACAATGTTTGTAGGTAAATTCTTTGGAGCATGTCCCGCGCGTGTTCTATGGGATTTCGGTCTGGTGATTGCGCGGGCCAGTCTAAGACCGATACATCATGCTCCTGCAGCCAGCTGGTTCACCCATTCGCGCTGTGTGGGGTCGAGAATTTTCGTGCATGAGCGTGAATTCTTGACCCATTTGTAGTCGATATGGGTAGGCTATTGGTACTTGCACTTGGTTGAGGTATTTTCAGCGCTCACGGCGTTTCTGATCCAAACGAGGTCTGTTCTTCCACCAACACGAATTCCCGCCCAAACCAAAATCATCCCGTCATGGTATGGATGGACTCCTGAGGGTGTTGCAGGCGGCTCTCCGGACCAGGAGTTCAGCATGCGCGTACTCTTCGTGAATCAGGATGGAAACCGAATCAGGGCTCATTGGTAAACAGCACTACAGACTCCTGACTACCTTCCCAGAGCAAATGTTCACGAGTCAACTATAATCTTCTTCCACGATTTCCTCGGCGTAGTGCAGGAGTACGAAGCGGTCTGCGAGCATGAAGATTAGCTTCATGCAGTCTTCTTCCCACAGTTTGGTCACTCACAAGCAACTGGTGCTCTGACTCGAGCCTTTGAACCAACTGCATGGCCGTAACATTTGGTTGCTTTCTTGTAGCAATTTGAAAAAATCGGTCTTTTCGTTCGGTGGTTATGCGCTTCCTGCCTAGGTGTCTTTCAACCACTTCACTAGTAGCACGATAACGTGACCAAAACCGTAATATCACGTATTTTGTTCCGATATCCTCAGCAATACTCCATTGAGTAGCCCCAACTTAGAGCATGCCTACTGCTCTTAACATTTCCTCTCTTGTTAAATCGCGTCACTGCATAATATATACAGTAACACAACTTCAAATGAAATAGATAACTAGTTTTAAAACATACGATTAACACAAAAAATCTTCAAAAATTATGGTAGGTAAATTGAAAACTTCAAACTTCGCTTGAATTATGCCACGCAAATCTTTTGTTTGATTTTTTTTAACTTAAATTTGGAATTATCAAAAAGGCGTGCAAAATAAGTTTTCATTAAAGGATTTTATAACCGACCAGTATTTTTTAATTTAGTAATAACAAAATATCCCTAGACGACGTTGATGTGTGTATATGTATTTTTAGTAAGCTGTAACATTTCATTTATTTAATTTTAAAAATCTTTGTTATTGGGACAATATTGTTAATTCTCGTTTCGACCGTGATATATAGCATTTTTTATTTAAAAACAATTCGATTACGACACAATTTAAATGGGATCCCATTAATAAATTTATAAAAACTAAGAAGGTTTTTCATTTATTTTTATAATTATTTTCTTTTTCATATGGAATATAAATAAATAGGTCTATAAGTAGCTTTACACACGATAACTTAACCAAGAATTTTTACAATAATCGTAATAGTTCACGAGTAATTAATTAGTAAATAGTTTTTGACATTTCATGCGCCATTTCAATACCTGTCTATCTCATTGTCGGACGCAATAATAATGTATAGGTGAATACAAAGGTTCACCTATACATTGTTTCTAATCACCTTTAAGAAAAAAATCACCCAGTATTTCATCAAAGAACCTCAAACAATTCCATACCCTTTGTTTATATTCACAAAATCTGTTGAGCATTATTTTAATATTATTGTAATAATGAAAATGTTGCGAAAACTGGAAACCGTTGTCCGAAAGCTAGTTATTAAAATTGATTACGAACTTTATCCTGTTAATCGATCACGAAGTGGTCTATATTGCATTCATCATCATCGTCAGCGTTTTTACGTCCTCACTGCGTAGGCTCGGGCCTTATAAGTGGTTAAGAAGGATGGGCTATGATCCTCCACGTTGGCCCAAGGCGTACTGAACGGCCGACCCTTGCAAGTTGCTTAACATAACAACGAGCACGTGACCCTTATCCTTTACGCCACCGAACTGTAGCCAAGTATTGCTGTTAACATGTACATTAATTAATTCGTGTTTTCGTTTCTTTACAGTTATAATAAGTTGAAGTCGACAAGATGACATCATTACCTAATATCACAAAGCTGACGTCAAGTGTGCCAGCCACCGCAACAGCGTCGACCATAAACACTACCATCATCACATCCACTATCAGCTACGAAAAACCTGAGTGTATACCCACAATGATGCACCTTTGTGCTCCTCCAATAACATCCGAATGCTGTCAAGATTCAGTTGATAACACACGTTCCTACCAAGACACCAATGATTTATTACTCACGTCAAACACTGTCGACGAAGAAGAAATATATATAGAGTGTTGTGAGTTTCACGGCAAACCAGTAAGATTTTACTGTACGCAATGTAAAGTTTTTATCTGCCTAGAATGTAATTTATGGATTCATAATTATCATGAATGCTTGGCGATAAATGTTGCTTTGGATACATGAAAGCAATCAATTGGGCAAAAAGGTCAATCCTATAACTACATGTTACCATATAAATGGCTGCCCCCTGTCTAAGGTTAATGAGATACATGACTTGGGCATAATACTGGAAAATAAGCTTAAGTTTACAACACAGGACGATAGTACTGTAGCGAAAGCAGCCCAACTTCTTGGATTTTTAAGCGCAACTCTGGTGGTTTCAGACAATGTAGCACCAGGATCTTACTCTATCACACCTGGTTCGAAGAAGGCTTGAATATGCTAGTGTCGCTTGGAATCCTGTATATAGCATTCAGTCTCAGCGACTTGAATCATTGCAGCGAGCTTTCACGAGACATCTGGCTTTCGTAACACCTGGAGTTACCCATCGTCATCCTTACAATTTGAGACTTGATTTCTTCAAAATGAACTCCTTGCGCGATCGTCGCTCATTGTCGGACTTACTGTTTCTTTATAATATGGTTAGTGGCGGAACACAATGCAGCCATCTACTCGAGCAAATTTCTCTTAGCGTATCACACAATTACCCACGTCATTGTATCTCTATTCTTTTTCATGTTCCTAGAAGTAGAACCAATTTGGGTTTGCATCGGCCACTTTCTAGATTATGCTAATTATATAACAAGATATCAAATATTGTACCCGATATTGATATATTTAATGATAGCTTTACAGTTTTCAAGGATGAAGTGCTGAAGCATATTGAACAGTAATCGGTGTATGTATATGTGTTAATTTTAATGTTTTATTATAATTTTTTGTAATTTTAATTTATATGATAGTATTTTGTATTTTCAAGTAGCTTAACCTAAATCTTAACAATGTTGTGTATACCAGTTATTGGCTATCATGTAGGTCCTGTCCAATTATTCCCGTATGTAAAAAATGTATTTCCATAAATAGCTGTTGGTGTACCTTAAATAAATAAATTGTGCGTTGGCCATGTTTTAAGAATCTACTTCTATTTGTATTTCATGTATTTTATTTAGCTTAGGATAACACTGTCTCGTTTATGTAATATAAATTAATAATAATATGTATGGATAATTAAAAAAATAACATTTGTAAGTATCATGCTATATTAGTATAAATAAATTGATATAGAAATACCAAGATATTTTTTTTTATTTCTGTATTCCCTTACAGTTATTAATCATTCAAAACAGGCTTTAAAGTACATTTTGAAACAATACTTTCGGATGGAAATAATGTTGTTGTTAACATTTTGTATGTTCCGTTTGATGATCACTAATATTATAACATGACACTAATATTATAAAGAGGAAAGATTTGTTTGTTTGTTTGCATCTAATAGGCTCCGAAATTACTGGACTGATTTTAAAAATTCTTTCACATAAAATTCTTTCGTCTACGTCACACGGATTTGACATATGCTATAATTTACGCGTGCGAATTCGCGGTAAACAGCTAGTTATATATATACACTATTATTTTTAATAGGGCAGATTAAATTGTTTGCAATGAACAGGCTCCAAAACTACTGTACCAATTTAAAAATTTTTTCCACCTACGTGAAGATCATTCATACGCGAATGACATAGTCTATAATTTACGTGGGAAACGAGTATATAACTTAGAAGTTTAGTATATTTTTTCCTTTATACACTCACAGGCTCAGGAAAGGAAATTGTACCATTTTAGTATTAGTCCAAATCCATATTATATAGAGAATAAGCAAACCTTCTAACTCTTAATCTTAAATCTCTATTTAATAATATAAATTTTGACTACTACTAAATGCAGTCTCAGCGTAAAGGACATCGCCGAAAATGGCCCCAATACTATTAAATATGAATACTTCAATAATAATTACTAATTTATTTATTAAATTGGAATCAAACTATTATTTGACACGGACAAGCTGCGATCCAAAATTAATATCTAAAAGTACTTTAACAGTAACATTTTTATTCGCAAATATTCACATTCAATATAATTAAATTCTATTGAGTCAGATGGATGTAATTTACACGTCATATCAAGAAGATCATTTATTTTTATTAGATAACCTTTAAATCATCGAACACAAAAACATTAAATTAAATTGACCGAAAATAAACTTAAAACTAAAAGCGCCATCTCTTGGTGATTTTCCAACTAAAACATAAGGACATAAAAACTGAGTATTATTCAAACTAAATTCATTAACTGTTGATAATTCACTCTTGTTTATTCAGAAAGATTGATATTCATACGACATATCCTAAAAACTACTTTGTTTCTATTACATTACCTTTATATTTCTCGTAAACATATTAACATCATGTCATTTTTGTATTTAAGGCGCCATCTTTTGATGTAAACCATCAAAAAGCTATAGGTTTTTTAATTTTAAGCTTATCAATAGGTATATTATTTAACTATTAGAATGATTTATTTGTCTATTGATTGACTTAGAAACTTTTACAAATCACAACGAAAAACCGACTTTCTTAAAGTTGAGTTTTGTTGCTTCTACAATATAGACATCTCTTGGTGGTTTTCCAAACAAATTATAACCTCAAAATGAATTATATTTTGCATGATAATAAATTCTAAAACTCGGTCGCGGTATAATACATAATGAGAATTAGATAGTGACACACAATAAAATAAGTATTTTCCTATATTTTTTTGGCTCTGGGGTCACCAATGTATGGACGTTGAGCAATGTCCTTTACTCCGCCGCTAAACCTTGTTTATTAATAATACTGAAAATGTTTACAATATCTATCTCCTTCTGATACAAAAGGTCAAATTGTCTCTGTTCGGCGACCATATCAAAGATTTCTGATCCATGAAAGATCAGCTCAAAGCTATAATTTTCCAAAAATCACGTTAAATAAATCATTGCGTAAATATATCGATTAAAGATTTCACAACTCTTGCACTCAGGAAAGTAATAAAAAAAATGTAAATTAAGTAGTCCCTTTGCGCAAACGCTACTCTTTTGATGACTTCTTAATTTAATCAGGTTGCGATAAGTAGTGCCTCTCAAAACCGTATAATGCGTAATTTTACACACACATACTGATTGATTTCTCCGTCTAACGAGACTTGTCATTGCGAATAAGCTGTAAGAAGTGCAGCTTAAGGCCGTGATCGGTAACTAGCACTCAGGTGTAAATAGGTGGCTATCGTGGCTAGTTAAAAGACATTTTATTCCTTTCTTTCAAGAATACCTATTTCAGGAGGTCCCGCTTGCCGTTAAGATAAAATAGTTAAAGTTGAGTAAATTTTAATTGTGAAAGCATGCGTTTGTGGTGTGTGCGTGTGTGTGTGTTTCGCGTTAGCGAACGTTTACTTTTATACTTATTGTTTTTATAATCTTGCTTAAACTAATTATTAAAGGGGAATTATAAAACGATCGACTAAAAAAGAACTTAGCGACTGATAATGACGTACTGTTTTAATAACTTGAATGTTATAAATTTGAGTAAGCGGAAAATTAACTAACGACGAATATTGATTAATGATCAAATTCAAAACGAGCCTACAAAAAGTGGGTTACGTTTAATCCATTTTAGATATTTCAATTCTGTCTGTGCGACTACATTACCTACTAAGTGAGCGATTAGATATACAAGGAGAGCAACTATAATATTAAGGTAGATTAGATTTTTTCCAACTGAAGTTTTTTCCAATGAACTATTAAAAAGTTCACTTTAAGCAAAGTTTTGTAAGCTGCATTATTAATGATTATTGGTTATTGTTATTCTATGTGATGTCTTTTTTTTTAATTTGATATGATTTCTTAATGAAATAGCATCTGATCCTACCAAAAAAGTACAATATATTAATTTTCAAAGAACTATACAAAGAAATATTAGACTTAAAATGTGTCATAAAGTAGAAGCGCTATTGACATTCCGTAATTAGGCTATACTTAGCATTTGCCCCTCCATAATCCCTTATCCTTCTCACTATTTTACCTGATGACCAAGGACAAATTTTTATTTATAATCTTTTCCTAAATCTAGCTTGAAGAGCTTAGTTTTTAAATAACGTTTTATTAGGTCTTTAATTTAAACTTTTAACAAAGCAATTCACAAGGTTTCACAAAAATCTTATTCATTATAATGGAATGCTGAGGATTACATTTTTATGTCAAATATAAATTTGAAAAAAAACATGCACAGATGTGTCATACAACGTTCAGTTATTGGAAGTAGAGATATCCTCTAACCTCAACTTTGGGCGGTTCATTGAGTCCAAAGCTAAAACGGCAGCTAGAAAGCTAGGTATCCTAGTAAACAGCCGGCGGTACTTCACACCAGAACAGCTTTTGATGTTGTACAAAGCGCAGGTTCGATCGTGTGTGGAGTACTGCTTCCACATTTGGTCTGGTACCGCATAATGTCACCTCTCGGCATTGGATTCAATGGAGAGGCGTGCGAGGACGCTTAATGGCGAACCGAAATTGGTTGAAACGAATCTACACATCCTTCAGCACAGGCGCAGAGCTACTAGCCTCTTGGTATTCTACAGGATACATTTTGGAGAGTGTGCGCTGGAATTGCACGCCCTAATTCCCCCCTCCCGTTCTACCATCGAACGTCTCGCCTCACGGCCGGTATCCATCCTTTCGTCGTCGTCTAAATTGCCAGCGTCTGTATTTCAGTCCGATTAAAATGTGACTGTCTTCAAATCAAGATTGAATAGGCTGTTACTAGGTTAATGCTCTATACCACCCAGGGCTTCATCACCACTTACCATCAGATCGTAGTCAAGCGTTAACCTATAAAGTATGTAGTAAAAGAAATACAAAGAAAAAAAAAACGTCATTTATTTTGTTCTGAAAATAATAATAAAAATAATACCTTATACTCTTTATTACACAACCATAAAATTACATTAATACACATAATTTTTTTACGAAACTAATACTAGAACTATCAAATGCTACATAAATTCTTTGTACTCTCTTCAGCTTAGAATATTGAAAATCATTGCACTTTCTAGTGTTAAGAAAATGTACGACAATGACGAGTACCTAATCCGTATATTTTGTACAATCTGTATGTAGATGATTTGTTAAAATACCAGACTTGGATGTATGCGATGAATTCATACTGTGTGATTAACTTTGTAATTGTTAACGTTAATTTCACTTCGATTAAAAAAAAAAAAACAAAACACAGATTCACATCACATCACCTACACAACGATTGTTATAGTGCGTTTTTTATATGATTAATTATTATTAGTATTTTGAGGTTAAAAATTAATTACTTAAAGTGGATTTTTAATATTTGTATATATTCAATGCCATTGTTGCATTGGATCCTGCATTGGATGGAAACACAATTAACAATTAATAGCAGATACAATTAGACAGACAGCAAACAATAATTTAAATAAATCAAAATAAAACAGAAGATGAAAAATTGAAACAGGGAAGTATCACTAACGCCCGGTTCCTGAATTGAATATTTGAAGTTAAACATTTCTCAAACAGTGCTAAGCCATCTTAAACGTCACTGAGACAGGTTTTCTTTTAAAATTTTTTATGATCAGTTGATAGCAGTTTGATAAAACTAGGACTTTTAACATATGAAACGTAAAAGAACTTACGTTATTGGAAATTATTAGAATACATTTTGCACTTTTCTCAATTCAGCAACCGGCCATAATATAGGTATATATAGTCGAACAAAATGCTCAAAATACAAGTCGCAACCAGAGCGTGAGTGAAAATTGAAAATCTGCCAGTATATCCCCCCTATGAGAGTACGTTATATGAAGTGAGAGTGTGACTAAAAATTGTTTTTTTTTTCTGTCGCAGTCCATAATCTATATATCGCACGCATGCTGGTAAAACCTGTTAACTGTAAATTTTACAAAATTTAGTTACGTACTCCACTAATAGAATATTTCAATCTGTTGTCAGTTGACAGCTTTTACCAGTATAGGTAAGATATACGAAAATCTCATGTCACTATGTATGTCTTATTATGTTAAATTAATTGTGAAAAGTCAAATATTTTTACTAGTTGTCACGTGACATATCAGAACTCAGAGAATTAAACCTTAAGCGTAAATAGGTTGATATAAGTTTTAGAGGGGCGTGTCGTCATAACGACGCTATGCCAGAAGTTGGCGTTTTCGCTGTTTTTTTTTTAATTACAGTTATTTTTAGAGATAAACATAATATATGAGTGACACTTTTTATATACTTTTTTGATATACTTATAAAAAAGCCGTCCACACCCCTATTGGATCTAACTCCAATCTTTTAAGGATATTATTCACAATGTTAATATAATTACTGAGTCACAAGAACGCGTGGCAGGGTCTATTAGTTTTATATTATAGTATAAAAATGATTTTCTAGAAAGATAAAGATAAACGGGAAAAATAAAATTGGTGAAACTTCACCTCTTTCTTTTTTTATCAGCTAAAAATACAATCCTACCTATCTAATCCAAATAAAGACTTTGACCCATAACAGTGTCGGAGAAATGAACTTTTTATTATAAATTATTGGAATTTCAAAACAAACCACCTAAAAATATTTTTATTTTTAAAACAAACAAATTTTAATCATTGTAAACGATATTGTATTCTTTCTAAAAATACATAACATGCCTCATAAAAAAACTACCTGTAATTACGTGGGATATTAACATAAGAGAATTTGGAATATCTATTGTTTTCCGGAAACTATCTTGAAATGAATTCAGTTAGTTTAGTCAGTTGAAGTGCAACGAACGTGCGGGTTAGACGTTACACTAGCACTAGATATTTACTTATTCGTTCTGCTTTTAAGTTAAAAATATTCTTCGAGTGTCAGCGTTTGTGTTACTCAAGTTCCTCTGGGTATGTATTTGTTTCATTAAATACTAGCTTAGTAGTTCAACGAATACAGTAGGTATATTATTCTAAGCTGTAACGTTTTATTCATTTCATTTTAATGTTTTTGTTATTGGGACAATATTGTAAATTCTCATTTTAATCGTTCAAATTGCATTTTTTTATTTTAAAAACAATTCGATTACGACACAATTTAAATGGGGTTTCATTAATATATATAAAAAAACTACCCTTGCAATCAAAAATATACTATTGAAGTGGCATATATATTATTTAGAACTTCCTGCTTTTTATGAAAACAGGTTGACACCCACGACAACGTATTTCTAAGCGATTTGTCACGAGTTAAACGAGAATTCATATAATTGTCTTAATAAAATAAAAATGAAGTGACCCATGCAATTCACAAATTGTAAGGATTCCATACACAAAGAGTGGAGCAGCTCGATGGTACTGCACCATGTGCAGTGTCTAGCGCAGTCGGTCTGCGATGTGGTTATTAAGTAATTTATGCAATAGACGGTAACAGGATGAGTGACCATAAATTCACTATCTCGAACTTCTCCGTGCTTCAGAAGGCAAGTTAAACCGTTGGTTCAGGCTATACCTGTGGTTAATATCCACTAATCGGCACTGGGCCCGCGTGGTGGTTCATGACCCATTCTCCCTATTCGATTAGATTTGATTCCATCCATAGGGGAAGTTTGAGCCCTAGCTGTGCGGATATTAACAGGCTGGTGATGATGATGACACGAGGGTAAAAACAGCACCCAATAACTAAAAGTTCGCTTGCCGTTCGTCAGTCTGTCCATCTATCAGGCTGTGTCTGACGAACCATAATAGTTAGACAGTTGAAATTTTCACATATGATGTATACAACAGACTTGCCGCTACAACAACAATTACTTAAAAACAGAATAAACTAAATAGTGAAATGGGGCTCCCATACAACAAACATGATTATTTAGTCTTCGGTACCCTTCGTGTGAGTCCGACTAGTGCTTGGCCGGATTTATCAATTATTATATTTTGATCAATTTTGCATTCACAATGCTATACTAAAATATACTATATCCTCCTGACGACCAGAGAACTAAATGTTGGAGTTTCTTTTCGGAACTTATAAAAAAACTATACTTATGGCACGAGCTTCTCCGAAAAAATAATGAAAAAAAAATTGACTCGGAAAACCTATATTTTCCTTACGTTCTATCCATAGTACAGGCGAAGGTAATTCAGTCAGTTATTCTGGTAGTACATAAAGATTTAGTAGATATTGGATACGATATTAACGATAGTTTCAGGAAATAAACAATAAAAGTAGTCAATCAAAATGAATTCTTTAATGGTATATTTTGTTACATTTCAGTTTTTCGAAAATGTAACAAAATATACCATATCTTCAAACTTTTCATAAAATTCTTACGATTAAATGCTTAAGAATCAGCATTGCCTTTTGGTTAGCACGTTATACAGGAAAATTAGCACATATCACTTGCTAAACGTCAAATTAATAATACTACATAGTCAATCAACTTGGTTCCCAAATTCAATTTATAATCTCGCAACTTCATTATGCGCTTTCGGTTAGTGCCTTTTTCTATTTCAAGTTCTTTGTATTGCAACCACGACTTTACTACAACAAGATCAACGAGATGCGAAATGACTCTAATTGTCCATTTAATTGTTCAACTACGCGAGAGACAGACCGAAAGCATACGATCTGCTAAGTCCACTTCCCTATATTTTGATTGTACTTTTTTATGACTTCTGGTCTTTTAACTCTTTCGTATCGCTTTTTCTTTTTTGACCATCTCACACAGAAATCTTCTTTTTCATTACTATAGCACGTAGACATCATCATAACTGGCTTATTGTTATTTCTTCACCAATATACTGACTGATCGAAGTATGACCACCAATCCGAATTAGGACAATCTTTGGTTAGATAAGCAGGCTGCATTAAATTTCTTTCTTCAGGTTCAAAAGTGTTTGACGACCATATATCATGCACCTGATCCCTATCGTTCTGAACAAGTGGGTATGAAAGTGAACGTTCTATTCTACAACTACGGCTTCCTCGGCCTCGTAATGCTCTAAAATTTGTTCTTCTACCACGTAGTCGAGATGGGTGATCATCGGTGTCCTCTTCAGTGTCGCCAGAATTCGAACTATGAACCTGGTCTGAATGGACTGGACTACTATTTACTGAAGGCAAAACCATGTGATCGTCACCAGAATCGTCATCTGAGTTTTCATACTCGGATTCATTCAAAAGATTTTGAATTGCTTCATCATTCAGACCTAAAAATAAAAAAAAAAAAACCTCCTAAGAATCGGTTATGTCCTACACATAGAACATATGAAATTAACTACCCAGAGTTCGAATTAGCGACCTTTGTACTATGTATAGTACATAAAATATTTTGAGTTTACCACTGAACCATTTATGTACGTTTCGATGAAATTCTAACGCATTATTGAAAACTTACATGTAATTCGTAAATTTTTGTAATAATAATACATAATTTTAAAAAAATCAAAGGATGAATTAGGATTAACTTACGCGTGTACGAACGTGATGCAGGTCGACTTTCTTCGGGCTCCATTTTAATGAAAGTGACAAATGTCATTTAGTATAAGTGACGTAAGGGCTACCCAAAAATACCACATATGGCATAGTGATCGAATATTCGTGTTACCACAGAGCATTTCTTTGCAAGATTTTTTTCATTGTTACGTTCTACCAGTAGGACGAGGGTCGTCAGGAGGATATACTATACTTTGCTGACACTCTGAAATGGGACTCGAACCCATGACCTTTCGTGATCCGGGCGACTGAATAGCTGTTGCCCGGATTGCGAAAAGTCATGGGTTGCCAAGGACAAACTGGATTTTAAGCATTATTCATTTATTTTTGTATTTATTATCTTTTTCGTAGGAAAAATCAATAAATAGCTCTGTTAGTAGCTTTATAACTTAACAAAGATTTTTTACAATCGTGATAGTTTACGAATAATTAGTTAGTAAATAGGTTTTGAGGTGCAATACGCCATTTTCAGTCCCTGTCTATCTCATTGTCAGACGCAATAATATAAAAATACAAAGGTTCACCTATACATTGTTTCTGGTCACCTTTAAGATAAGTATCCCCCACAATTTCATCAAAGAACCTCAAACAATTCCTCAACTTTTTGTTTATATTCACTGAAAATAGTTAGGTCAAATAGTTATTATTCTGAGGGTACTATATTACCCTTTTGTAGTGTCTATGGTCTAAGCCTGAAGATACATTAAAATCCTGTGTTAATATTTTTAGGTATAATTATTTACTTTAGGTAATCTTATTTACAAAAATATCTCCTTACGATATCCAAGAGTAGCTAGTTTGCTATTGAGCATCATTTTAATATTATTGCAATAATGAAAATATTGTGAAATCTGGAAAATCACGCAGTCGGAAAGCTAGTGATTTAAATGGATAACGAACTTTATCCTGTCAATCGATCACGAAGTGGTCTATATTGCATTCAACATGATGATGTTGACTGACGATGGTCAGCATCGCAAAATAACAAACAAAAAATTGCTACTATATCTGCTAAAAACATATATAGGGAAAGAACGACAACCTATTTCATTCCAAGTTTGCTTAATATCATACAACAACCACTATCACAAATCATTACTAAAACAAATCTCAAATGTAAACTTAAATCATATATTTTTTACAACCTGTAAGTAGACCATTTCATAAAAAACCAGTCTTGGGTGTATGCGATGAATTCATACTCTGTGTCGATGCAATACAACATTGATAAGAAAATGTAACCATTGTGTAGGTTTATGTAGTTACCTATAGCTCTGTTCATGTTACACTAATGCTTTTGTTAATATTATTTCACTTCAATTTAAAAAGACAAAACACAGATTCATCACTTACACAACGGTTGATGCTAGTGCGTTTTTCACATATTTAAAAATTCTTAGTATTTTAAGGTAAAAATTACATTACTTAAAGTGGATTTGTAATATTTGTTTATATTCGATGCGATTGTTGCATTGGATAGAAAAGCAATTAACATGTAATACAGCAGATATAAGTAGACAGACAACAAATAACAATTAAAAAAAAAACTAAATTAAACAGAAGTAGAACAGTTGAAACAGCGAAGTATCACTAACACCCGGTTTCTGAATTCAATATTTGAAGTTAAGCACTTTTCAAACAGTGCCTTAGCCGTCTTAACCGTTACTTAGACAGATTTTTTTCGATTTTTTTTTTTTAATGATCAGTTGATGGCAGTTTGATTAAACTAGAACTTTTTGGCCTATGAGACGTAAAAATGTATGTTATTGAGAATTATTAGATGACATTTTATACTTTTCTCAATTCGGCAACAGACCATTATATAGGTATGTAAAGTCAAAATGTTCAAAACACAAGTCGCAACCAGAGCGTGAGAGTTGAGAAAAGAAAATTTTAATCTGGCTAATCTTCTGTTCTGTAGAAGAACACTTAATTTGGGAAAAAAGAGTTTATCTTCATATGAGGTTTGTAACGCCTAGTGCGTAATAATACTCCCTATATTTCTTACATTCTAGAATGATTATAGAAGTATGAATAGACATTCTAGAAGTATGAACGTGGTCTGTAGGTATTCACGAAAGTGAGTGTGAATAAAACATCAATTTTTCTATCGTAGTCCATAATCTATACATCGCACGCATGCTGGTAAAACCTGCTTACTGTAAATTTTATGAAAATTACTTAAATAACCCATTAATAGAATATTTCAATCTGTTGTCAGTTGACAGCTTTTACCAGTATAGGTAAGTTATAAGAAAATCTCATGTCACTATGTATGTCTTATTATGTTAAATTAATTATGAAAAATCAAATATTTATACTCGTTGTCACGTGACCGCAAAAAAGCGCGCAACGGCACGCCCATCTACTCATATCAGAACTCAGAGAATTAAACCTTATGCGTAAAAAGATTGATATTAGTTTTAGAGGGGCGTATCATCATAACGACGCCATGCCGGAAGTTGGCGTTTTCGCTGGTTTTTTTTTTAATTAAAGTTATTTTTAGAGATATATATGATATATGAGTGATCTTTTTTTATATAGTTTTTATGATGTACTTAAAAAAAGCCGTCCACACCCCTATTTGGTCTAACTCAAATCTTTTAAGGATATTATTCACAATGTTAATATAATTACTGAGTCACAAGAACGCGTGGCAGGGTCAGTTAGTTTTATATAATAGTATATAAAAGGTTTTCTAGAAAGATAAGATCATAACCACCATAATAGTTTCTGAGAAGAGAATATTTTATTATAAATTACTGGAATTTCAAAACAAAACAACAAAAATTATTATTATTTTTAAAACAAACAAAGTATAATCATTGTTAACGATATTGTATTCATTCTAAAAAGACATAACATGCCTCATAAAATAAAACTACCTCTAATTACATGGGATATTTACATAAGAGGATTTGGAATATCTTTTGTTTTCCGGAAACTATCTTGAAATGAATTTAGTTAGTTTAGTCAGTTCAAGTGCAACCAACGTGCGGGTTAGACGATACACTTGTGCACTAGATATTTACTTATTCGTGCTGTTTTTAAGTTAAAAATAAACTTCGAGTGTCAACGCCTGTGTTACTCAAGTTCCTCTGGGTATGTATTTATTTCATTAAATATTAGCTCAGAAGTACTACGAATACAGTAGGTGTATTATTCTATGCTGTAATATTTTATTCATTTAATTTTTAATGTTTCAGTTATTGGAACAATATTGTAAATTCTCATTGTAATCATGACAAATTGCATTTTTTTATGTAAAAACAATGCAATTACGACACAATTTAAATGGGTTCCCATTAATATGCTTTAAAAAAACACCCTTGCAGTCAAAAATATAGTATTGAAGTGGCACAAACATACAAGAATCTCCCAAAGTTCATTTAGAATCTCCTCTTTTTTTGTAAACGGTTGAAAACTATGACACCATATTTCAACGCGATTTGCCACGATTTAAACGAGAATTCACAAAATTGTCCTTATAAAAATAATTGAATTGACCCATACTATCTACAAATTGTTAGGATTCCGTACACAAATTCGAGCAGCTTGATGGTGCAGCGGCTAGCGCAGTCGGTCTGCGATGCGGTTATTAAGCAATTTTTGCAATAGCCGGTCACAGGATGGGTGACCAAAAATTTACTATCTCGAACTTCTCCGTTCTTCGGAAGGCACGTTAAACCGTTGGTCTAGGCTATATCTATGGTTAATATCCACTAATTGGCATTGGGCCCACTTAGTGGTTCATGGCCCATTCTCCCTATTCGATTAGATTCGATTCCATCCATAGAGAAGCTTGAGCCCTAGCAGTACAGACACTAACAAGCTGGTGATGATGATGACACAAAGGGTAAAAAGCAGCACCTAATTACTAAGAGTTCGTGTGCCGTTCGTCAGTCTGTCCATCTATCAGGCTATATCTGACGAACCATAATAGTTAGACAGTTGAATTTTTCACATATCGTACACCTAGACCTAAACTGAGACAACTCAAAAATATGTGTGAGTTTTGACCTAGTACAATATTCAAATATTCAGTGATCTTACGCATCTATTCAACATACAGATTCAATAAAGGTTCGGGAATGAGCCGCTGGATAACTTGAGCTTTCTTTTGTTCAATCAACAGTGGTCACGCTCCTGCCACGTAAATAATGATTAAAAAATTCACTTTGCTGGCACTGTGAAATGGGACTTGAACCCATGAGGTCATGGGTTGCCGGGGACAAACTTTTTAATAATGGATTTTTAAGCATTATTCATTTATTTTTTGTAGTTATTCTCTTTTTCATAGGAAAAAATCAATAAATAGGTCTATAAGTAGCTTTAATAACTTAACCAAGAATTTTTACAACCGTATTAGTATACGAATAATTATTTAGTAAATAGTTTTTGGCGTGCAATACGCCATTTACAATCCCTGTCTATCTCATTGTCGGACGAAATATTTTTTTCTAATATCGTACTTTGCGTAGCATTATTCATTTATTTTTGTATTTATTCTCTTTTTAATGGGAAAAATCAACCACAAATACACACCACATCACTTACACAACGGATGCTGCTAGTGCGTTTTTCATATGTTTAAATATTCTTAGTATTTTAAGGTTAAAATTCCATTACTTAAAGTGGATTTTTAATATTTGTTTATATTCAATGCGATTGTTCTATTAGATGGAAAAACAATTAACATGTAATTAGATATAAGTAGACAGACAACAAATAACAATTTAAATCAATCAAAAAAAAACAAAAAATTATCAGTTGAAACAGCGAAGACCCGGTTTCTGAATTCAATATTTGAAGTTAAGCACTTCTCAAACAGTGCTTCAGCCGTCTTAAACGTCACTTACACAGGTTTTTCTTTCTAATTTAATTTTTTTTAATGATCAATTGATAGCATGAAACGTAAAAAACGTACATTATTGAGAATTATTAGATGATATTTTTTACTTTTCTCAATTCAGCAGCCGGCCATAATATAGGTATATAAAGTCGAACAAAATGTTCAAAACACAAGTCGCAATCAGAGCGTGTGAATTGAGAAAAGAAAATTAAAAATCTGGCCAATCTTCTGTTCTGTAAAAGAAAACTTAATTTGGGAAAAAAGAGTTTACTTCCATATGAGGTTTGTAACCTGTAGTGCGTAATAATACTCCCTATATTACTTACATTCTAGAATGAGGCAAGTATGAAAGTGGTCTGTAAGTATTCACGAATGTGAGAGTGTGAATAAAAATTGAATTCTTCTGTCGCAGTCCATAATCTATACATCGCACGCATACTGGTAAAACCAGTTAACTGTAAATTTTACGTAAATAACTTAAGTACCCCATTAATAGAATATTTCAATCTGTTGTCAGTTGACAGCTTTTACCAGTATAGGAAAGATATACGAAAATCTCGTGTCACTATGTATGTCATCCTATGTTAAATTTATTATGAAAAATCAAATATTTATACTCGTTGTCACGTGACCGCAAAAAGTGCGCGACGTCACGCCCTTCTACTCATATCAGAACTCAAAGAATTTAACCTTATGCATAAAAAGATTGATATTAGTTTTAGAGACGACGCCATGACAGAAGATGGCGTTTTGGCTGTTTTTTTTTTTTCATTAAAATTATTTTTGATTGGAACATAATATATGAGTGATCTTTTTTATATAGCTTTTTGATATATTTTATTATTTGGTCTAACTCAATTTTTTTAAGGCCAGTATTAAATATGTTAAGACAATTAGTGAGCCACAACAACGCTTTAACTGACCCGTTAGTTTTATATTATATAAAAGATAAAAGATTTTCTAGAAAGATCAAAATTTCTTAACCTATCTTAAACAAATAAAGACTTTGTCCATAATAGTTTCGGAGGTAAGAACATTTCATTATAAATTACTGGAATTTCAAAACAAAACGACAACGATTATTATTATTTTATAAACAAACAAAGTATAATCATTGTAAACGATATTGTATTCTTTCTGAAAAGACACAACATGAGTCATAAGAAAACTACCTGTAATCACGAGGGATATTAGAGTATTTGGAATATCTTTTGTTTTCCGGAAACTATCTTGAAATGAATTTAGTTAGTTTAGTCAGTTCAAGTGCAACCAACGTGCGGGTTAGACGTTAAAATTGTGGACCAAATATTTATATGTTCGTGCTGTATTTTAAGTTAAAATATTCTTCGAGTGGCAGCGTCTGTGTTACTCAAGTTCCTCTGGGTATGTGTTTGTTTAATTTAATATTAACTCAGTAGTACTACTAATTCAAAAGGTGTATTATTCTAAGTATCTAAATCGTCTGGGGATATTTTATTTATTTTGAATTTTCTCAGTTTTTTTTTCTGAATAACATACAACATTTAAATAAAGCCCGTTTATTATCTTAGATTATAGATTAAAATATAAATTTTTATTTGTACCTAAAAATAAATTATTTAAGTAAGGATGAAAAGTAGAATGGTAAAATGGGAAAAATAACGATAAATGTGTTTTTCAAGAAAAAGTAAAAAATATAACGAAATAATTCCGTTATTTGCAATTTTGCGAAAATTAATAGTCAGTTAAACCACCGATGCCGTTCACAACGGTCCTGTAACGATTTTTCATGCTTCGAATTAACTTATCAAAGTCTTGCTGCGGGATATTGTCCCAGGTCCTAGAAAGATGCAAAAAAGTTGTTCTTCAGTGACAATGTTTGTAGGTAAATTCTTTGGAGCATGTCCCGCGTGTGTTCAATGGGATTTAGGTCTGGTGATTGCGCGGGCCAGTCTAAGACCGATACATCATGCTCCTGCAGCCAGCTGGTTCACCCATTCACGCTGTGTGGGGACGAGAATTATCATGCATGAGCGTGAATTCTTGACCCATTTGTAGTCGATGTGGGTAGGCTATTGGTACTCACACTTGATCCAAACGAGGTCTGTTCTTCCACCAACACGAATTCCTGCCACTGTCATCTTCTTCCACGATTTCCTCGACGTACTGCAGGAGTACAAAGTGATCTGCGAGCATGATGATTAGCTTCATGCTGTCTTTTCCTCACAGTTAGGTCACTCACAAGCAACTGGTGCTCTGACTGGAGCCTTTGAACCAAATGCGGGGCCGTTACATTTGGTTGCATTCTCGCAGCAATTTGCAAAAATCGGTCTTGTCGTTGAGTGGTTATGCGCTTCCCGCCTTAGGTGTCTTACAGCCATTTCACCAGTAGCACGATAACGTGACCATAACCGTGATATCATGTTTTGATTTGTTCCGATGTCCACAGCAATACTCCGTTGAGTAGCCCCAGCTTGGAGCATGCCTACTGCCCTAACATATCCTCTCTTGTTACATCGCGTCGCTGCATAATGCATACAGTAGCACAAATTCAAATTGCTAACTTGTTTTCAAACTTTAGATTAACATAAAAAATCTTCAAAAACTATGGTAGGTAAATTGAAAGCTTCGAACTTCGCTTGAATTATGCCACGCAAATCTTTTGTTTGACTTTTTTAAATAAAAAATTTATAATCATCAATAAGGCGTACAAAATAAGTTTTCATCAAAGGATTTAAAAACCGGCCAGTATTTTTTGAATTTAGTACTTTATACAAAATATCCCTAGACGATGTTGATGTGTGTATAAGTATTTTTAGTAAGCTGTAACATTTTGTTTATTTAATTTTGAAAGTTTTTTAATTGGGACAATATTGTAAATTCTCGTTTCGACCGTGATATGTAGCATTTTTTATGTAAAAACAATTCGATTACGACACAATTTAAATGGGATCCCATTAATATATTTAAAAAAACTAAGAATATTTTTCATTTATTTTTATAATTATTTTCTTTTTCATAAAATAATCTATAAGTAGCATTATACCCGAGAACTTAACCAAGAATTTTTACAATAATCGTAATAGGTCACGAGTAAATAATTAGTAAATAGTTTTTGACATGCAATGCGCCATTTCAATACCTGTCTGTCGTCGCAAATTGTCGGACTCAATAATTTTTTTCTCATATAAAAACACAAAGATCACCTATACATTGTTTCTAGTCACTTTGACATAAGAATCCCCCAGTATTTCATCAAAGAACCTCAAACAATTCCATACCTTTTGTTTATATTCACAGAATAGTTAGGTAAAATAGTTATTATTCTGTAGATATATATATAGTACCCCTATTACCCTTTTGTAGTGTCTATGGTCTAAGCCTAAAGATAGATTAAAATCCTTTGTGTTAATATCTTAAGGTATAATTATTTACTTTACGTAATCTTATTTAAAAAAGAATCTTACGATATCCGAAAGTAGCATGTTTGTTATTGAGCATTATTTTAATATTAGATCCTTACATATGAAATTGGCGTTTTGTTGTACTGGCCAATTTAATCACAAATTTCTCCTACTTGGTTGGGAATTCCAAATTCTAATTTATACAGCCATTTATGTGTGTTTCGTTAGGCGGCATTCATTTGTTTTTTTTTTCTTCTGTTTTTTCTATCGTCACCCAATAAAAAAATGGAAAACTTGAAATATTGTGTTATTTACGAGTACGAGTTCCACCGTGGCACGAGTGTTGATGAATTTGGATAATTTAATCCCGTCCGAATGGTTTTTTTAGTAATGAGATCAATGAACTACCTATGAGATGGTAAAAGTGCATAGATAACAATGGTTTATACTTTGATTAAATATATATATTATATTAAAAATATTCAATTTTTTATTCTTCCCATACCAAACACCAATTCCATATGTAAGGACCTTGTTGTGTTGCGAAAACTGGAAAAAATCGCTGTCGGAAAGCTAGTTATTACATAAAATTGATTACGAACTATATCCTGTCAATCGATCACGAAGTGGTCTATATTGCATTCAACATCATCGTCAGCATTTTTAAGTCCTCACTGCGTAGGCTCGGGCCTTATAAATGGTTAAGAAGGATGAGCTATGACCCTCCATGCTGGCTCAATGCGCATTGGAACGCCAACCCTTTTCATTTGCTTAATACAACATCGAGCACGTGGCCCTTATCTATTAGACCACCAAACTACAGCCAAGTATTGCTGTTAAAATGTACATTTATTAATTTGTTTTTTCATTTCTTTACAGTAATAATAAGTTGAGGTCGACAAGATGACATCATTACCTAATATCACAAAGCTGACGTCGAGTGTGCCAGCCACCTCAACAGCGTCGTGCATAAACACTACCATCATCACAACCACCATCAGCTACAAAAAACCTGAGTGTGCACCCACAATGATGCACCTTTGTGATCCTTATAATAAAATGACGAGTGCTCCTCCAATAACATCCGAACGCTGTCAAGATTCAGTTTATAACACACATTTCTACCAAGACACCAATAATTTATTACTCGCGTCGAATACTGTCGATGAAGAAGATATGTATATAGATGTTGTGAGTTTATAAACTTTCACGGCAGACCAGTAAAATTTTACTGTACGCTATGAAAGTTTTTATCTGCTTAGAATATAATTTATGGATTCATAATTATCATGGATGCTTGGCGATAACTGTTGCTTTGGATACACGAAAGCAATCAATTGTGCGTTGGCCATGTTTAAAGAATCTACTTCTATTTGTATTTCATGTGTTTTATTTATGTATTATATAATATAAATAAATTATAATATGTATGGGTAAATAAAAAAAAAGTGGTCATAAGATTTGTATGTATCATGCAATATTATTATAGATAAATTAATATAGAAATACTCACCAAGATATTTTTTTTTTTATTTCTGTATTCCCTTACAGTTATTAATCATTCAAAATAGGCTTTAAAGAATATTTTGAAACTATACTTTCGGATGGACAAAAAAATTCGTTGTTATTTACACTACAAGATATAGTTATACTGATCTTTGACCCGGTCAAGACTAAATATTTATTCTATTGCATTCTACAATGTAATAATAAGATGTTCACGATAACAAAAATATCATTACGGATCCCGTCGATCACATCAAATTTGGAGAGAGGGAAGGACACTGTGCCTCAAATTCGACTAGTGTAACACGCGAGCTGGATTTATATAAAAAATGCTTTAAAATTGATACATAGGTATTAAGATTCTATATCTTATGATTATGTTTCGAAATTACTGGACCGATTTTCAAAATTCTTTCACATACGGGTATCTACGTCACACGGAGTTGACATAAGCTATAATTTACGCGTGCGAATTCGCGATAAAAACTAGTTATATATACAAACTAATATTATTAAGAAGAAAGATTAAATTGTTTGCAATGATCAGGCTCCAAAACTACTGTACCAATTTAAAAAATTCTTCCACCTACGTGAAGTTCCTTCATACGCGGGTAATTTAAACGTCTGCGTATATAATTTAGTAGTTAAAAATTATTTTCCTTTATACACTCACAGGCTCAGGAAAGGAAATTGTTTCTATTCGGCGACCATATCAAAGATTTCTGATCCATGAAACATCACCTCAAAGCTATAATTTTCCTAAAATCACGGTAAATAAATCACTGCGTAATTAGATCGATTAAAGATTTCACAAATTTTGCGCTCAGGAAAGTAATAAAAAAATAGTAAAAAATGTTTACGACGATACACCGGCTAAATTAAGTAATCCCTTTGCGCAAAGGCTACTCTTTTGATTACTTCTCAATGTAGTCAGGTTACGATAGCGGTGCCTCTCAAAACCGTAACACATGCATGAATTTTACACACACATACAAATGATTTCTGCGTCCACCGAGACTTGACATGTTTGTATTGCGAATAAGCTGTAAGAAGTGCAGCTTACGGCCGCGATCGGTAACTATGGGTTGAAAATATTCCGCTCGCTAGAATGTTCTTTTAACTTCTGTAGATGGCACTTTTACTAATTTAACCAAAACATGAACAGGAATCTGTGAATACTCGTATCGACTTAATGTATGAATATGTAAGGCCATCAAGGAATGAATTATGATTCTTGGCGTCTACAAATAAAAATCGTACGAAGAAATTTTTACGCTTTGAATTAGCACTCAGGTGTAAATAGGTGGCGATCATGGCTAGTTAAAAGAAATTTTATTCCTTTCATTCAAGAAAACCTATTTCAGGGGGTCCACTTGCCGTTAAGATAAAATAGTTAAAGTTGAGTAAATTTTAATTGTGAAAGCATGCGTGTGTAGTTTGTGTGCGTGTGTGTGTGTTTCACGTTGGCATTCGCTATATACATAGTTTGCGATACATTAAAAAGAAGATAAAAAGCCCGCAGATAACGCAGCAAAAAAATTATTTGTTCCTTCACGCAATCAATGTTGTCCCTGAAAGAAAAATATCGTATCAGATTTTAAAAATCCTGGTGATATGAAGAGTTTTAGGAACATTGAATTGTCATTGAATAAACCGAATAAATAAACCAGAATCACCGCGATAAAACATTTCAAAGTCATTTTATTTATTTTGTTTTTTAGTCACTTTATTTTTGATATAACTGGTAATACTGAAATAGGTATCTAGTTTTCGATACAATTTCTGTCTCCAGCCTTGTAGATGGGATGAACAAGAGCTCTATTTAGAATGCCTGAAATGACGCTAGTGGTCAAACATAAAAATAACACATGTATGTTAATGATGGAATAAGAGCCTCTTAAGTACTTTTAATGACTTACGTTGATATATTATCCAGACCCGCAGCTGAACTATTTTTTAAACAAGTAATAATATTCTCAACCTCATTACCATCAGTTTCGAACAAGACTAACGAATAACTCGGAGATGTGGTTCTATTAATCCCGCCCACTGTATCCCTATTCAAAATCTCACCAGCCAGCTTTGCTCCAACTCCCTCAAAATAATCATGTACTCACTAATCATCACTGTTAAGATCGAGTAATTCAGAAGGCTTTTGTGACGATTTCTTTATATTCGTTATTTTATTGATTGTATTCCACATGCATTTCGGATTATTTTTATTTTCGGAAGTTCAGTTTTTTGAAACTCAGATAGCAGAATGTTACAAAAAGTACGATTTCTAATGTAGGTAATGTGGAGGATTTCATTATTTCCATTTAGTTTAGCTTTTTTGTATAATTTGTCACGGTTTCGGATACAACGTACTAGTCCCGGTGTCATTCAAGGTTTTATGCAGCGATAATGATGTGGAAGATGTATTTCTTTAGAATACACTGCGGTAGCCTCTGAAATTGTAGCCACGAGCCCAACAGCCGCAGTGTCAGCGTCAGTACAGTTGTATATGATAGAAGAATCAGATTGTGCAAGGCAATTCTAAGAGTAGTTTTAGAAAACTTGTTCTTCTTAATTTCACAATGTAGACAAAACACTATCGGAGAATAGTCCGTGACAAGAGAGTCCAAAATGAAGGTTTTTGCACATATGTCAGTTTCGAGCATTACATAGTCAAGACAGTTTTATTTACGTGTAGGCAGAACATGAGCTGCTAAAAGACCACGGTGTGCCATAAAATCCAAGTATTTGTTACAGTTGAAGTCAGTACTATTTGGGGTAGTATTTATATTTATGTTACCGATTATTACAACTCACTTAACAGTAACATCGACTATGTTACTGATGACAGACTGAGATCGAGGCTGTCGCAAAAATTGACAATGTTAGTAATTGAAGGTGAACGGTAAACAGCAAATATTGCAAATTCATTGCCACAGCTAAGACAAAGACAGTTTGCATCTGAAATTGAAGGTGTAGTAACACTATGTTTTATGTCGGAGCGGACGTACACAACCACACCCTCATTCTGGTTTTTATAGTTACAGGAATATGATGTACATCCATTTATTTCTGGTATCACAGTAGCTTTACTTAGCCAACATTCCGTTAGTATAAGTATATCAAATTGGATACTAATTCTGCTCAAGAGTACCTCAAGAGCATCAAAGTTACAATTTATGCTACGTATATTTGTGTGTACAACCGTTAACAATTTTCGTGGTGATTTAATAAAATTTACAACACTCTTCGGCAAACAAATAATAAACTCAGATACTTCCATCGAATCAATGTCTTTATAAACATTATTAACAAACATTACTTTTACCTGTGAGACTCAATGGCGCATAAACAGATATGCACAGACATAATACATACAATACATACTCGGTGGAACAGAACGACCGACACTCCCGAGGTTCCTGTAGAGTACTATTTGTCTTTAATATGATGTAAAAAAAATTATAAGTCTAGGTCAAATAGTTTCGGGGATATTAAATTACAAAGTTTTTGAAAAAAAATGAGTGTTTACAACCCTGAGTCACCTGTTTTTGGGACGTACTAAGGAAAAGTTTTTAATTGGTCATTGACTTCTTCATTTCTAAAAACGAAATAAACTAGTTTATGATTTATAAGACTGCTTTCATGCAAATTCTACCAGTCAATCAAGAAAACAAGGCAGTCAAAATGCTTAAATCGATTTACAGACTAACAGCCGGTTTATGATTTGAAAAAAGTAGAAAATTTCTACTGCTTATTCTCAATTACCTAAGTTTTTTTAATTTCATAAGTCAAATAGTCTTAGTTTTATCAAACCACGATCAACTGATCATCAAAAAACTAAAATCGGAGACGAAAACTAAGTGATATTAGTTTGAGACGTTTAACTTTAAATACTCAATTAAGAAACCGAGTGTAAAATTTGACCATAGATTGCTAAGCTACTTGAACAAATATGAAATTCTGTCAAAGTCGCAATATGGCTTCAGAAGGGGTCTTTCAACGCAGGATACTATTGTAGACTTAACAACTCTAATTACAGATAGAGTAGACAAAGGAGATAAATGTCTTACTGTGTTTATAGACCTCAAAAAAGCATTTGACACCGTTTCTGTATCCATTCTATTAAAAAGACTGGAGAGTATTGGCGTAAGAGATGTTGCATTGACACTTTTTAAAAATTATTTGCTAGAAAGAACACAGGCAGTAAAAATTGATCAATTTATAAGTTCTGAAGAGAATATCACTTTTGGTGTCCCACAGGGCAGTGTTCTTGGACCAACCCTGTTCCTGGTCTACATAAACGATCTATGTAAATTACACTGTGGTGGCGGTAGAATATTCTCTTACGCAGATGATACTGCAGTGGTGTTCTCTGGACGGTCTTAGTCTGAGGTGAAATTGATAACTGAGAGGGGATTGGCTGAGCTGGCTAGTTGGTTAAACAATAATATTCTCACTTTAAACATATCTAAAACAAATTACATGTGCTTTACCCCTAACCTCAGAACTCAACCTTGTTCTGATTATCGTATTGTAATACATACATTTGAGGGTCGTAATGAACGGAATTGTAATTGCCCATCCATTCAGAAAGTAGAGGAAGTCAAATATTTAGGAATCATGATGGACCAGAGGCTTTCGTGGCACTCACATCTGGATTTAGTGGCTAGTAGGGTTAGAAAGCTTATATACATTTTTAAAACATTACGAAGTGTAATGACGAGTGAGTTACTTAAAAAAGTCTATATAGCGTTAGCTCAGTCTGTCATTGCTTACTGTATTGCTATTTGGGGAGGTGCGTCGAAAAATAAATTCCTGTGTCTTGAGAGGGCCCAGAGGGCTTTATTAAAAGTCATGAACTTCAAGCCATACAGTTTCGCTACAACTGAACTCTATGCTTTGAGTGGAGTTTTATCTGTGAGAAAGCTCTATATCCTATATCTAACTCTAAAAACCCACAAAGTGTTGCCTTTCAATCCTACTAAAAACTGTAGGAGACGTAAGGGCAAAGTCATTCCCATTTCTGCGGTTCGTACAGTATTTGCTCAGCGTCAGTTTTCAGCTCAGTCTGCAGTAGTTTATAATAAACTAAATCTAAAATTAAACATATATCCTATGCAACATCATATATGTATAAAAGTAGTTGCAGATTGGCTTGAAAAACTGACCTATGAAGAAGTAGAAAACTTGCTGGTGCGACCTTTATGAGATCATAACAAATACACTCACATGCATGCCCACACACACTCACGCACGTACACTTCACACACACACACACACACACACACTAAAATAAGAAAAAAAAAAGTTAAATTATGATAATGTAAAATATGTATCACTGTTTTTCCTTAAAAAATGGTAAGAGCGAGATATCTCCAACACAAGTATTACTTTTACTTGCTGGAGTAATCTCAAGTATAATTATGTTAAATAAGTATGGAAAATAAAGGATTATTATTATTATTATTAAAATTATTGTAGAGAGATCAGTCTAACATTAACCTACGTTATTTTAAAAGAGCAGTTCTCCATAAGAATTGTTTGAATGGGATAATACTCCTTTAATAACGGGATCGTTAATTAAACTCGATAAACTCACAAATCTTCCAGCGATTCATCATTAACACAAATGAACTTTATTTTAAAAACATTGAGGAATTTGTTATTAAAATAGCATTTAAAAAGAACATTAAAAAATGCGTGATATCAAAAGACGAATAAAAAAAATATGAACCGAGTTCGTCCCTCAATATCAAAACCCCACCCACCCGCCAGCCGCCAGGCGGTTTCATTATTCTGTTAGTATCGTCCGGCCGACCAGTCGCCGTCGACCTTTTGCGCTGGAGTATTGTTGCGCATCGCCGCCGACGCACTGCTGCGAAGCGTCTTTTTTGTCGATTTTTGTTTTGTTCTAGTGCATGTTTAATTGAATTTATGTTAGTAAGATACTAGAGTCTTCGTCTTGAGTGTTAAGTTTAGTTTAGTGAAGATTGTGTTTAGTTTTGTGTGAAATGTAATGTGTTTTGCGCGTGCATACACTGGCATGCAAAAGAGCGTGCTTAGCTGTCTTCAGAGAAAAATTTAACATTTTCAGCATCGACTATCATTAAGATATCGGTAAATAATTTAATTAAATTAATTTATTTCGCGGTCCGTTGTAATCTGCGCACAATCGATATTGCGCATGCGCGTTAAAGGGCTGTCAACACTTAGAAATTTAAAATTTTTACTTCATTTACACCTCCTCTATTTTTAAATATTTGTCAAATAAAATGAACGTTTGCATGTAACCTAACTTGAAACTTTCGGCTGTGTCGGTCATTTTGTTCCTACCTGTATGTATAATACCCAAAGAATAGAGAAGTGAGAAACAGATAAATTGCCAACATAGCTTTTTTAAGGTTGTACAATAGGTACTTGCCTACGCAGATCCGTGTATGTATGTAGGAAATAATGATAATTAATGGAAAGTTAAGCTACGAGTTTTTTAAATTGTGATAATAGTTGTTTGTGTTTTTGTGTGTGATTTGTTATGAAAATAATGCAAGTGAACAGAAGATAGAGACTAACCTACAATATTGAGTAATAGTGATAAGAAGAGATCCAGTCACTTGTCAGATTTGGACAATAGTTGCTCCAGATCCGCTTCAGAGTTGATGCGACGAGCTGGGGAAACTTCTTCTTTTTCGAAGAAACGCCTTTCCATGTGCAATCCAGCAATAATTGTACTCATTCTTCTTACTAAACTCACGTGCATGGAAGTATATTTTTCTAGCTGCTTGTGTCAAACATTCAACGACAAAAATCGGTTTCGGTTTCCCGTCGTTCTTAATATGTCCTATGTTTATCATGTTATCCTTATTCTTCTTATTGTAAGTTTTCACCGAGGTTAGGATTTTGTCCTTTAAAATCACAGTAGTCAGATCTACAATTATTGTCCTGCTACCAGAATTATAAACCTTACTTTTTTTTTAAAGTGTGAAGTCGAAAAACATATTTAGTTTCTTTCCACATTGACACTTATAGCCTCACTAATTTTTCACCAAGCTTTTGATCAATTTCGTCGTACTTTGCCGTCATGAATTCTATTGACTTAATTGTCCTATCATTTTGCTTTCGTATATTCTTTATACTCGACTGCAGAGTTGCTTGTTGGTTTTTGAACGTCTCCATAGATTTTTTAAGTTTAGTGATAACAGAAGACAGTTCGTCATCAATTCATCATACTGCTGCTTACGTGCCCGATGTCTAGTTAAAACGTTAGTGCGACTTTCATTTTCAGTGTCAGTGACGGCGGAGCTAGGATTTACGTCAGAGTCCGTTTTAGCGGCATAGTAAGCAGTTGAAGTACCAGGCAGTTGAAAACTCGCAGGATTAAAAATTAGCAACAGCATTAAAGCAGTTAGATAGCAGGCAAAAGCAATGCTACTAGTCGCACAGAAAGCAAATCACGTACCTCCCACAGCTGCAGCAAGTGATTATCAACAGACAACAACCACATCAGGCCAATTGGTCAGCTTCCGTAACGCCCCTAGAGGCGGTCTCAGATTGGCGATGGGCGATACCGTCACCGCCCACAAGTACCAAGAGCAAGTAGTAGATTAACCTCCGATGCGTACATGCACTCCTATTTTCTTCTACTTAATTTATTTAATACTCAAATTAATGATAACACATATAATTATTTTTATGTGATCTAATAATAAGACATAAAATGTGTCAAACAATAGATGCGCTATTAACTTTCCGTAATTAGGCTATACTTAGCATTTGCCCCTCCATAATCCCTTATCCTTTTCACTATTTTACCTGATGACCAAGGACAAATTTTTGTTTCTAATCCTTTGTAAAATCTAGTTTGAAGAGATTAGTTGTTAAATAACGTTTTATTGGGTCTTTTTTTTAAGTTTTAACCAAGCTATGCAAAAGGTTTCACAAAAAACTATTAATTATAATGGAATTCTGAGGATTAGATTTTTATATCAAATATACATCTGAAAAAGACACAATTAAAATTAAAAGATATTTAATGCACGGACGTATCGTACAGCCGGGATGGTAGTTGTTCTGAAAATAATAATAATATTTAATACCTAATACTCTTTATTACACAACCATAAAATGACATGTATACACATAAATTTTTACAAAACTAATTGTTCGATGCTCAGTCAGTCCAAAAATAAACTGTAACGCCCCAAGGGTATCAATTTTTAATAACACAATGAAACGCACAGATAAGTAAATGCACAAAAGCCTTTAATACGGAAAATGAAATAAACTTATATGAATGACTAAAATTCTTAACACCGCCATTTACACAAAACTATAGCGCCATCTATTAGAAATTAATTGAACTAAAAATTCATAGTAATATTTTATACATGCCGCCCCCCAAAGACGATAGTCTTTTTACTTAATACAAAGTAATTTTGCATCACTTAAATATAGTAAAACACAATGGTAAGTAACAATGTTATTTGTAAATGTTTACAAAAGGATGGTTTATGTTGCAACAGGGAGTATACATATTTTCGAAACAGGTCTTTTTATAAGAGAATTTTTGCATCGTAATGTTACAACACGTGTGACCTTGTCCAATCCGGTATGTTTTTCAACAACTACACCAAGTAGCCATTTTGCCGGAGGTAAATTAGGCTCTTTTACCAAGACCACATCACCACATTTAGGTTCGGGTACAATACGAGTCCACTTATATCTTTGCATAAAACGAATCAAATATTCTTGGGACCATCGTCGCCAAAAATGTTGAACCATTTTTTGGCACAACTGCCATCTCCTTAACGGACTTATTATTGAATTTTCAAAATTATAATCTGGAGCTACTACTAACGGCCCACCTATTAAGAAATGCCCTGGTGTAAGAATCTCACCGTTCTCCTCTATACTAGTTAAGGGCCTGGAATTAAGACATGCTTCAATTTGAGCCAAAACTGTCGACATTTCTTCATAGGTAAGTGTGGAATTTCCTAGTATTCTTTGTAAGTGATATTTTGTTGACTTGATACCAGCCTCCCATAGTCCTCCAAAGTTTGGACTGTGAGGTGGTATGAAATGCCACTCAGTCCCATTTATTGCTAGATGTTCTGCAATTTCCGGAACAAGTGACAAACGCTCATCGTCAAAAAGTTGTTTGAGTTCACGCGCTGCGCCCACAAAATTAGTTCCATTATCACTGTGTAGCTCCCTACAATGACCTCTTCTCGCAACAAACCTCTTAAAAGCTGCTAGAAAACCTTGAGTAGTAAGATCGCTGACTACTTCCAAGTGAATGGCGCGGGTAGACATGCAAATAAATAAACAAATGTAACCCTTATAACATTTATGTCCACGACCCTTGGAAGTTCTGATGTCAATGGGACCTGCATAATCAACACCACTACATGAAAAAGGTTTGTTCACTGTAACTCGAGATGAAGGCAACTGTCCCATAAGGGGGGTTTTAGTAAGCCCCGAATATCGGATACAAGTAAGACATTTTCTGACGAACATTTTTACCAATTTTTTGGCTCCGATAATCCAGTATTTAGTTCTCAAATATGTTAACATAAGCTGCGGCCCTCCATGAAGTGTATGATCATGAGCTTGAGTTATGAGATGATTTGTTACGAGAGATTGATGTGGTAAAAGTATTGGGTGCTTAGCATCGTAATTCAAATCTGACCGTTCCAGTCGTCCACCGATGCGGATTATACCCCTGGTATCTAAGTAAGGACAAAAGGATTTTAATTTACTCTTATTGCTGACTTGATTTCCACTCTTTAACTCTTCAAGTTCTTTAAAAAATTCCTTCTGTTGACTTAAACGTATCAACGTATCTAATGCTTCTTCTCGTTCTGATTTTGTTATATATTTACTTATGTTTCTATTCCTTTTCAGCATTCTCTTACAATAAGCTACAACTCTTAATAGTCTGTTGAAAGAGGAGTATTTGCACCAGAATTCTTCACCGATCGCCGAATCAGCCCTTTCTATTATAGTAGTGTGTGTTTTAATATCTTTTTCTTCTAGGTGTGTTTTCGACGTTTTCGGGTGAGTGTAATTTATATGACGATTTGCAAGCCAATTAGGACCACTAATCCACAATCTATTGTTAACCATTTCGACCGGACTGATGCCACGAGAAACAACGTCTGCTGGGTTACCTCCAGATTGTACATATGCCCAGTGACTACGTTCTAAGCATGATATAATCGCTGACACACGGTTCCCTATAAAAGTCTTCCACTTACTAGGATGACCGCTCAACCATGCTAGAACTACTTCAGAATCGCTCCATGCATGTATGTTTTCTTTGGTGACATTTAACACTCTTGCAACTTCCATGAGCAACTTAGTCAGTAACACTGCTCCGCAAAGCTCCAGACGTGGTACTGAAATTTGTTTGACCGGTGCCACTCTAGACTTAGCAGTAACCAAAGTTATATGGACGCCACCTTTTGCATTTACAACTCGCATATATACTACAGCACCGTATGCAGACGTCGAGGCATCGCAGAATCCATGGAGCTCCACCAATATATCATCATTATGACAACTGTACCAACGTGGTAATCGAAATTGGGTAAGTTCATTTAGTTCTTTGCGATAAACTAACCATTCATTTAATATATCTCGTGGCAAATCTTCATCCCAGTTAATCCCAGAAAGCCATAGTTTTTGAATTAATATTTTACCACGTATTATACTGGGTGCTAGCCATCCCAGTGGATCGTATAAACGAGCTATGTCTGAAATAACATTCCTTTTAGTTATAGGTCCTGGAGACATCTGAGGCAACTGCACGGCATACTCGAATTGATCTTGTACGCGATCCCAGGTAAGTCCTAATATTTTATTTGTTTCTTGTAGCTTAACTTCTATTTTGTTTTTTACTTGCTTGTCTGTATCAGATGTATCTTGAAATTCAGCAATTTTTTCTAATAAACATTCACTGTTACTAGTCCATTTTTGTAGTTTAAAACCTCCTCTCTCCAAAAGTGCGTTTAATTGCTTAAATATTTCCATAGCTTGTATTGCATTTTGACATCCTGACATTAGATCATCCATGTAGAAGTCGTTCTGCACGATAGAAGCCGCTAATGGAAAATCAATTGCTTCATCCTTAGCGACTTGTAATAATGTTTTTACAGCTAAGTATGGGGCTGCAGATGTCCCAAATGTCAACCTCAATAACTTATAATGTTGAACCGGCATGTTAGGATCTTTTCTATACAGAATACGTTGGTAATTAGTATCTTCTGAACAAACTTTAACTTGCCGGTACATCTTTACAATATCTGCTGAAAAACATACAGGATGAGATCTCCATCGAAGAATAATATGACGCAAGTCACCTTGAAGTTGCGGTCCCACCATTAGATCGTCATTCAATGAAACTCCATTATAACCTTTACAGGACGCATCGAAAACTATTCGCACTTTACTTGTAGTTTTATCTTCCCGGACGACTGCATGATGTGGCAAGTAAACTGCTTTATTTGTATTAATATCATTATCTAGAGATAGCAGTCGCATGTGATCTAACTCCAAATATTCATCAAAAACCTTATTATACTCTTTCTTCAACAAAGGTTGTTTCTCTAGTTTTCTTTCTAAGGCATGGAAACGATTTAATGCAATACTCATGGAATTTCCTTCTTTACAGGCTGGCGATTCATCTCTAAATGGAAGCTTGACTATGTATCTCCCAGTGTCGTCCCGTGTTGTGGTGGATTCATATAATGTTTCGCAACGTTTTTCCTCTTCAGTAAAAAATTTATTGTGATCAAAATTTTCTTCTAGTTCCCAAAACGATCTTAATACATCATTTAATTGTGTGTGAAGAGTCACTACGTTATATGTAACCGGAGGAGGTGAAACTTCTGCATCAATTTTTCCGCTCAATATCCAGCCCAAACAAGAATTTTGAGCTATTAATGACCCTGAATGATGTCTCAATAAACCATTGTTTACGATCTGACCATAGACTTCTGCTCCTAGTAATATGTCAATCTTATTAGGGGTGTGATAATCTGGATCAGCCAAGTAAATGTGTTTTAGATCAGGCCATGAACATATTTCTATTCTTTTTGTTGGTAGTAACGATGTAAGTTTATCTAACACATACGCCTTAACTTCAATGTTGCACTCAGGATCACATCGAGATTTAATTTTAAATTGTACTATGGATTTAACCTTAAAACCTTTATCGCCACCCAAACCTGAAACAACTCCTGTAACAGAAGTTTTCTTTAACCCAAGTGATTGTACGACAGATTCTGTAATAAATGAGGCTTGGGAGCCTTGATCGAGAAGTGCACGTAACAAATGTTGATGACCATTCGCCGATTCTGCTTTCACTAAAGCTGTCGCTAATAATACATTATGCATATTTCTGTTAGCGAAATGGTTCGTCACGTTTTCTGTCAACTCAGGGTTTTCGATTTCGTTTACAGTATCTTCGCACTCCTGAGCCAAAGCTACTTGTATGTCTGCGTGCTGTGGATCCGTCATGCCTTTCGGGTGCAGTAATGAGTGATGACGTCGTTGACAAATTTGACAAGAGGTGGTGTTACGGCAGTACTTAGAAGTATGATTACTTAATAAACAATTAAAACACAAGCCGTTATTTTGGACAAAGTCACGCTTTTCATCGTACGATGCATTACAAAATTTTTTACAATGTATGATTCTGTGCTCTCCCTTACAGTAAGTACAATGAAGTTGCGATACATGTAATGTCTGTATTTGATTAGACTTAGGATAGTTATTCCTCGAATAACCTTTGTAATTGTTACTGAATTGACTCTTATAATTAGATGAGCCAGGTTCTAGAAATTCGAGAGAATGGTATCGTTTAACTAAAAACTCTTGGAATTGTTTTAAATTTGGTAAAATATTAGAATCTGAAGTTACATCACTAACAATCGCTTCCCATTGCTTACGACTTTCTTGATCCAACTTCAAACTGACTATATAAATAATAATAATATCCCAAGACTTAACATCTATACCCAAATTTTGTAGGCCATTCAAGGAATCCATCATATTATCTAATAATTCTTTTATTGCATTGGAGGATTCAACTGATAAAGATTTTTGATTGAAAAACCGGTTTAATATACAATTGGCTAAATATTGTTTATTATCGTAACGACTCTCTAACAGAGTCCAACATTGCATATAATTTTCATTTGTAATAGGAATATGTCGCAATAGTTGTTCAGGCTCTCCTTTGAGGTAACCCTTTAAATAATGTAATTTTTGCACATTTTGTAAACCACTATTATTATGTACTAATGATTTAAACAAGTCGCGAAAACTCATCCATTCCGTATATAAACCAGAAAAAGTAGGTATTACAATTTTTGGTAATTTAATTACAGAACTATGCTGCGGTATATTATCTGGTGATTTAGAGGGCGTTTTGAAAGACATTTCACATTCAATTTTCTCTATTTTGTCACTAATTTCAGCTACTAAATCTAGATAAAATTCTTCAGTACTTTGATATATGTCAGATTTGAAATATTCCGTTTCATTGAGGTCTTCCTTGGATGTAATTAATTTAACATGCGTAGAATTAAATTCTTCCCACTTCTTTTCAATCAAATCCAGTCGCTTCTTTAAATGTTGTCTTGTTAATCTTTCTTTTGGACTCTTCTTAAAGTTCGTTTTGGCATTCTCCAATTGTGCCCGCAAAGCAGTCTGAACTTTTATTAAATCCATTGTTAAAATTATAAGAACTAATGTTATGAATCTTAAAAAACCACTTCAATTTGTAAAATTTTTCTAAGTGTTTTTATCTATTCAACTGGGTGTAAAATCGGGCATAGGTTCCCCGTAGTAGCACTTTTACTTAAATTATTCTAAGTCCCTATATAATTTAAAGTTATTTTTCTTGAACAAATAAAGTCTAAATTTGTAACATAAAAGTACTCACAATGTTTTGATTCACTTCACTAGCTTACGTCACTGTTCCCTGCTAATAAATGGCCTCTGCTTCACTTCCTGTAGGTGGCGCTGTTATACTCCTTTCTGGTGTAGTTACCGATGTGATGTTGCTAGTACGTTACTGCTGTTGTCAAACTGAGGTGTTGCTGTTGCCGTTACAATTGATAATACTGCTCTGCTGTGTTCTAGGCTCTACGTACGGTGAAATAAGGGTTACTGTGATGAATAAAACCAAGTCCTGTCGACATTCACAGATAGATCCCATCAACGACAATCCGTCGCTCCGTTCGAGACCTTTACTGAGGGCAAACAATTGAATCCTTTGCCAGTTTGGCTAGAAGGACCATGTTCGATGCTCAGTCAGTCCAAAAATAAACTGTAACGCCCCAAGGGTATCAATTTTTAATAACACAATGAAACGCACAGATAAGTAAATGCACAAAAGCCTTTAATACGGAAAATGAAATAAACTTATATGAATGACTAAAATTCTTAACACCGCCATTTACACAAAACTATAGCGCCATCTATTAGAAATTAATTGAACTAAAAATTCATAGTAATATTTTATACACTAATACTAGAACCTTCAAAAGGTACAATCAACAAAATTTATGCCTACCCCGTCTTAGGCGTTATTTGCTTGCATTTGTAAAATACCACATGGCTAGCCTGCTTGCAATGGTCAATAGCGTCTTCTTTAGGCGGGGTCGTCATGAACTACAATACAATGACAAAAAATGAACAGGGTTTATGAACATCTCGTTGTTTCCGAATTTACCTTTTGAACCTCGAAAATTAAAATTGCCAAGTAAATATAATTAAATCATGTGTATTGTTAATGGGTGGGTGTGTGGTGAATTTCAAATATAAAGTTACGGTAAAATAAGTAAGCATTTGATTAGCTAAGTATTAAAATATTTGACTAATAAAACAATTAAGGTATCCTAAGCATATCTTATTCATTATGTTGAATCTGATTGTTGCAATATTAAGAATGCATTAAAATTACTCGAAATATATTCAGTAATAATTAAATTATACAAAATTCGTTGACTAATATTTTTTAAAGACCCAGAATTAATAAAATCACAATGTGCCTGCTTTTGCACCACCAGGCACCACATTTGCACTAATATTATTAAGAGGTAAGATTTAGCTGTAATTTAACTGTGATCGTTAGTTGGTAGTCATTGTATAGGCTCCAAAACGATTGAACCGTTTTAAAAAAATATTATTTCACCTACGGGAGGCTAGACCCTACCCGAGTGACTTAGACAACAATTTACGTGGGTGAAGTTGCGAGAAAACAGCTAGTATAAATATACGAAAACATACTTTTATGAAATAATCTTAACTTCAATATTTGCATAACAACGATTAATTATTTTTAGCCAACTCTACTGCAAGTCGATGGAAAAAGTTTTGATTATTTATTATTAACCGGTTAATAACAAAAAACCGAAATGAAAGTGATCAGTGACTATATTCTTACATGCAATGCAATATAGGGTAATGCAATCACATGTTTTGTTTTTTTTTTAGCTGTGTTTACATGGGATGACTTAACCTGTTAAATAACAGTTAAATTAGTATGAGGCTTTAAAACGCAAACGTAAAGAAAACGTAGGTAGTATTATGCTAACAATGATAATTAACGTTTTAAAAAAAAGACAAACTCAGATAGATTGTAATGTGTTGTTACCATCGTTATTCAATAAATATCGACAAAAGCTAGATAACTAATAAAACATCTGGTCGCCCGTTACAAGTTTGGATATTTTTTCTTGCAACGAAACAATTGTTTCGCACGGTGTAACAGCTACTCTGTTAACAGCTAATACCATGATGCATATTTTTGAAGCAAAAAATGTTCTCTTCGTGAAATTTAAAGTCCTTTGTATATATACGAGTATATTACCTACCTTTTTATATAATTTTCTTCAACTTCTACTTCAACGACATGGATTGTGCATTAATACCAATTAAGATTTTTATTAGGAAAAAATTAGTAGCCGCATCTAAATATAAATGGTAAGTAATTAAAGTATTCTAAGCAACTTTCAATAATTATTTTGATTGTTGCAATATAAAGAATGAATTACTAGAAATATGTGAAGTAATAATTAAATGAAACAAAATGTTTTAACTTCAAACTTTACTGAATAAAAAAATTCATTAATTAATTTTTTGACAACCACATTGGCAACCACTCGCTGCGAAGCTGACGATGGCGGCAGCACCAACAACTCCAAATCTAGCTGGTCAAAAGTGAATTTTGTCAAACATCTTTTAGAATAAAATAAACAACGTTTTCTATTGGCCCGATAGTTCCTACAATTAAAGAAAATCCTTCTTTGCCCATCCGCTATCCGCCGTGCTTGTAAACACGTCAAAACTTGACTATTAATAGCATTTGAACTTACCTACATTTTTAAATAAACAATGTTTCTTGTTTAATAATTCTCTAAGAGATAAGTTATACTTCAGGGTGTATCCCGGTCATGTTTTTTGATAAAAGCCATTAAATAGACGTCTAGCAATACGACTATAAAGAAATCAGCTGCATTTGTCTGTTCTTTTTTGTTATATTTGCATTTTCTTGAAGGTAGTTTGTAGGAACCGAAGATTTAAAAATTTTCAGTTTTTAAATTGATTTAAGATTTTACATTAATTTACAGGCTTAAAATAATTTTGGAGGTCATTTCAAGTGGCTACAAAGCTGATTTAAAAAACCGCCGATTTTTGTTTGAGACTGCTAAACATTATATCACAACATCTATGGTATCCCATGTCCCCAACCATGCACAAAATTCTTATGCATGGTATAACAGTGATAAAAAAGGCATTATTGCTGATCAGTATATTATCTGAAGAAGCTACCGAAGCGCACAATAAACATTTCAGGATGTACCGAAATAGTTTTTCACGAAAATTTTCAAGGGTGAAGTGCAATCTTGACGTCTTGAATAAGCTTTTGTTGAGCTCCGACTCTTTAATAACTAGTCTAAGACCTAAACCGTCAAAATCCTCAGAAGCTTTTTAAAAGGAAACTATAGAAATATTGATATAGATCAAAATGTTGATGATTCAAAGTCTGAAGAACAGTATTCAATGGAACACGAAATAGATAAATAAGAAGAAAAATCCTAGCACTCACTGTTCATTTCAATATATTATTTGAATTTAATTTACATTAAAAGCTGTTTTTTTTACTTGTATATAAAAATTATATGTAATAATAGTAGGTGTTTTTTTTCATAATTAGCCCACCAAAAGCGCACGACGTCACGCCTTCTACTCATATCAGAACTTAGAGAATTTAACCTTATGCATAAATAGATTGATATTCGTTTTAGATGACCGTGACGTCATAACGACGCCATGACAGAAGTAGCGTTTTCGCTGGTTTTTTTTTTATAAAAAATATTTTTAGATTTAAACATAATATATGAGCGATCCTTTTTATATAGTTTTTTGATACATTTTATTATTTGGTCTAACTCAATTTCTGTTAAAGACAGTATTAATATTGTTAATACAATTACTGGGCCACAACAACGCATTAACTAACCCATTAGTTTTATTTTATATAAAAGAATAAAGATTTTCTAGAAAGATAAAGATAAACAGGAAATAGATATAACATTTCTTAACCAATCTTAAACAAATAAATACTTTGACCATAATAGTTTCGGAGATAAGAACATTTCATTATAAATTACTGGAATTTCAAAACAAAACGACAAAAATTATTATTATTTAAAAAACAAACTAAGTATATTCATTGTTAACAATATCTTCTTTCTGAAAAAAACAAAACATGCGTCATAAAAATCTTTTGTTTTTCGGAAACTATCTTGAAACGAATTTAGTTAGTTTAGTCAGTTCAAGTGCAACCAACGTGCGGGTTAGACGTTACACTTGTACACTAGATATTTACTTGTTCGTGTTGTTGTTTAAGTTAAAAATATTTTTCGAGTGTCACCGTCTGTGTTACTCAAGATCCTCTGGGTATGTATTTGTTTCATTAAACATTAGCTCAGTAGTTATAATTACTTATAAAGTAGGTGAATTATTCTAAGTATCTAAAGATTTTCGGTAAGCTGTAATATTTTATGTATTTAATTTTAAAACTTTTTGGTAAAAGGACAATATTGTGAATTCTCGTATTTTATAACCGTGACAAATTGCATTTTGTATGTAAAAACAATTCGATTACGACATGATTTAAATGGGGTCCCATTAATATATTTAAAACAAAAAACTACCCTTGCAATCAAATATATACCTACTATTGAAGTGGCACATTCATACAAAAATCTCCAAAAGTTCATTTAGAACCTCCTCCTTTTTTTGAAAACGGTTGAAAAATACGACACCATATTTTAAGCGATTTGTCACGATAACAACGAGAATTCACAAAATTGTACTAATCAAAAATAAATGAAGTGACACATATAATTCACAAATTGTTAGGATTCCGTACACAAATAGTCGAGGAGCTCGATGGTGCAGTACTAGCAAAGTCGCTCTGCGATGCGGTTATTAAGCAATTTTTGGAATAGCCGGTCACAGGATGGGTGACCAATAATTTACTATCTCGAACTTCTCCGTGCTTCGGAAGATACGTTAAATCGTTGGTTCAGGATATAGCTATGGTTAATATCCACTAATCGGCACTGGGCCCGCGTGGTGGTTCATGGCCCATTCTCCCTATTCGATTAGATTTGATTCCATCCATAGGGGAAGCTTGAGCCCTAGCAGTGCGGACATTAACAGGCTGGTGATGATGATGACACAAGGGTAACAGCACCCAATCACTAAGAGTTCGCTTGCCGTTCGTCAGTCTGTCCATCTATCAGGCTGTGTCTGACGAACCATAATAGTTAGACAGTTGAAATTTTCACATATGATGTATACAACAGACTTGCTGCTACAACAACAAATACTTAAAAACAGTATAAAATATATAGTTAAGGGGCCATCCATGCAACAAACGTGATTATTTACTCGTCGGTACCCTTCGTGCGTGAGTCCGACTCATGTTTGGTCGGATTTTTCAATTATTATATTTTGATCAATTTAGCATTCACAATGCAATACTGAAAAATATTCTTGATGAAAAATGATTAAAAAATTCACTTTGCTGACACGCTGAAATGGGACTCGAACCCATGTCCTTTCGCAATCCGGGCGACTGGAGAGCAGTTGCCCGGATTGCGAAAAGTCATGGGTCGCCAGGGACAAACTGAATTTTAAGCATTATTTATTTATTTTTGTATTATTTCTCTTTTACATAGGAAAAATCAATAAATAGGTCTATAAGTAGCTTTATAACTTAACCAAGAATTTTTACAATCGTAATAGTATACGAATAATTATTTAGTAAATAGTTTTTGGCGTTCAATACGCCATTTACAATCCCTGTCTATCTCATTATCGGACGCAATAATTTTTTCTCATATAATGCTTTGTATAGCATTATTCATTTATTTTTGTATTTATTGTCTTTTTGATAGGAAAAATCAACCACAAATACACAAAGGTTCACCTGTACATTGTTTCTGGTCACCATTAAGACAAGAATCCCTCACAATTTCATCAAAGAACCTCAAACAATTCCATACCTTTTGTTAATATTCACTGAAAATAGTTAGGTCAAATAGTTATTATTCTGAGGGTACTATATTACCCTTTTGTAGAGTCTATGGTCGAAGCCTAAAGATACATTAAAATCCTATGTGTTAATATTTTTAGGTGTAATTATTTACTTTAGGAAATCGTATTTAAAAATAAAATCTCCTTGCGATATCCGAAAGTAGTTTGTATGCTATTGAGCATCATTTTAATATTATTACAATAATGGGAATGTTGCGAAAATTGGAAAAAACCGCTGTCGGAAAGCTATCAGTTGATATGACCAATTGATAGCAGTTTGATTAAATTAGGAGTTTTTGGCTTATGAAACGTAAAAAAACGTACGTTATAGAGAATTATTAGATGACATTTTGAACTTTTTTCAATTCAGCAACCGGCCATAATATAGGTAAATATAGTCGAACAAAATGTTCAAAAAACAAGTCGCAACCAGAGCGTTAGAATTGAGAAAAATAAATTTTAATCTGGCTTATCTTCTGTTTAGTAAAAAACACTTAATTTGGGAAAAAAGAGTTTATCTTCATATGGGGTTTGTAACTCCTAGTGCGTAATAATACTCCCTATATTACTTACATTCTAGAATGAGGCAAGTATGGAAGTGGTCTGTAGGTATTCATGGAACTGAGAGTGTAACTAAAAATTGAATTTTTCTGTCGCAGTCCATACATCGCACGCGTGCTGGTAAAACCCGTTAACTGTAAATTTTACGAAAATTACTTTAGTACTCCACTTATAGAATATTTCAATCTATTGTCAGTTCAGAGCTTTTACCAGTATAGAGATATACGAAAATCTCGTGTCACTATGTATATCTTACTATGTTAAATTTTTATGAAAAATCAAATATTTTTACTCGTTGTCACGTGACCGCACAAAGCGCGCGACTTTACGCCTTTCTACTCATATCAGAAGTCGGAGAATTAAACCTTATGCATAAAAAGATTGATATTAGTTTTAGAGGGGCGTGTCGTCATAACGACGCCTTGACAGAAGTTGGCGTTATCGCTGGTTTTTTTTTTTATTAAAATTATTTTTAGATATAGATATAATATATGAATGATCCTTTTTATATAGTTTTTTTAATATATTTAAAGAAAGCCGTCCGCACCCCTATTTGGTCTAACTCAAATCTTTTAAGAATAGTATTCAGAATTTTCATTTAATTACTGAGCCACAAGAACGCGTGGCGGCACGGTTAGTTAGTTTTATATATAAAAGATTTTCTAGAAAGATAAAAATAAACGTGAAAAATAAAATTGGTGAGACTTCACCTCTTTCTTTCTTTACGAGGGTCAAACTGAAAGTTCTTAGAACTGGCCACTTATAAACAATATAATAAAAAAATAATTCTAAAATTTGAAAATATAAACTCTTTGCCAATTGATTACTGAGTATATATTTCATTCATTTGTCATTTGTTTTACGATTTGGCGGCAAATTGAAAATTGTCTGTGTCACGTCATCATGAATTTAACACGAGAAAATTTTCATGCAATGATTTTTTATGACTTTCGATGTCATTTAAGTCAACAAGAAAGTTATGATAGACTACGATTGGCCTTTCACGATGAAGCCCCCATCTCGTGCGACTGTTTAAAGCTGGTTTAATGAGTTTAAAACGTGGGTCGCACTAATCTCACTGATGATTTACGTGAGGGTCGGCCTTCTACGGCGACGACTGAAGATAACATCTGTGTTGTGCGGCGTATGATAGAGACTGACAAAAGAGTGACCTATCAACAGATTCGGACAAGCTTAGGCATTGGTATGAGTCAAGTGCACAAAATCCTCCACGAACATTTAGCGGTCAGGAAGCTTTGCGCCCGGTGGATACCTCATAATTTGACTGAGGCTCAAAAACTCCATCGTGTGGATTGGTGTCGTAAAATGATTGAAAGATTTAACGGAGGTGACTCAAATGCTGTGTTCGACATACTAACAGGTGACGAAAGCTGGATTTACTGTTATGATCCTAAAACCAAAAGACAATCTGCTCAGTGGGTGTTTCCTTTCGAGGAGTTGCCAACTAAAGTGAAGAGAGATCGAAGTGCGGGAAAAAAAATGGTGGCCTCGTTCTTTGGAAGGATAGGTCATTTTGCAACAATTGTGTTAGAGGATCAAAAAACAGTTTCTGCAGAATGGTACACTACCAATTGTTTGCCACTTGTCTTGGAAAAAGTTCGAGAGAAACGACCTCGCAGTAGGATCCTCCTTCACCACGACAACGCCTCGTCGCACACCGCCAAGCGAACGATCGACTATTTGGCGACATCAAACGTTGAATTACTGGGTCACCCGCCGTATAGCCCCGACCTCGCGCCTTGTGATTTTTATTTATTTCCAAAAATTAAAGAAAAACTTAAAGGAAAGCGGTTTATGAATGCTGAAGAAGCGGTGGCTGCGTAACGCGATGCCATTGAAGAGACCCCTAAGGACGAGTGGGCAAAGTGCTTTTCCCAGTGGTTCCATCGCATGCAGCGGTGTATTGACGTGAATGGACAATATTTTGAAAAGATATAATAAAACTAATAACTGGCTAATGTAATCAGTTTTTGATTTTCTAAGAACTTTCAGTTTGACCCTAGAATAAAACATAAATATTTTTTGTACCTAAAAATAAATTATTTGAGTTAAGACGAAAAAGTAGAATAGGTAATGGTAAAAAATGTGTTTTTCAAGAAAAAGTGAAAAATATAGCGAAATTATTCCGTTATTTGCAATTTTGCGAAAATCAATAGTCAGTAACACCACCCATGACGTTAACAACGGTCCTGTAACGATTTTACATGCTTCGAATTAACTTATCAAAGTCTTGCTGTGGGATATTATCCTAGGTCCTGGAAAGATGCAAAAAAAACTGCTCTTCAGTGACAATGTTTGTAGGTAAATTGTTCAAAGCCCTTCTTTGGAGCATGTCCCACGCGTGTTTTATGGGGTTTAGGTCTGGTGATTGCGCGGGCCAGTCTAAGACCGATACATCATGCTCCTGCAGCCAGCTGGTGACCACTCGCGCTGGGACGAGCATTGTCGTGCATGAGCGTGAATTCTTGACCCATTTGTAATCGATGTGGGTAGACTATAGGTACTTGCACTTGGTTGAGGTATTTTTCAGCGCTCATGGTGTTTCTGATCCAAACGAGGTCTGTTCTTCCACCAACACGAATTCCCGCCCAAACCAAAATCATCCCGTCATGGTATGGATGGACTTCCTGAGGGTGTTGCAGGCGGCTCTCCCGACCAGGAGTTCAGCATGCGCGTACTCTTCGTGAATCAGGATGGAAACCGAATCGGGACTCATTGGTAAACAGCACTACAGTCTACTGGCTACCTTCCCAGAGCAAATGTTCACGAGTCCACTATAATCTTCTTCCACGATTTCCTCGGCGTAGTGCAGGAGTACGAAGCAGTCTGCGAGCATGTAGATTAGCTTCGTGCAGTCTTCTTCCCACAGTTTGGCCACTCACAAGCAACTGGTGCTCTGACTGGAGCCTTTGAACCAACTGCATGGCCGTAACATTTGGTTGCCTTCTTGTAGCAATTTGCAAAAATCGGTCTTGTCATTGGGTGGTTATGCGCTTCCTGCCTAGGTGTCTTTCAACCACTTCACCAGTAGCACGATAACCTGACCACAACCGTGATATCACGTATTTTGTTCCGACATCCTCAGCAATACTCCGTTGAGTAGCCCCAGCTTAGAGCATGCCTACTGCTCTTAACATTTCCTCTCTTGTTAAATCGCGTCGCTGCATAATATATACAGTAACACAAATTCAAATTAAAGAGCTAACTTGTTTTAAAACTTTCGATTAACACAAAAAATCTTCAAAAACTATGGTAGGTAAATTGAAAACTTCGAACTTCGCTTGAATTATGCCACGCAAATCTTTTGTTTGATTTTTTTTTAACTTAAATTTGGAATCATCAAAAAAGGCGTACAAAATAAGTTTTCATCAAAGGATTTTATAACCGGCCAGTATTTTTTGAATTTAGTGCTAATTACAAAATATCCCTAGACGACGTTGATGTGTGTATATGTATTTTTAGTAAGCTGTAACATTTTATTTATTTAGTTTTAAAAAATTTTGTTATTGGGTCAATATTGTAATTGGTCTCGTTTTGACCGTGACATATAGCGTTTTTTATGTAAAAACAATTCGATTACGATACAATTTAAATGTGGTCCCATTGATATATTTATAAAAACTTAGAAAGTTTTTCATTTATTTTTGTATTTATTTTCTTTTTCATATGGAAAACAATAAATAGGTCAATAAGTAGCTTTACACACGATAACTTAACCAAGAATTTTTACAATAATCGTAATAGTTCACGAGTAATTAATTAGTAAATAGTTTTTGACATTTCATGCGCCCGTTCAATACCTGTCTATCTCAATGACGGACGCAATAATTTTTTTCCCATACAAAAACACAAAGGTTCACCTATACATTGTTTCTAGTCACCTTTAAGAAAAAAATCACCCAGTATTTCATCAAAGAACTTCAAACAATTCCATACCTTTTGTTTATATTCACAAAAAACTGTTGAGCATTATTTTAATATTATTGTAATAATGAAAATGTTGCGAAAACTGGAAACCGTTGTCCGAAAGCTAGTTATTAAAATTGATTACGAACTTTATTCTGTTAATCGATCACGAAGTGGTCTATATTGCATTCATCATCATCGTCAGCGTTTTTACGTCCTCACTGCGTAGGCTCGGGCCTTATAAATGGTTAAGAAGGATGGGCTACGACCCTCCATGCTGGCCCAAAGCGTACTGAACGGCTCGACCCTTGCAAGTTGCTTAACATAACAACGAGCACGTGACCCTTATCCTTTACGCCACCGAACTGTAGCCAAGTATTGCTGTTAAAATGTACATTTATTAATTCGTGTTTTCATTTCTTTACAGTTATAATAAGTTGAGGTCGACAAGATGACATCATTATCCAATATCACAAAGCTGACGTCAAGTGTGCCAGCCACCTCCACAGCGTCGAGCATAAACTCTACCATCATCACATCCACTATCAGCTACGAAAAACCTGAGTGTATACCCACAATGATGCACCTTTGTGCTCCGCCAATAACATCCGAATGCTGTCAAGATTCAGTTGATAACACACATTCCTACCAAGACACCAATAATTTATTACTCACGTCAAATACTGTCGACGAAGAAGAAATATATATAGAGTGTTGTGAGTTTCACGGCAAACCAGTAAGATTTTACTGTACGCTATGTAAAGTTTTTATCTGCCTAGAGTGTAATTTATGGATTCATAATTATCATGAATGCTTGGCGATAAATGTTGCTTTGGATACATGAAAGCAATCTATTGGGCAAAACGGTCCTATCCTATAGCTACATGTTACCATATAAATGGCTGCCCCCTGTCTAAGATTAATGAGATACATGACTTGGGCATAATACTGGACAATAAGCTTAAGTTTACAACACAGGACGATAGTACTGTAGCGAAAGCAGCCCAACTTCTTGGATTTATTAAGCGCAACTCTGGTGGTTTCAGACAATGTAGCACCAGGATCCTACCGTATCACACCTATCTCACACCATCTCAGCCATATTCGAAGAAGGCTTGAATATGCTAGTGTCGTTTGGAATCCTGTATATAGCAATCAGTCTCAGCGACTTGAATCATTGCAGCGAGCTTTCACGAGACATCTGGCTTTCGTAACACCTGGAGTTACCCATCGTCATCCTTACAATTTGAGGCTTGATTTCTTCAAAATGAACTCCTTGCGCGATCGTCGCTCATTGTCGGACTTACTGTTTCTTAATAATATGGTTAGTGGCGGAACACAATGCAGTCATCTACTCGAGCAAATTTCTCTTAGCGTACCACACAAATACCCACTTCATCGTATCTCTAAACCGTTTCGTGTTCCTAGAAGTAGAACCAATTTGGCTTTGCATCGGCCACTTTCTAGATTATGCTCATTATATAACAAGATATCAAATATTGTACCCGATATTGATATATTTAATGATAGCTTTACAGTTTTCAAGGATTAAACGCTGAAGCATATTGGACAGTAATCTGTGTTAATTTTAATGTTTTATTATAATTTTTTGTAATTTTAATTTATATGATAGTATTTTGTATCTTCAACTAGCTTAACCTAAATCTTAACAATGTTGTATATACCAGTTACTGGCTATCGTGTAGGTTCTGTATTTAATTATTCCCATATGCAAAAAATGTATTTACATGTATAGCCGTTGGTGTACCTTAAATAAATTGTGCGTTGGCCATGTATAAAGTATCTACTTCTATTTGTATTTCATGTATTTTATTAAGCTTAGGATAACACTGTCTCGTTTATGTAATATAAATAAATTATAATATGTATGGGTAAATAAAAAAATAACATTTGTAAGTATCATGCAATATTAGTATAAATAAATTGATATAGAAATACCAAGATATTTTTTTTTATTTCTGTATTCCCTTACAGTTATTAATCATTCAAAACAGGCTTTAAAGAACATTTTGAAACAATACTTTCGGATGGAAAAAATGTTGTTGTTAACATTTTGTATGTTCCGTTTGATGATCACTAATATTATAACGAGGAAAGATTTGTTTGTTTGTTTGCATCTAATAGGCTCCGAAATTACTGGACGGATTTTCAAAATTCTTTCACATTCGAGTATCTACGTCACACGGAGTTGACATAAGCTATAATTTGCGCGTGCGAATTCGCGGTAAACAGCTAGTTATATATAAACTAATATTATTAAGAGAAAAGATTAAATTGTTTGCAATGAACAGGCTCCAAAACTACTGTACCAATTAAAAAAATTCTTCCACCTTCGTGAAGCTCCTTCATACGCGAGTGACATAGGCTATAATTTACGTGGGAAACGAGTATATAACTTAGAAGTTTAGTTTTATTTTCCTTTATACACTCACAGGCTCAGGAAAGGAAATTGTAGCAATTTTAGTACTAGTCCAAATCCATATTATATAGAGAAGAAGCAAACCTTCTAACTCTTAATCTTAAATCTCTATTTAATAATATGAATTTGGCCTAATACTAAATGCAGTCTCAGCGTTAATTTACTCCACCGCTAAACCTTGTTTATAAGTAGTAAAATGTTTACAATATTTGTCTCCTTCTGATACAAAAGGTCAAATTGTCTCTGTTCGGCGACCATATCAAAGATTTCTGATCCATGAAAGATCAGCTCAAAGCCATAATTTTCCAAATATCATGGTAAATAAATCACTGCGTAATTATATTGATTAAAGATTTCACTGGAAAGTAATAAAAAAAAATTAAAAGATACACCGGCTAAATTAAGTAGTCCCTTTGCGCAAACGCTACTCTTTTGATGACTTCTTAATTTAATCAGGTTGCGATAAGCAGTGCCTCTCAAAACCGTAACACATGCATGAATTTTACAAACACATACAAATGATTTCTGCGTTTGAGTTTGTCAGTTTTTGTTTGAGTTTGTCAGTTGTCAGTAATTACAGACTCAGTTGTGAATTATTTCAAGAACTATGCCAGGAGATCATACCTTTACTCCGTCCACAGGCAAGATCTCATGCCATCGAGTCCACAATTAAAGTCGGTAGATATTTTATCGTAGTTCTTGATAAAAAAAAAATTGCATGACTACTATTATGCATTTCATATTTTTTTATTCTTACAGAGTTGAATTTTTATGCCCAAGGTAGTTACAATACAAAACATGGATGGGCCTATGGCCCAACAAACAGTGTCACGGTGTTAGGAGGTTAGGACTGCCCTCAATTCACCAGATAGGTATTATAAGAAAATATATTATTCCCTCAAAACCAAAATGAAAGGAATCTTATTAAGAGACAGTGAGTACCTAATAGTTTATTAACTAATATTTAGGTTTTCGGCACAAAAAGGGTTTATCGTAATTAATTTACTTTTTATCAGTCATATTTTTCAGTTATAATGGCATAGTCTATTTGCCTCGTAAAATCTGTAATATTAATGACATAATTCTAAAGGTATTTATTCACAATTCATACATTAAACCAAAATAAAGCTTAGTGCGTAATAATACTCCTTATATTACTTACATTCTAGAACGAGGCAAGTATGAAAGTATTTTGTAGGTATTCACGAAAGTGAGAGTGTGCCTAAAAATTGAATTTTTCTGTCGCAGTCCATAATCTATATATCGCACGCATGCTGGTAAAACCTGTTAACTGTAAATTTTACGAAATTTAGTTACGTACCCAATTAATAGAATATTTCAATCTGTTGTCAGTTGACAGCTTTTACCAGCATAGGTAAGATATACGAATATCTCATGTCACTATGTATGTTTTATTACGTGAAATTAATTATGAAAAATCAAATATTTATTCTCGCTGTTACGTGACCGCAAAAAGCGCGCGACGTCACCCCCATCTTGGTTGATATTAGTTTTAGAAGGGCGTTTCGTCATAACGACGCCATGCCAGAAGTTGGCGTTTTTGCTGGTTTTTTTTTAATTAAAGTTATTTTTAGAGGTAAACATAATATATGAGTGATCTTTTTTATATTGTTTTTATGATATACTTAAAAAAAGCCACACCCCTAGTTGGCTTAACTCAAATCTTTTAAGGATAGGTATTATTCACAATGACAATATAATTACTGAGTCACAAGAAAGCGTGGCAGTGTCAGGTAGTTTTATATAATTACGTAGGATATTTACATAAAGGTATTTAGAATATCTTTTGTTTTCCGTAAACTATCTTGAAATGAATTTATTTCATTTTAATCGTGACAAATTGTATTTTTTTTATGTAAAAACAATTCGATTACGACACAATTTAAATGGGATCCCATTAATATGTATATTAAAAAAACTAACCTTGCAGTCAAAAATATACTATTGAATTGACACATACATACAAAAAATCTCACAAAGTTCATTTAGAATCTCCTCTTTTTCTTGTAAATGGTTGAAAACTTGAGTTGAGTAGCTCGGTGGCGTAGTGGATAAGCGCCGCGGCCCGCGATCGTAGTCGTTAAGCAACTTTCGCAAGGGTCGGTCACGGGATGGGTGACCAAAAAATTATTATCTCGAGCTACTCCGTGCTTCGGAAGGCACGTTAAGCCGTTGGTCCCGGCTGCATTTGCAGTCGTTAATACCCTCCAATCCGCATTGGGCCAGCGTGGAGGGTCATGGCCCATGCTCCTTAACCATCCATAAGGAAGGCCTGAGGCCCTGCAGTGGGGACGTAAAAGGGCTGGTGGTGGTTGAAAACTATGACATCATATTAATAAGTTCTTTAAATTCTTAAATCGTGACAAAACGGTCACGATTTAAACGAGAATTCACAAAATTCGACCTATACAATTTACAAGTTGTTATGATTCCGTACACAAAGAGTAGAGAAGTTCGATGGTGCAGCGGCTAGCACAGTCGGTCTGCGATGCGGTTATTAAGCATTTTTTGCAATAGCCGGTCAAAGGACATTTACTATCTCTCAAAAATTTACTATCTCGAACTTCTCCGTGCTTCGGAAGCCACATTAAACCGTTGGTTTAGGCTATATCTGAGGTTAATATCCACTAATCGGCACTGGGCCACTTGGTGGTTCATGGCCCATTCTCCCTATTCGATTAGATTTGATTCCATCCATAGAGAAGCTTGAGCCCTACAGACGGGCAGTACGGACACTAAGAAGCTGGTGATGATGAAGTCACAAATGGTAAATGTTTGCATGGCGTTCGTCAGTCTGTCCATCTATCGGGCTATGTCTGACGAACCATAATAGTTATTAGACAGTTGAAATTTTCACGTATCGTACACCTAGACCTAAACTGAGACAACTCAAAAATATGCGTGACTTTTGACTTAGTACAATATTCAAATACTCGGTGATCTATTCAACGCATCTATTCAACATACAGATTCAATAAAGGTTCAGGAATGAGCCGCTAGATAAATTTAGCTTTCTTTTGTTGAATCAACAGTTGTCACGCTCCTACCACGTAAAGAAATGTATTGTCAGATCTCCACATTAGTTTTTTGAGTTATCTTAGTTTAGATCTACGTGTGAGATATGATGTATACAACTGACTTGCCGCTACAACAACAAATTCTTAAAAACAGAATAAAATAAATAGTGAAGGGGGCTCCCATTCATCAAACGTGATGATTTACTCGTCGGTACCCTTCGTGCGTGAGTCCGACTCGTGCTTGGCCGGATTTTTCAATTATTATATTTTGATCAATTTTTCATGTACAATGCTATACTGAAAAATATTCTTAATGAAAAATGATAAAAAAATTCAATTTGCTGACATTCTGAAATGAGACTCGAAACCATGATCTTTCGCAATCCGGGCAACTGAAGAGCTGTTGCCCGGATTGCGAAAGGTCATGGGTTGCCGGGGACAAACTGGATTTTTAAGCATTATTCATTTATTTTTGTATTTATTCTCTTTTTCATAGGAAAAAATCAATAAATAGGTCTATAAGTAGCTTTATAACTTAACCAAGAATTTTTACAATCGTAATAGTATACGAATAACTATTTAGTAAATAGTTTTTGGCATACAATACGCCATTTGCAATCCCTGTCTATCTCATTGTCGGACGAAATATTTTTTCTAATATCATGCTTTGTGTAGCATTATTCATTTATTTTTGTATTTATTCTCTTTTTAATGGGATAAATCAACCACAAATACACACCACATCACTTACACAACGGTTGCTGCTAGTGCGTTTTTCATATGTTTAAATATTCTTAGTATTTTAAGGTTAAAATTCCATTACTTAAAGTGGTCTTTTAATATTTGTTTATATTCAATGCAATAATTGTATTAAATGGAAAACAATTAACATGTAATACGGCAGATATAAGTAGACAGACAAAAAAATAACAATTTAAATCAATCAAAATAAAACAAAAAATTATCAGTTGAAACAGCGAAGTATCACTAACACCCGGTTTCTGAATTCAATATTTGAAGTTAAGCACTTCTCAAACAGTGCTTCAGCAAAAAACGTACATTATTGAGAATTATTAGATGATATTTTGTACTTTTCTCAATTGAGCAACCGGACATAATATGGGTATAGTCGAACAAAATGCTCAAGACACAAGTCGCAATCAGAGCGTATGAATTGAGAAAACAAAATTAAAATCTGGCTAATCTTCTGTTCTGTAAAAAAACAATTTGGGAAAAAAGAGTTTACCTCCGTATTTGGTTTGTAACCCGTTGTGCGTAATAATACTCCCTATATTACTTGCATTCTAGAATGAGGCAAATATGAAAGTGGTCTGTAAGTATTCAAGAATGTGAGAGTGTGAATAAAACTGAATTCTTCTGTCGCAGTCCATAATCTATACATCGCACGCATACTGGTAAAACCTGTTAACTGTAAAATTACTTCAGTACCCCATTAATAGAATATTTCAATCTGTTGTCAGTTGACAGCTTTTACCAGTATAGGTAAAATATACGAAAATCTCGTGTCACTATGTATGTCTTACTATGTTAAATTTATTATGAAAAATCAAATATTTATACTCGTCGTCACGTGACCGCAAAAAGTGCGCGACGTCACGCCCTTCTACTCATATCAAAACTCAGAGAATTTAACCTTATGCATAAAAAGATTGATATTAGTTTTAGAGATAACGCCATGGCAGAAGATGGCGTTTTCGCTGTTTTTTTTTTAATTAAAATTATTTTTAAATTGAAACATAATATATGAGTGATCCTTTTTATATAGCCTTTGATATATTTTATTATTTGGTCTAACTCAATTTCTTTTAAGGTCAGTATTAAAAATGTTAAGACAATTAGTGAGCTACAACAACGCATTAACTGACCCGTTAGTTTTATATTATATAAATGATAAAAGATTTTCTAGAAAGATCAAAATTTCTTAACCTATCTTAAACAAATAAAGACTTCGACCATAATAGTTTCGGAGGTAAGAACATTTCATTATAAATTACTGGAATTTCAAAACAAAACGACAAGAATTATTATTATTTTAAAAACAAACAAAGTATAATCATTGTTAACGATATTGTATTCTTTCTGAAAAGACACAACATGAGTCATAACAAAACTACCTGTAATCACGAGGGATATTAGAGTATTTGGAATATCTTTTATTTTCCGGAAACTATCTTGAAATGAATTTAGTTAGTTTAGTCACTTCAAGGGCAACCAACGTGCGGGTTAGACGTTACACTTGTACACTAGATATTTACTTGTTCGTGCTGTATTTTAAGTTAAAATATTCTTCGAGTGTCAGCGTCTGGGTTACTCAAGTTCCTCTGGGTATGTATTTGTTTAATTTAATATTAACTCAGTAGTACTACTTATTCAAAAGGTGTATTATTCTAAGTATCTAAATCGTCTAGGGATATTTTATTTATTTTGAATTTTCTCACTTTTTTTTCTGAGTAACATACAACATGTTTTTTTATTTAAATAAAGCACATTTATTATCTGAGATTATAACATAAAACATAAATATTTTTTTGTACCTAAAAATAAATTATTTAAGTAAAGACGAAAAGTAGAATGGTAAAATGGGAAAAATAACGAAAAATGTGTTTTTCAAGAAAAAGTAAAAAATATAACGAAATAATTCCGTTATTTGCAATTTTGCGAAAATTAATAGTCAGTAAAACCACCGATACCGTTAATAACGGTCCTGTAACGATTTAACTTATCAAAGTCTTGCTGCGGGATATTTTCCCAGATCCTAGAAAGATGCAAAAAAGTTGTTCTTCAGTGACAATGTTTGTAGGTAAATTCTTTGGAGCATGTCCCGCGCGTGTTCTATGGGATTTAGGTCTGGTGATTGCGTGGGCCAGTCTAAGACCGATACATCATGCTCCTACAGCGAGCTGGTTCACCCATTCGCGCTGTGTGGGGACGAGAATTGTCGTGCATGAGCGTGAATTCTTGACCCATTTGTAGTCGATAAGGGTAGGCTATTGGTACTAGCACTTGGTTGAGGTAATTTTCAACGGTCATGGTATTTCTGATCCAAAGGAGGTCTATTCTTCCACCAACACGAATTCCTGCCACTCTCATCTTCTTCCACGATTTCCTCGACGTACTGCAGGAGTACGAAGTGATCTGCGAGCATGAAGATTAGCTTCATGCAGTCATCTCCTCACAGTTTGGTCACTCACAAGCAACTGGTGCTCTGACTGGAGCCTTTGAACCAACTGCGGGGTCGTTACATTTGGATGCCTTCTCGCAGCAATTTGCAAAAATCGGTCTTGTCGTTGGGTGGTTATGCGCTTCCCGCCTTAGGTGTCTTACAGCCATTTCACCAGTAGCACGATAACGTGACCAAAACCGTGATATCATGTTTTGATTTGTTCCGATGTCCACAGTAATACTCCGTTGAGTAGCCCCAGCTTAGAGCATGCCTACTGCTCTTAACATTTCCTCTCTTGTTCAATCGCGTCGCTGCATAATATATACAGTAACAGAAATTCAAATTAAACAGCTAACTTGTTTTAAAACTTTCGATTAACACAAAAAATCTTCAAAAACTATGGTAGGTAAATTGAAAGCTTCGAAGTTCGCTTAAATTATGCCACGCAAATCTTTTGTTTGATTTTTTTAAATAAAAAATTTAGAATCATATATAAGGCGTACAAAATAAGTTTTCATCTATGGCTTTAAAAACCGGCCAGTATTTTTTGAATTTAGTACTTTACACAACATATCCCTAGACGATGTTGATGTGTGTATAGGTATTTTTAGTAAGCTGTAACATTTTGTTTATTTAATTTTAAAAGTTTTTTAATTGGGACAATATTGTAAATTCTCGTTTTGACCGTGTTATGTAGCATTTTTTATTGTAAAAACAATTCTTTATTCAAAATAGAGAGAGGGGAGGACACTGTGCCTCAAATTCGTCTAGTGTAACTCGCGAGCTGGATTTATATAAAAAATGCTTTAAAATTGATACTTGCATAGGTATTAAGATTCTATATCTAATGATTATGTTCCGAAATTACTGGACCGATTTTCAAAATTCTTTCACATACGGGTATCTAAGTCACACGGAGTTGACATAAGCTATAATTCACGCGTGCGAATTCGCGATAAACAGCTAGTTATATATACAAACTAATATTATTAAGAAGAAAGATTAAATTGTTTGCAATGATCAGGCTCCAAAACTACTGTACCAATTTAAAAAATTCTTCCACCTACGTGAAGTTCCTTCATACGCGGGTAATATAGGCTATAATTTAAACGTGGGAGACGGGTATATAATTTAGTAGTTAAATACAATATTATTTTCCTTTATACATTCACAGGCTCAGGAAAGGAAATTGTTTCTGTTCGATGACCGTATCAAAGGTTTCTGATCCATGAAAGATCACCTCAAAGCTATAATTTTCCTAAAATCATGGTAAATAAATCACTGCGTAATTAGATCGATTAAAGATTTCACAAATTTTGCGCTCAGGAAAGTAATAAAAAAATGGTAAAAAATGTTTACGACGATACACCGGCTAAATAAAGTAGTCCCTTTTGCGCAAAGGTTACTCTTTTGATTACTTCTCAATGTAGTCAGGTTGCGATAGCGGTGCCTCTCAAAACCGTAACACATGCATGAATTTTACACACACATACAAATGATTTCTTCGTCCACCGAGACTTGACATGTTTGTATTGCGAATAAGCTGTAAGAAGTGCAGCTTACGGCCGCGATCGTTAACTATCGGTTGAAAATATTCCGCTCGCTAGAATGTTCTTTTAACTTCTGTATATGGCACTTTTACTAATTTAACCAAAACATGAATAGGAATCTGTGAATACTCGTATCGACTTAATGTATGAATATGTAAGGCCATCAAGGATTGAATTATGATTCTTGGCGTCTACGAATAAAAATCGTACTAGGAAATGTTAACGCTTTGAACTAGCACTCAGGTGTAAATAGGTGGCGCTCATGGCTAGTTAAAAGACATTTTATTCCTTTCATTCAAGAATACCTATTTCAGGAGGTTCCGCTTGCCCTTAGCTTAAGAATTGTTAAAGTTGAGTAAATTTTATATGTGAAAGCATGCGTGAGTGGTATGTGTGCGTGTGTTGCGAACCATTAATAGAAAATACGAATGTGTTATTGACACATTTGAGTAGCTCACTTATGTCGATGATTACGACTTTAGGTCGTCAGTTGAGTTAGCGAATAGGCCTGTTAGGAAATAAAAACTACAGACCAACACTTCCATAGCATAGTTTGATAGATTTATAAAATTCAGTCATAGATTATTTTTTTGGAAGCCAAATTAAAGAACCCTACAAATATGGTGGTTTGACATTCAGTAGATGTATAAGGTCGAAGTATGAATGAAATTATTTTCTTTCGAACGAATTAGTGAAAATAATGATAAAATACTCTTTATTACACAACCATAATATTACATGTACCTATACACATATATACAACGTGTCCCAAAATTCAACGATAAGCGGGCGCCAAGAGGTAGACCTGCTCATGTGTACTTATGGAAAAATAAGAAAAAAAATTATATCTTATTAATCTTTTTTATTATAAAATAAAATTCGAAAATTTTCGAAAGAGTTCGAAATCTGTATGTAGATGATTTGTTAAAATACCAGTCTTGGGTGTATGCGATGAATTCATACTCTGTGTTGATACATTACAAAATATATAAAATTACGTTTACCTACTGATAAGATAATTGTAACCATTGTGTAGGCTTGTGTAGTTACCTATAGCTCTGTTCACATCACACAAATGTTTTTGTTTATGTTAATTTTACTCCGATTTCAAAAGACAAAACACACATTCACACCACATCACTTACACAACGATTGTTGCTAGAGCGTTTTTATATGATTAAATATTCTTAGTACTTTAAGGTATAAAATTTTATTACTTGAAGTGGATTTTTAATATTTGTTTATATTCAATGAAATTGTTCCATTGGATGGAAACACAATTAAGCAGATACTGCTTGTATCTGATAGACAGCAAATAACAATTTAAATCAATCAAACTAAAACAGAAAGTAAACAATTGAAACAGGGAAGTATCACTAACGCCCGGTTTCTGAATTGAATATTTGAAGTTAAGCACTTCTCAAACAGTGCTTAAGCCATCATAAACGTCACTGAGACAGGTTTTTAATGATCAGTTGATAGCAGTTTGATAAAACTAGCACTTTTTAACATTTGAAACGTAAAAGAACTTAGGTTATTAGAAATTATTAGATAACATTTTTTACTTTTCTCAATTCAGCAGCCGGCCATAATATAGGTATATAAAGTCGAACAAAATGTTCAAAACACAAGTCGCAACCAGAGCGTGAGAAAAGAGAAATGAAAATTGAAAATCTGGCTAATCTTCTGTTCTGTAAAAGAACACTTAATTTGGGAATAAAGAGTTTATTCCCCATATGAAATTTGTACCCCTTAGTGCGTAATAATACTCCCTATATTACTTACATTCTAGAACGAGGCAAGTATGAAAGTGTTCTGTGGGCATTCACGAAAGTGAAAGTGTGACTAAGAATTGAACTTTTCTCTCGCAGTCCATAATATGTATATTTAACTAAATTTTACGAAATTTAGTTAAATACCCCACTAATAGAATATTTCAATCTGTTGTCTGTTGACAGCTTTCACCAGCATAGGTATGATATACGAAAATCTCGTGTCACTATCTTTATCTCATTATGTTACATTAATTATGAAAAATCAAATTATACTCGTTGTCACGTGACCGCAAATTTAACCTTATGCATAAATGCATAAATAGATTGACATTAGTTTTAGAGGACCGTGTCGTCATAACGATGCCATGACAGAAGTTGCGTATTCGCTGGTTTTTCTTTTGTATAAAAATTATTTTAAAATTTAAACATAATATATGAGTGATTATTTTATATAGATTTTGATATATTTTATTATTTGGTCTAACTCAATTTCTGTTAAAGACAGTATTAACAATGTTTATACAATTACTGAGCCACAACAACGCATTAACTGACCCGTTAGTTTTATATTATATAAAAGATAAAAGATTTTCTAGAAAGATAAAGATAAACAGGAAATATAACATTTCTTAACCTATCTTAAACAAATAAATACTTTGACCATAATAGTTTCGGAGATAAGATCATTTCATTATAAATTACTGGAATTTCAAAACAAAACGACAAAAATTATTGTTATTTAAAAAACAAACAAATTATATTCGTTGTAAACAATATCTTCTTTCTGAAAAAATAAACAGAACATGCGTCATAAAAATCTTTTGTTTTCCGGAAACTATCTTGAAACGAATTTAGTTAGTTTAGTCAGTTCAAGTGCAACCAACGTGCGGGTTAGACGTTACACTTGTGCACTAAATATTTACTTGTTCGTACTTTTGTTTAAGTTAAAAATATTCTTCGAGTGTCAGCGTCTGTGTTACTCAAGTTCCTCCGGGTATGTATTTGTTTCAATAAACATTAGCTCAGTAGTTAGTATCACTAATAGCGTAGGTGAATTATTCTCAGTATCTAAAGATTTTTTGAAAGCTGTAACATTTTATTTATTTAATTTTTAAAGTTTTTGGTATAAGGACAATATTGTGAATTCTCGTTTTATATAACCGTGACAAATTGCATTCCGTATGTAAAAACAATTCGATTACGACATGATTTAAATGGGGTCCCATTAATATATTTAAAACAAAAAACTACCCTTGCAAATAAAAATATACCTACGATTGAAGTGGCACATTCATACAAAAATCTCCCAAAGTTCATTTAGATCCTCCTCCTTTTTTTGAAAACGGTTGAAAACTACGACACCATATTTTAAGCGATTTGTCACGATAAAAACGAGAATTCACAAAATTGTACTAATAAAAAATAAATGAAGATACACATATAATTCACAAATTGTTAGGATTCCGTACATAAAGAGTCGAGGACCTCGATGGTGCAGCGGCTAGCGCAGTCGGTCTGCGATGCGATTATTAAGCAATTTTTGGAATAGCCGGTCACAGGATGGGTGACCTATAATTTACTATCTCGAACTTCTCCGTGCTTCGGAAGACACGTTAAACCATTGGTTCAGGATATAGCTATGGTTAATATCCACTAATCGGCACTGGGCCCGCGTGGTGGTTCATGGCCCTTTCTCCCTATTCGATTAGATTTGATTCCATCCATAGGAGAAGCTTGAGCCCTAGCAATGCGGACATTAACAGGCTGGTGATGATGATGACACAAGGGTAAAAACACAGCACCCAATCACTAAGAGTTCGCTTGCCGTTCGTCAGTCTGTCCATCTATCAGGCTGTGTCTGACGAACCATAATCGTTAGACAGTTGAAATTTTCACATACGATGTATACAACAGACTTGCCGCCACAAAAACAAATACTTAAAAACTTGGCCGGATTTTTCAATTATTATATTTTGATCAATTTAGCATTCACAATGCTATACTGAAAAATATTCTTAATGAAAAATAATTACAAAATTCACTTTGCTGACACTCTGAAATGGGACTCGAACCCATGCCCTTTCGCAATCCGGGCGACTGGAGAGCAGTTGCCCGGATTGCGAAAGGTCATGGGTTGCCAGGGACAAACTGGATTTTAAGCATTATTTATTAATGTTTGTATTTATTCTCTTTTTCATAGGAAAAATCAATAAATAGGTCTATAAGTAGCTTTATAACTTAACCAAGAATTTTTGCAATCGTAATAGAATACGAATAATTATTTAGTAAATAGTTTTTGGCGTGCAATATGCCATTTTCAATCCCTGTCTATCTCATTATCGGACGCAATAATTTTTTCTCATAAAATGCTTTGTATAGCATTATATTAGTTTTAGAGGGGCGTATCGTCATAACGACGCCTTGACAGAAGTTGGCGTTATCGCTGGTTTTTTTTTAATTAAAATTCTTTTTATGTACACCTAAAAAGAATTTTAATTAAAAAAAATATATGAGTTATATATGAGTGATCCTTTTTATATAGTTTTTTTAATATATTTAAAGAAAGCCGTCCGCACCCCTATTTGGTCTAACTCAAATCTTTTAAGAATAGTATCCAGAATTTTAATTTAATAACTGAGCCACAAGAACGCGTGGCGGCAGGGTTAGTTAGTTTTATATATAAAAGATTTTCTAGAAAGATAAAAATAAACGGGAAAAATAAAATTGGTGAGACTTCACTTCTTTCTTTCTTTATCAGCTAAAAATACAATTATACGTATCTAAGCCAAATAAAGACTTTGACCATAATAGTTTCGGAGATAAGAACATTTCGTTATAAATTACTGGAATTTCAAAACAGAACAACAAAAAATATTATTATTTTAAGAACAAACAAAGTATAATCATTGTAAACGCTATTGTATTCTTTCTGAAAAGACACAACATGCGTCATAAGAAAACTACCTGTAATCACGAGGGATATTAGAGAATTTGGAATATCTTTTGTTTTCCGGAAACTATCTTGAAATGAATTCAGTTAGTTTAGTCAGTTCAAGTGTAACCAACGTGCGAGTTAGACGTTACACTTGTGCAATAGATATTTACTTGTTCGTACTGTTGCTTAAGTTAAAAATATTCTTCGAGTGTCAGCGTCTGTGTTACTCAAGTTCCTCTGGGTATGTATTTGTTTCATTAAATTTTAGCTCAGTAGTACTACTAATACAGTAGGTGTATTATTCTAAGTATCTAAAGATACACACATCAAAATCGTCTAGGGATATTTTAATTATTCTTAATTTTCTCAATTTTTTTTTCTGAATAACATACAACATGTTTATATTTAAATAAAGCCCATTTATTTGCGGAGATAATAGAATAAAACAGAAATATTTTTTGTACCTAAAAATAAATTATTTGAGTTAAGACGAAAAAGTAGAAAAGGTAATGGTAAAAAATGTGTTTTTCAAGAAAAGTGAAAAATATAGCGCAATTTTGCGAAAATTAATAGTCATTAACACCACCCATGACGTTAACAACGGTCCTGTAACGATTTTTCATGCTTCGAATTAACTTATCAAAGTCTTGCTGCGGGATATTATCCTAGGTCCTGGAAAGATGCAAAAAAATAAAAAATTTCTATTTAAAAGAAACTGTTATCCCAGTTGTGTGATAATTTATAATAGATTACCTTATTCATTAACTAAACTTAATTTGAATATATTTAGAAGAAAACTATCAAACTGGCTTAAAATTAAATGTTTCTACTCAGTCAAGGAGTATCTAAATAGTAAGATTGACATACAATAAATATTGACTAACCTGTAATTGACATTTTTATTTCTATTTTATTAATTGAATTTCACGGACATTGTGTTTGATAGTATCTGATATTAGTTTTCTATTTTGAAATTATTGTAACATTTTAATTTGTTTGACATTATGTGAAAGATAATAATATAATTTAATTAATCAATTGTTAATTTAATTAATTGTTTGATAATTATACTTGTATGATGTGATTTTATAAACAATATATTTGCATGCTATTGTTGATGGCTAAATGGGCTGGACTCATTAATATTGTATTTCTACCTATGATGTACCTCATTTAAAGGCAAATAAATATTATTATTATTATTATAAAGTTGCTCTTCAGTGACAATGTTTGTAGGTAAATTGTTCAAAGCCCTTCTTTGGAGCACGTTCCACGCGTGTTTTATGGGGTTTAGGTCTGGTAATTGCGCGGGCCAGTCTAAGACCGATACATCATGCTCCTGCAACCAGCTGGTGACCACTCGCGCTGGGACGAGCATTGTCGTGCATGAGCGTGAATTCTTGACCCATTTGTAATCGATGAGGGTAGACTATTGGTACTTGCACTTGGTTGAGGTATTTTTCAGCGTTCATGGTGTTTCTGATCCAAACGAGATCTGTTCTTCCACCAACACGAATTCCCGCCCAAACCAAAATCATCCCGTCATGGTATGGATGGACTTCCTGAGGGTGTTGCAGGCGGCTCTCCTGACCAGGAATTCAGCATGCGCGTACTCTTCGTGAATCAGGATGGAAACCGAATCGGGACTCATTGGTAAACAGCACTACAGACTACTGGCTACCTTCCCAGAGCAAATGTTCACGAGTCCACTATAATCTTCTTCCACGATTTCCTCGGCGTAGTGCAGGAGTACGAAGCGGTCTGCGAGCATGAAGATTAGCTTCATGCAGTCTTCTTCCCGCAGTTTGGTCACTCACAAGCAACTGGTGCTCTGACTGGAGCCTTTGAACCAACTGCATGGTTGTAGCAATTTGCAAAAATCGGTCTTGTCGTTGGGTGGTTATGCGCTTCCTGCCTAGGTGTCCTTTCAGCCACTTCACCAGTAGCACGATAACGTGACCACAATCGTGATATCACGTATTTTGTTCCAATATCCTAGGTGAGTTGTGACAGAGGTGAGTTGTGACAAGGAGGATTTCTCTCTACCTATTATAGTAAGCGAGATGGCTTTAACGCTTGTTTGTCGTTCTCGACACGCGCTACACGACTCAGTACCTGTCGACGGTGCATATGGCACAGTTGCGTAAATATATCGTCAGTGTACAAAAAATTGCGAAAAGTAAGTTTTTCTTCAAAATATTATTTGAATATATATCATATCTTAGTATATGTGCATTGATGTTTTATTTTTTCTTAAGTTATGTAGTTATTTAAGTCTCAATACGTGGCACTGATTTTTTGTATGCGCATCGTGTTTAGAAAATATGAATTATTATTCGGACCAAGACGTCATTTTGAACACCTAGGCGAGTTGTGACAGCCTGTCACAACTCTCCTATCTTACTCCATATTTCTGCTGGGCTATTTTTACAATTTTTTTTATTAACTTTAGATGTTTGTTGTTGTGTTAGTAGCTACTTAAGGTGTATAATGGCATACCGCATACTTATTTTATTTGAGAATGCCAAATAACTATACAGAGACTGAAAATCTAAGAATGTTAAGAAGCGTGTCTTAAACGAAGAAAAAAAAAGAAACCTAAAAAACCAAAGAAGACTAATAAGAAGAATAGAACAAGTGATGAAGAAGATGCAGAAAATAATTGCTTTTATTTGGTTTGCCTTAAAGCCTATGCAGACAGCAAATCGAATGTTTAGTGGGTCCAAAGCCTTGAATGCAAAGGCTAGGCACACGTAGATTGTACTGGGGACGAGCTGCATTACGTTTGGCATAATTGTGAATCTGATAAGATTAAGATTTTATACTAATTATAACAATAATATGATTGATCTCAAAGCGATACCATATTTAGTTAATGAAAATATTATAATTACTTGTTATGAGAATATTAATACTATGTTGTTTTAGTTGGTAGGTATTAAAAGATGATTAATCAAGTCAAATCAAATCAATCTTTATTGTTGATCGCAGGTTATATAAAGATATTGGATGCAAGGACTGAATAGTTACACCGTGATCTGCCTAAAAGGCATACAATATTAGTAGGTTAGTAATTGTCAACTAATCTAATCAATAACATGTTATGTCAAAAATTCAATTAATTCATTAAGTATTTATACATTTACAAAGTACTGTCAGCTAGATAGTCGTTTACACTATAATATGCTTTAGCTACTAATAATTTACAAAGTTTTCTTTTAAAAACATTACAATTATCCAGATTACGTATTGTTTTCGGAATTTTATCAAAAATTTTTGGAGCCATACAAAAGATACTTTTGTTCAACACAGTTGTCTTAGAGGGTATCGTACACAATTTGTCTCGATGACGCAATCTCGTCTTATTTTCAAATAGTTGTTGATTCTGTTTGACAAAAATACCAACTTCGAATATATAGATTGATGGCAGGGTCATAATAATTAGTTTAATGAAATATGGCCTACAGGTATCCGTACTCTGTAAATGACATATGCTCCTTACACATTTTTTTCTGGGCTCTAAAGGCAGTTACAGAATCAGTCGAATATCCCCAAAATATAATGCCGTATCGAACAGTTGAAACTACGTACGCGTGATAAGCTGTAAGGACCGTGCACTGATTCGCGATCCTACTAAGTTTGTACAGTGCACAAGAATACTGGGACAACTTTTTGCAAACATGTTCAGTGTGTGTTTTCCAAGTCAAATTTATTATTATAGTACTGATTAAAGTACTGATTTGATAAAAAAACATGCTTGATTTATTTATGTCGTATGTAATGGTATTTTTATATCTTATAGCTTAAATACAATGATGTCACAACTTACCTCGGTACCTGTCACAACTTACCTCGGTGGTAGGAGAGTTGTGACAAGGGGATTGGACTTGAATTTTGTTATTTTTTTCAGAAACTATTATACTTCAATTAATTTTAGTGATAGTTTTGAAAATAGAAGGAATGGCGCTAAACTAATTCACATGAGTCATAACTGTGGAATGTTTCTTAAGCGAGATAGAGCCCCTTATGTAAAAATTGTCACAACTCTCCTAGGTCTCCCCTACTCCGTTGAGTAGCCCCAGCTTAGAGTATGCCTACTGCTCTTAACATTTCCTCTCTTGTGAAATTGCGTCGCTGTATAATATATACAGTAACACAAATTCAAATAAAAGAGCTAACTAGTTTTAAAACTTTCGATTAACACAAAAAATCTTCAAAAATTATGGTAGGTTAATTAAAAACTTCGAACTTCGCTTGAATTATGCCACGCAAATCTTTTGTTTGATTTTTTTTTTAACTTCAATTTGGAATCATCAAAAAGGCGTACAAAATAAGTTTTCATCAAAGGATTTTATAACCGGCCAGTATTTTTTTAATTTAGTACTAATGACAAAATATCCCTAGACGACGTTGATGTGTGGATGGGCTAAGGATGGGCTATGACCCTTCACGCTGGCCCGAAGCGTACTGAACGGCCGACCCTTGCAAATTGCTTAACATAACAACGAGCACGTGACCCTTATCCTTTACACCACCGAACTGTAGCCAAGTATTGCTGTTAAAATGTACATTTATTAATTCATGTTTTCATTTCTTTACAGTTATATTAAGTTGAGGTCGACAAGATGACATCATTACCTAATATCACAAAGCTGACGTCAAGTGTGCCAGCCACCGCAACAGCGTCGACCATAAACACTACCATCATCACATCCACTATCAGCTACGAAAAATCTGAGTGTATACCCACAATGATGCACCTTTGTGCTCCTCCAATAACATCCGAATGCTGTCAAGATTCAGTTGATAACACACATTCCTACCAAGACACCAATAATTTATTACTCACGTCAAATACTGTCGACGAAGAAGAAATATATATAGAGTGTTGTGAGTTTCACGGCAAACCAGTAAGATTTTACTGTACGCTATGTAAAGTTTTTATCTGCCTAGAATGTAATTTATGGATTCATAATTATCATGAATGCTTGGCGATAAATGTTGCTTTGGATACATGAAAGCAATCAATTGGGCAAGAAGGTCAATCCTATAACTACATGTTACCATATAAATGGCTGCGCCCTGTCTAAGGTTAATGAGATACATGACTTGGGCATAATACTGGACAATAAACTTAAGTTTACAACACAGGACGATAGTAATGTAGCGAAAGCAGCCCAACTTCTTGGATTTATTAAGCGCAACTCTGGTGGTTTCAGACAATGTAGCACTAGGATCTTACTCTATCACACTTGGTTCGAAGAAGGCTTGAATATGCTAGTGTCGCTTGGAATCCTGTATATAGCAATCAGTCTCAGCGACTTGAATCATTGCAGCGAGCTTTCACGAGACATCTGGCTTTCGTAACACCTGGAGTTACCCATCGCCATCCTTACAATTTGAGGCTTGATTTCTTCAAAATGAACTCCTTGCGCGATCGTCGCTCATTGTCGGACTTACTGTTTCTTAATAATATGGTTAGTGGCGGAACACAATGCAGTCATCTACTCGAGCAAATTTCTCTTAGCGTACCACACAAATACCCACTTCATCGTATCTCTAAACCGTTTCGTGTTCCTAGAAGTAGAACCAATTTGGCTTTAATCGGCCACTTTCTAGATTATGCTCATTATATAACAAGATATCAAATATTGTACCCGATAGTGATATATTTAATGATAGCTTTACAGTTTTCAAGGATTAAACGCTGAAGCATATTGGACAGTAATCTGTGTTAATTTTAATGTTTTATTATAATTTTTTGTAATTTTAATTTATATGATAGTATTTTGTATCTTCAACTAGCTTAACCTAAATCTTAACAATGTTGTATATACCAGTTATTGGCTATCATGTAGGTTCTGTATTTAATTATTCCCATATGCAAAAAATGTATTTACATGTATAGCCGTTGGTGTACCTTAAATAAATTGTGCGTTGGCCATGTATAAAGAATCTACTTCTATTTGTATTTCATATATTTTATTAAGCTTAGGATAACACTGTGTCGTTTATGTAATATAAATAAATTATAATATGTATGGGTAAATAAAAAAATAACATTTGTATCATGCTATATTAGTATAAATAAATTGATATAGAGATACCAAGATTTTTTTTTATTTCTGTATTCCCTTACAGTTATTAATCATTCAAAACAGGCTTTAAAGAACATTTTGAAACAATATATTCGGATGGAAAAAATGTTGTTGTTAACATTTTGTATGTTCCGTTTGATGATCACTAATATTATAACGAGACACTAATATTATAAAGAGGAAAGATTTGTTTGTTTGTTTGCATCTAATAGGCTCCGAAATTACTGGACCGATTTTAAAAATTCTTTCACATTCGAGTATCTACGTCACACGGAGTTGACATAAGCTATAATTTGCGCGTGCGAATTCGCGGTAAACAGCTAGTTATATATGAACTAATATTATTAAGAGGAAAGATTAAATTGTTTGCAATGAACAGGCTCCAAAACTAGTGTACCAATTAAAAAATTCTTCCACCCACGTGAAGTTCCTTCATATGCGAGTGACATAGGCTATAATTTACATTTACGTGGGAAACGAGTATATAACTTAGAAGTTTAGTTTTATTTTCCTTTATACACTCACAGGCTCAGGAAAGGAAATTGTAGCAATTTTAGTACTAGTCCAAATCCATATTATATAGAGAAGAAGCAAACCTTCTAACTCTTAATCTTAAATCTCTATTTAATAATATGAATTTGGCCTAATACTAAATGCAGTCTCAGCGTTAATTTACTCCACCGCTAATCCTTGTTTATTAGTTGTAAAATGTTTACAATATCTGTCTCCTTCTGATACAAAAGGTCAAATTATCTCTGTTCGGCGACCATATCAAAGATTTCTGATCCATGAAAGATCAGCTCATAGCCATAATTTTCCAAATATCACGGTAAATAAATCACTGCGTAGTTAGATTGATTAAAGATTTCACATTTCTTTCGCTCTGGAAAGTAGTAGAAAAAAATTTAAAAGATACACCGGCTAAATTAAGTAGTCCCTTTGCGCAAACGCTTCTCTTTTGATGACTCAAAACCGTAACACATGCATTAATTTTACACACACATACAAATGATTTCTGCGTCCAACGAGACTTGTCATGTTTGTATTGCGAATAAGCTGTAAGAAGTGCAGCTTACGGCCGCGATCGGTAACTATCGAATCGGGAACTAGCACTCAGGAAGCCTACCCTAATTCACCGAAAAACGAAATATCGTTCGAAATTTCGGACGTTTCCTACTACAATGACGTTCGTTCCGAATATTCAACAAACGAAAATAGTTTGACATATTTATTTTCTAAACCTACTCTATTTCACGAAATAACGAAATGAAAATTTGAATTTAACATCTAATTGTTCGGAATTCTTACCTCAAATTGACGAAGTAAAAATGTTACATTTTCACTTTCGTTAGCAATTTTTTATTTTCGAAATGAGGTCTATATTACTATTAATCGAGTCCACTCTCAGTGAAGAACAATTAAGACCGTAGAAGAAACCGGCGGCGGCTTCGAAATAGCCTTAATATAACAAATATTCCCAACACTGAGTTTGTAAGTATTTACAGACTCAGTTGTGAATTATTTCAAGAACTATGCCAGGAGATCATACCTTTACTCCGTCCACAGGCAAGATCTCATGCCATCGAGTCCACAATTAAAATTGGTAGATATTTTATCGTAGTTATTGATAAAAAAAAAATTGCATGACTACTATTATGCATTTAATATTTTTTTTATTGTTACAGAGTTGAATTTTTATGCCCAAGGTAGTTACAATACAAAACATGAATGGGCCTATGGCCTAACAAACAGTTTTGCGGTGTTAGGAGGTTAGGACTGCCGACTACCGCCCATAGGAATTATAAGCAAATATATTATTCCCTCAAAACCAAAATGAAAGGAATCTTATTAAGATACAGTGAGTACCTAATAGTTTATTAACTAATATTTAGGTTTTGGGCACAAAAAGGTTTATCGTAATTGATTTACTTTTTATCTGTCATATTTTTCAGTTATAATGGCATAGTCTATTTGTCTCGTAAAATCTGTAATATTAATGACATAAAGGTATTTATTCACAATTCATACATTAAACCAAAATAACGCTTAGTGCATAAAAATACTCCCTATATTACTTACATTCTAGAACGAGGCAAGTATGAAAGTGTTCTGTAGGTATTCACGAAAGTGAGAGTGTGACTAAAAATTGAATTTTAATGTCGCAGTCCATAATCTATATATCGCACGCATGCTGGTAAAACCTGTTAACTGTTAATTTTACGAAATTTAGTTACGTACCCCAATGAATAGAATATTTCAATCTGTTGTCAGTTGACAGCTTTTACCAGCATAGGTAAGATATACGAATATCTCATGTCACTATTTATGTTTTATTATGTGAAATTAACTATGAAAAATCAAATATTTATACTCGCTGTCACTAAACGGTTGAAAACTATGACATCATATTAATAAGTTCTTTAAATTCTTAAATCGTGACAAATCAGTCACGATTTAAACGAGAATTCACAAAATTCGACCTAAACAATTTACAAATTGTTATGATTCCGTACACAAGTCAGTTCGATGGTGCAGCGGCTAGCACAGTCGGTCTGCGATGCGGTTATTAAGCATTTTTTGCAATAGCCGGTCAAAGGACATTTACTATCTCTCAAAAATTTACTATCTCGAACTTCTCCGTGCTTCGGAAGGCACATTAAACCGTTTGTTTAGGCTATATCTGAGGTTAATATCCACTAATCGGCACTGGGCCCGCGTGGTGGTTCATGGCCCATTCTCCTTATTCAATTAGATTTGATTCCATCCATAGAGAAGCTTGAGCCCTACAGACGGGCAGTACGAACACTAACAAGCTGGTGATGATGAAGTCACAAAGGGTAAATGTTCGCATGACGTTCGTCAGTCTGTCCATCTATCGGGCTATGTCTGACGAACCATAATAGTTATTAGACAGTTGAAATTTTCACGTATCGTACACCTAGACCTAAACTGAGACAACTCAAAAATATGCGTGAGTTTTGACTTAGTACAATATTCAAATACTCGGTGATCTTACGCATCTATTCAACATACAGTTTGAATAAAGGTTCGGGAATGAGCCGCTAGATAACTTTAGCTTTCTTTTGTTGAATCAACAGTGGTCACGCTCCTACCTCGTAAAAAAATGTATTGTCAGATCTCCACATTAGTTTTTTGAGTTGTCTTAGTTTAGATCTAGGTGTGCGATATGATGTATACAACTGACTTGCCGCTACAACAACAAATACTTAAAAACAGAATAAAATAAATAGTGAAGGGGGCTCCCACTCATCAAACGTGATTATTTACTCGTCGGTACCCTTCGCGCGTGAGTCCGACTCGTGCTTGGCCGGATTTTTCAATTATTATATTTTGATCAATTTTTCATGTACAATGCTGTACTGAAAAATATTCTGAACGAAAAATGATAAAAATATTCACTTTGCTGACACTCTGAAATGGGACTCGGACCCATGATCTTTCGCAATCCGGGCGACTGAAGAGCTGTTGCCCGGATTGCGAAAGGTCGTGGGTCATGGGTTGCCGGGGACAAACTGGATTTTTAAGCGTTATTCATTTATTTTTGTATTTATTCTCTTTTTCATGGGAAAAAACCAATAAATAGGTCTATTAGTTTAGCTTTATAACTTAACCAAGAATTTTTACAATCGTAATAGGATACGAATAATTATTTAGTAAATAGGTTTTGGCATGCAATACGCCATTTACAATCCCTGTCTATCTCATTGTCGGACGAAATATTGTTTTCTAATATCATGCTTTGTGTAGCATTATTCATTTGTTTTTGTATTTATTCTCTTTTTAATGGGAAGAATCAACCACGAATACACACCACATCACTTACACAACGGTTGTTGCTAGTGCGTTTTTCATATGTTTAAATATTCTTAGTATTTTAACGTTAAAATTCCATTACTTAAAGTGGATTTTTAATATTTGTTTTTATTCAATGCGATTGTTGTATTGGATGGAAAAACAATTAACATGTTACTACGGCAGATATAAGTAGACAGACAACAAATAACAATTTAAATCAATCAAATATAAAAACAAAAAATGATCAGTTGAAACAGCGAAGTATCACTAACACCCGGTTTCTGAATTCAATATTTGAAGTTAAGCACTTCTCAAACAGTGCTTCAGACGTCTTAAACGTCACTTACACAGGTTTTTCTTTCTAATTTAAATTTTTTTAAAGATCAATTGATAGCATGAAACGTTAAAAAACGTACATTATTGAGAATTATTAGATGGTATTTTGTACTTTAATACCATAATACCATATTATATATACCATAATATGGGTATATATAGTCGAACAAAATGCTCAAAACACAAGTCGCAATCAGAGCGTGTGAATTGAGAAAAGAAAATTAAAAATCTGGCTAATTTTCTGTTCTGTAAAAGAACACTTAATTTGGGAAAAAAGAGTTTACCTCCATATGAGGTTTGTAACCCGTAGTGCGTAATAATACTCCCTATATTACTTACATTCTAGAATGAGGCAAGTATGAAAGTGGTCTGTAAGTATTCACGAATGTGAGAGTCTGAATAAAAACTGAATTCTTCTGTCGCTGTCCATAATCTATATATCGCACGCATTCTGGTAAAACCTGTTAATTGTAAAATTACTTAAGTACCCCATTAATAGAATATTTCAATCTGTTGTCAGTTGACAGCTTTTACCAGTATAGGTAAGATATACGAAAATCTCGTGTCACTATGTATGTCTTACTATATTAAATTTATTATGAAAAATCAAATATTTATACTCGTCGTCACGTGACCGCAAAAAGTGCGCGACGTCACGCCCTTCTACTCATATCAAAACTCAGAGAATTTAACCTTATGCATAAAAAGATTGATATTCGTTTTAGAGATGACGCCATGAGAGAAGACGGCGTATTTTTTAATTAAAATTATTTTTAGATTGAAACATAATATACGAGTGATCCTTTTTATATAGCTTTTTGATATATTTTATTATTTGGTGTAACTCAATTTCTTTTAAGGTCAGTATTAAAAATGTTAAGACAATTAGTGAGCCACAACAACGCATTAACTGACCCGTTAGTTTTATATTATATAAAAGATAAAAGATTTTCTAGAAAGATAAAAATTTCTTAACCTATCTTAAACAAATAAAGACTTTGACCATAATAGTTTCGGAGGTAAGAACATTTCATTATAAATTACTGGAATTTCAAAACAAAACGACAAGAATTATTATTATTTTAAAAACAAACAAAGTATAATCATTGTAAACGATATTGTATTCTTTCTGAAAAGATACAACATGAGTCATAAGAAAACTACCTGTAATCACGAAGGATATTAGAGTATCTGGGATATCTTTTGTTTTCCGGAAACTATCTTGAAATGAATTTAGTTAATTTAGTCAGTTCAAGTGCAACCAACGTGCGGGTTAGACATTAAAATTGTGGACCAAATATTTATATTTTCGTGCTGTATTTTAAGTTAAAATATTCTTCGAGTGTCAGCGTCTGTGTTACTCAAGTTCCTCTGGGTATGTATTTGTTTAATTTAATATTAAGTCTGGTGAAAGGTGTATTATTCTAAGTATCTAAATCGTCTAGGGATATTTTATTTATTTTGATTTTTCTCAGTTATTTTTTCTGAATAACATACAACATGTTTATATTTAAATAAAGCCCGTTTATTATCTTAGATTATAGAATCATCATCATCATCAGCCCATATTCGTCCACTGCTGGACATAGACCTCCCCAATTGCACGCCATCTACTTCTATTTTCGGCTAAATAGATTATAGAATAAAACATAAATATTTTTTGTACCTAAAAATAAATTATTTAGGTTAAGACGAAAAGTAGAATGGTAAAATGGGAAAAATAACGATAAATGTGTTTTTCAAGAAAAAGTAAAAAAATATAACGAAATAATTCCGTTATTTGCAATTTTGCGAAAGTTAATAGTCAGTAAAGCCACCGATGCCGTTAACAACGGTCCTGTAACGATTTTTCATGCTTCGAATTAAGTCAGTTTGGTCACTCACAAGCAACTGGTGCTCTGACTGGAGCCTTTGAACCAACTGCGGGGCCGTTACATTTGGTTGCCTTCTCGCAGCAATTTGCAAAAATCGGTCTTGTCGTTGGGTGGTTATGCGCTTCCCGCCTTAGGTGTCTTACAGCCATTTCACCAGTAGCACGATAACGTGAACATAACCGTGATATTATGTTATGATTTGTTCCGATGTCCACAGCAATACTAACTTGTTTTAAAACTTTCGATTAGCACAAAAAATCTTCAAAAACTACGGTAGGTAAATTGAAAGCTTCGAACTTCGCTTGAATTATGCCACGCAAATCTTTTGTTTGATTTTTTTAAATAAAAAATTTAGAATCATTAATCAGGCGTACAAAATAAGTTTTCATCAAAGGATTTAAAAACCGGCCAGCATTTTTTGAATTTAGTACTTTATACAAAATATCCCTAGACGATGTTGATGTGTGTATAGGTATTTTTAGTAAGCTGTACATTTTGTTTATTTAATTTTTAAAGTTTTTTAATTGGGACTATATTGTAAATTCTCGTTTTGACCGTGATATGTATCATTTGTTATGTAAAAACAATTCGATTACGACACAATTTAAATGGGGTCCCATTAATATATTTAAAAAACTAAGAATATTTTTCATTTATTTTTATAATTATTTTCTTTTTCATAAAATAATCTATAAGTAGCATTATACCCGAGAACTTAACCAAGAAAATTTACAATAATTGTAATGGCTCACGAGTAAATAATTAGTAAATTTTATTGACATGCAATGCGCCATTTCAATACCTGTCTGTCGTCGCAAATTGTCGGACGCAATAATTTTTTTCTCATATAAAAACACAAAAATCACCTATACATTGTTTCTAGTCCCCTTTAACATAAGAATCCTCCAGTATTTTATCAAAGAACCTCAAACAATTCCATACCTTTTGTTTATATTCACAGAATTGTTAGGTAAAATAGTTATTATTCTGTAGATATATATAGTACCCCTATTACCCTTTTGTAGTGTCTATGGTCTAAGCCTAAAGATAGATTAAAATCCTTTGTGTTAATATCTTAAGGTATAATTATTTACTTTACGTAATCCTATTTTTAAAAAAAAATCTTGCGATATCCGAAAGTAGCATGTTTGCTATTGTGCATTATTTTAATATTAGATCCTTACATATAAAATTGGCCTTTTGTTGTACTGGCCAATTTAATCACAAATTTCTCCTACTTGGTTGGGAATTCCAAATTCTAATTTATACAGCCATTTATTTGTGTTTCGTTAGGCGGCATTCATTTGCTTTTTTTTCTTCTGTTTTTCCTATCGTCACCCAATATAAAAAATGGAAACCTTGAAATATTGTGTTATTTACGAGTACGAGTTCCACCGTGGTACGAGTACCGCGGAAACGGCTCGAAGGGTTAATGATGTGTATTGCGGTTGTGTCGCATAAGAAAACACAGTTCGTTTTTGGTTTCAACTTTTTCGTTCTGGAAATCTTGTCCTGCAGAACAAGCCCCGTGGACGACCGGAGAACCAAGTTAATAATGAAGAATTAAAAGCTATTGTGAAAGCGGATCCATCGAAAACCATGTCCAACTTAGCTGTAGGCTGTGGTGTTGTGACGGGTTCGGTGCTTGGGTCAATTAATAAGGCTGATTAGCTTGAGTATAGATTTATTAATTATATAAGGGTAAATAAGAAACTGTAACAAACAAAAATTAAATTTAAAAAACAGTTCGTAAGTTACTTAACTAATACATACAAATTATCAAATAAACGAATACATACCCCTTGTCGGGCTTCTAGTTAAACTCTTGGATCGTCCAAAATACAGATTGCAATTTAGTACATATGTTATATAATTTGTATCACAATATCACATTCTTTATCACAATCAATAAATTATTTTAAAATTATATAATAAAATTTATACGATTAATACTGTATATTAATTTTCATGTTGTGCATAGAAGAATTTCTTACGAACTGACATCCATAAAGAGTATAATTGATTAGTCAAAATTTTAAATTACGAAAGACGAATAATAAAATGAAATGATGTTGAATTTCAAAAACAAAAAGTTTGCATACTGAAACCTGTGTTAGTGATTAATCTGTTTGAATCCGCTTGAAGCAATTTAGAAAAATTAAAAAGCTTGAAATCTGGGTACCTCACGAATTTAGTGAAGCAAATCGGCAAACGCGCTTCGACTGCTGCGTTACATTACTTAACCGGCACAATATTGAAGACTTTTTAAATCAAATCATTACCTTTGATGAAAAGTAGATCCTCTACAATAATCGGAAGCGCTCATCGTAATGGTTGGACCCCGCCAAATCCTGACCCAAATCCTGACCCAAGCGAAAATTGACCCCAAAAATTTACTTGTAAGCGTTTGGTGGACTTATGCCGGTGTCGTTCATTACAGTCTTCTCAAATCTGGCCAGACGATTACGGCAGACGTCTATTGTCAGCAATTGCAAACCTTGCTGGAAATACAAGCTGTTAAACAACCGAGGTTGGTCAATTACTCTACGCCACTGCTACTTCACGACAACGCTAGACAACACTGAGACAGGTTTTTAATGATCAGTTGATAGCAGTTTGATAAAACTAGCACTTTTTAACATTTGAAACGTAAAAGAACTTAGGTTATTAGAAATTATTAGATAACATTTTTTACTTTTCTCAATTCAGCAGCCGGCCATAATATAGGTATATAAAGTCGAACAAAATGTTCAAAACACAAGTCGCAACCAGAGCGTGAGAAAAGAGAAATGAAAATTGAAAATCTGGCTAATCTTCTGTTCTGTAAAAGAACACTTAATTTGGGAATAAAGAGTTTATTCCCCATATGAAATTTGTACCCCTTAGTGCGTAATAATACTCCCTATATTACTTACATTCTAGAACGAGGCAAGTATGAAAGTGTTCTGTGGGCATTCACGAAAGTGAAAGTGTGACTAAGAATTGAACTTTTCTCTCGCAGTCCATAATATGTATATTTAACTAAATTTTACGAAATTTAGTTAAATACCCCACTAATAGAATATTTCAATCTGTTGTCTGTTGACAGCTTTCACCAGCATAGGTATGATATACGAAAATCTCGTGTCACTATCTTTATCTCATTATGTTACATTAATTATGAAAAATCAAATTATACTCGTTGTCACGTGACCGCAAATTTAACCTTATGCATAAATGCATAAATAGATTGATATTCGTTTTAGATGACCGTGACGTCATAACGACGCCATGACAGAAGTAGCGTTTTCGCTGGTTTTTCTTTTTATAAAAAATATTTTTAGATTTAAACATAATATATGAGCGATCCTTTTTATATAGTTTTTTGATACATTTTATTATTTGGTCTAACTCAATTTCTGTTAAAGACAGTATTAATATTGTTAATACAATTACTGGGCCACAACAACGCATTAACTAACCCATTAGTTTTATTTTATATAAAAGAATAAAGATTTTCTAGAAAGATAAAGATAAACAGGAAATAGATATAACATTTCTTAACCAATCTTAAACAAATAAATACTTTGACCATAATAGTTTCGGAGATAAGAACATTTCATTATAAATTACTGGAATTTCAAAACAAAACGACAAAAATTATTATTATTTAAAAAACAAACTAAGTATATTCATTGTTAACAATATCTTCTTTCTGAAAAAAACAAAACATGCGTCATAAAAATCTTTTGTTTTTCGGAAACTATCTTGAAACGAATTTAGTTAGTTTAGTCAGTTCAAGTGCAACCAACGTGCGGGTTAGACGTTACACTTGTACACTAGATATTTACTTGTTCGTGTTGTTGTTTAAGTTAAAAATATTTTTCGAGTGTCACCGTCTGTGTTACTCAAGATCCTCTGGGTATGTATTTGTTTCATTAAACATTAGCTCAGTAGTTATAATTACTTATAAAGTAGGTGAATTATTCTAAGTATCTAAAGATTTTCGGTAAGCTGTAATATTTTATGTATTTAATTTTAAAACTTTTTGGTAAAAGGACAATATTGTGAATTCTCGTATTTTATAACCGTGACAAATTGCATTTTGTATGTAAAAACAATTCGATTACGACATGATTTAAATGGGGTCCCATTAATATATTTAAAACAAAAAACTACCCTTGCAATCAAATATATACCTACTATTGAAGTGGCACATTCATACAAAAATCTCCAAAAGTTCATTTAGAACCTCCTCCTTTTTTTGAAAACGGTTGAAAAATACGACACCATATTTTAAGCGATTTGTCACGATAACAACGAGAATTCACAAAATTGTACTAATCAAAAATAAATGAAGTGACACATATAATTCACAAATTGTTAGGATTCCGTACACAAATAGTCGAGGAGCTCGATGGTGCAGTACTAGCAAAGTCGCTCTGCGATGCGGTTATTAAGCAATTTTTGGAATAGCCGGTCACAGGATGGGTGACCAATAATTTACTATCTCGAACTTCTCCGTGCTTCGGAAGATACGTTAAATCGTTGGTTCAGGATATAGCTATGGTTAATATCCACTAATCGGCACTGGGCCCGCGTGGTGGTTCATGGCCCATTCTCCCTATTCGATTAGATTTGATTCCATCCATAGGGGAAGCTTGAGCCCTAGCAGTGCGGACATTAACAGGCTGGTGATGATGATGACACAAGGGTAACAGCACCCAATCACTAAGAGTTCGCTTGCCGTTCGTCAGTCTGTCCATCTATCAGGCTGTGTCTGACGAACCATAATAGTTAGACAGTTGAAATTTTCACATATGATGTATACAACAGACTTGCTGCTACAACAACAAATACTTAAAAACAGTATAAAATATATAGTTAAGGGGCCATCCATGCAACAAACGTGATTATTTACTCGTCGGTACCCTTCGTGCGTGAGTCCGACTCATGTTTGGTCGGATTTTTCAATTATTATATTTTGATCAATTTAGCATTCACAATGCAATACTGAAAAATATTCTTGATGAAAAATGATTAAAAAATTCACTTTGCTGACACGCTGAAATGGGACTCGAACCCATGTCCTTTCGCAATCCGGGCGACTGGAGAGCAGTTGCCCGGATTGCGAAAAGTCATGGGTCGCCAGGGACAAACTGAATTTTAAGCATTATTTATTTATTTTTGTATTATTTCTCTTTTACATAGGAAAAATCAATAAATAGGTCTATAAGTAGCTTTATAACTTAACCAAGAATTTTTACAATCGTAATAGTATACGAATAATTATTTAGTAAATAGTTTTTGGCGTTCAATACGCCATTTACAATCCCTGTCTATCTCATTATCGGACGCAATAATTTTTTCTCATATAATGCTTTGTATAGCATTATTCATTTATTTTTGTATTTATTGTCTTTTTGATAGGAAAAATCAACCACAAATACACAAAGGTTCACCTGTACATTGTTTCTGGTCACCATTAAGACAAGAATCCCTCACAATTTCATCAAAGAACCTCAAACAATTCCATACCTTTTGTTAATATTCACTGAAAATAGTTAGGTCAAATAGTTATTATTCTGAGGGTACTATATTACCCTTTTGTAGAGTCTATGGTCGAAGCCTAAAGATACATTAAAATCCTATGTGTTAATATTTTTAGGTGTAATTATTTACTTTAGGAAATCGTATTTAAAAATAAAATCTCCTTGCGATATCCGAAAGTAGTTTGTATGCTATTGAGCATCATTTTAATATTATTACAATAATGGGAATGTTGCGAAAATTGGAAAAAACCGCTGTCGGAAAGCTATCAGTTGATATGACCAATTGATAGCAGTTTGATTAAATTAGGAGTTTTTGGCTTATGAAACGTAAAAAAACGTACGTTATAGAGAATTATTAGATGACATTTTGAACTTTTTTCAATTCAGCAACCGGCCATAATATAGGTAAATATAGTCGAACAAAATGTTCAAAAAACAAGTCGCAACCAGAGCGTTAGAATTGAGAAAAATAAATTTTAATCTGGCTTATCTTCTGTTTAGTAAAAAACACTTAATTTGGGAAAAAAGAGTTTATCTTCATATGGGGTTTGTAACTCCTAGTGCGTAATAATACTCCCTATATTACTTACATTCTAGAATGAGGCAAGTATGGAAGTGGTCTGTAGGTATTCATGGAACTGAGAGTGTAACTAAAAATTGAATTTTTCTGTCGCAGTCCATACATCGCACGCGTGCTGGTAAAACCCGTTAACTGTAAATTTTACGAAAATTACTTTAGTACTCCACTTATAGAATATTTCAATCTATTGTCAGTTCAGAGCTTTTACCAGTATAGAGATATACGAAAATCTCGTGTCACTATGTATATCTTACTATGTTAAATTTTTATGAAAAATCAAATATTTTTACTCGTTGTCACGTGACCGCACAAAGCGCGCGACTTTACGCCTTTCTACTCATATCAGAAGTCGGAGAATTAAACCTTATGCATAAAAAGATTGATATTAGTTTTAGAGGGGCGTGTCGTCATAACGACGCCTTGACAGAAGTTGGCGTTATCGCTGGTTTTTTTTTTTATTAAAATTATTTTTAGATATAGATATAATATATGAATGATCCTTTTTATATAGTTTTTTTAATATATTTAAAGAAAGCCGTCCGCACCCCTATTTGGTCTAACTCAAATCTTTTAAGAATAGTATTCAGAATTTTCATTTAATTACTGAGCCACAAGAACGCGTGGCGGCACGGTTAGTTAGTTTTATATATAAAAGATTTTCTAGAAAGATAAAAATAAACGTGAAAAATAAAATTGGTGAGACTTCACCTCTTTCTTTCTTTATCAGCTAAAAATACAATCCTACGTATCTAAATCAAATAAAAACTTTGACCATAATAGTTTCGGAGATAAGAACATTTCATTATAAATTACTGGAATTTCAAAACAGAACAACAAAAAATATTATTAATTTAAGAACAAACAAAGTATAATCATTGTAAAAGATATTCTTTCTGAAAAGACACAACATGCGTCATAAGAAAACTACCTGTAATCACGAGGGATATTAGAGAATTTGGAATATCTTTTGTTTTTCGGAAACTATCTTCAAATGAATTTAGTTAGTTTAGTCAGTTCAAGTGCAACCAACGTGCGGGTTAGACGTTACACTTGTGCACTAGATATTTACTTGTTCGTGCTGTTTGTTAAGTTAAAAATATTCTTCAAGTGTCAGCGTCTGTGTTACTTAAGTTCCTCTGGGTATGTATTTGTTTCATTAAATATAAGCTCAGTAGTACTACTAATACAGTAGGTGTATTAATCTAAGTATCTTAAGATACACACATCAAAATCGTCTAGGGATATTTTAATTATTCTTAATTTTCTCAATTTTTTTTTCTGAATAACATACAACATGTTTATATTTAAATAAAGCCCATTTATTAGCGGAGATAATAGAATAAAACATAAATATTTTTTGTACCTAAAAATAAATTATTTGAGTTAAGACGAAAAAGTAGAAAAGGTAATCGTAAAAAATGTGTTTTTCAAGAAAATGTGAAAAATATAGCGCAATTTTGCGAAAATTAATAGTCATTAACACCACCCAAGACGTTAACAACGGTCCTGTAACGATTTTTCATGCTTCGAATTAATTTATCAAAGTCTTGCTGCGGGATATTATCCTAGGTCCTGGAAAGATGCAAAAAAAGTTGCTCTTCAGTGACAATGTTTGTAGGTAAATTGTTCAAAGCCCTTCTTTGGAGCATGTCCCACGCGTGTTTTATGGGGTTTAGGTCTGGTAATTGCGCGGGCCAGTCTAAGACCGATACATCATGCTCCTGCAACCAGCTGATGACCACTCGCGCTGGGACGAGCATTGTCGTGCATGAGCGTGAATTCTTGACCCATTTGTAATCGATGAGGGTAGACTATTGGTACTTGCACTTGGTTGAGGTATTTTTCAGCGTTCATAGTGTTTCTGATCCAAACGAGATCTGTTCTTCCACCAACGCGAATTCCCGCCCAAACCAAAATCATCCCGTCATGGTATGGATGGACTTCCTGAGAGTGTTGCAGGCGGCTCTCCTGACCAGGAGTTCAGCATGCGCGTACTCTTCGTGAATCAGGATGGAAACCGAATCGGGACTCATTGGTAAACAGCACTACAGACTACTGGCTACCTTCCCAGAGCAAATGTTCACGAGTCCACTATAATCTTCTTCCACGATTTCCTCGGTGTAGTGCAGGAGTACGAAGCAGTCTGCGAGCATGAAGATTAGTTTCGTGCAGTCTTCTTCCCACAGTTTGGTCACTCACAAGCAACTGGTGCTCTGACTGGAGCCTTTGAACCAACTGCATGGCCGTAACATTTGATTGCCTTCTTGTAGCGGTCTTGTCGTTGGGTGGTTATGCGCTTCCTGCCTAGGTGTCTTTCAGCCACTTCACCAGTAGCACGATAACGTGACCACAACCGTGATATCACGTATTTTGTTCCAATATCCTCAGCAATACTCCGTTGAGTAGCCCCAGCTTAGAGCATGCCTACTGCTCTTAACATTTTCTCTCTTGTTAAATCGCATTGCTGTATAATATATACAGTAACACAAATTCAAATTAAAGAGCTAACTAGTTTTAAAACTTTCGATTAACACAAAAAAATCTTCAAAAATTATGGTAGGTAAATTGAAAACTTCGAACTTCGCTTGAATTATGCCACGCAAATCTTTTGTTTGATTTTTTTTTTTTTAACTTAAATTTGGAATCATCAAAAAGGCGTATAAAATAAGTTTCAAAATAAGGTTCACCTATACAGGTGAACCTTTGTGTTCACCTATACATTATTATTGCGTCCGACAATGAAATAGACAGGTATTGAAATGTCAAAAACTATTTACTAATTAATTACTCGTGAACTATTACGATTATTGTAAAAATTCTTGGTTAAGTTAACGTGGGTAAAGCTACTTATTGACCTATTTATTTTCCATATGAAAAAGAAAATAATTACAAAAATAAATGAAAAACCTTCTAAGTTTTTATAAATATATTAATGGGACCCCATTTAAATTGTGTCGTAATGAAAACTTATTTTGTACGCCTTTTTGATGATTCCAAATTTAAGTTAAAAAAAAAAATCAACTAAAAGATTTGCGTGGCATAATTCAAGCGAAGTTCGAAGGTTTCAATTTACCTACCATAATTTTTGAAGATTTTTTGTGTTAATCGAAAGTTTTAAAACTAGTTAGCTCTTTAATTTAAATTTGTGTTACTGTATATATTATACAGCAACGCGATTTAACAAGAGAGGAAATGTTAAGAGCAGTAGGCATGCTCTAAGCTGGGGCTACTCAACGGAGTATTGCTGAGGATATTGGAACAAAATACGTGATATCACGGTTGTGGTCACGTTATCGTGCTACTGGTGAAGTGGCTGAAAGACACGTAGGCAGGAAGCGCATAACCACCCAACGACAAGACCGCTACAAGAAGGCAATCAAATGTTACGGCCATGCAGTTGGTTCAAAGGCTCCAGTCAGAGCACCAGTTGCTTGTGAGTCACCAAACTGTGGGAAGAAGACTGCACGAAGCTAATCTTCATGCTCGCAGACCGCTTCGTACTCCTGCACTACGCCGAGGAAATCGTGGAAGAAGATTATAGTGGACTCGTGAACATTTGTTCTGGGAAGGTAGCCAGTAGTCTGTAGTGCAGTTTGCTAATGAGTCTCGATTCGGTTTCCATCCTGATTCACGAAGAGTACGCGCATGCCGAACTCCTGGTCAGGAGAGCCGCCTGCAACACCCTCAGGAAGTCCATCCATACCATGACGGGATGATTTTGGTTTGGGCGGGAATTCGCATTGGTGGAAGAACAGATCTCGTTTGGATCAGAAACACCATGAACGCTGAAAAATACCTCAACCAAGTGCAAGTACCAATAGTCTACCCTCATCGATTACAAATGGGTCAAGAATTCACGCTCATGCACGACAATGCTCGTCCCAGCGCGAGTGGTCACCAGCTGGTTGCAGGAGCATGATGTATCGGTCTTAGACTGGCCTACTTAAAAGACTTAAAGGTTCACCTATGCATTGTTTCTAGTCACCTTTAAGAAAAAAATCACCCAGTATTTCATCAAAGAACCTCAAACAATTCCATACCTTTTGTTTATATTCACAAAATCTGTTGAGCATTATTTTAATATTATTGTAATAATGAAAATGTTTCGAAAACTGGAAACCGTTGTTCGAAAGCTAGTTATTAAAATTGATTACGAACTTTATCCTGTTAATCGATCACGAAGTGGTCTATATTGCATTCATCATCATCGTCAGCGTTTTTACGTCCTCACTGCGTAGGCTCGGGCCTTATAAGTGGTTAAGAAGGATGGGCTATGACCCTCCACGCTGGCCCAAGGCGTACTGAACGGCCGACCCTTGCAAGTTGCTTAACATAACAACGAGCACGTGACCCTCATCCTTTACGCCACCGAACTGTAGCCAAGTATTGCTGTTAAAATGTACATTTATTAATTCGTGTTTTCATTTCTTTACAGTTATAATAAGTTGAGGTCGACAAGATGACATCATTACCTAATATCACAAAGCTGACGTCAAGTGTGCCAGCCACCGCAACAGCGTCGACCATAAACACTACCATTATCACATCCACTATCAGCTACGAAAAACCTGAGTGTATACCCACAATGATGCACCTTTGTGCTCCGCCAATAACATCCGAATGCTGTCAAGATTCAGTTGATAACACACATTCCTACCAAGACACCAATAATTTATTACTCACGTCAAATACTGTCGACGAAGAAGAAATATATATAGAGTGTTGTGAGTTTCACGGCAAACCAGTAAGATTTTACTGTACGCTATGTAAAGTTTTTATCTGCCTAGAATGTAATTTATGGATTCATAATTATCATGAATGCTTGGCGATAAATGTTGCTTTGGATACATGAAAGCAATCAATTGGGCAAAAGGTCAATCTTATAACTACATGTTACCATATAAATGGCTGCCCCCTGTCTAAGGTTAATGAGATACATGACTTGGACATAATACTGGATAATAAACTTAAGTTTACAACACAGGACGATAGTACTGTAGCGAAAGCAGCCCAACTTCTTGGATTTATTAAGCGCAACTCTGGTGGTTTCAGACCACTTAGCAAATTTCACTTAGCGTACCACACAAATACCCACGTCATTGTATCTCTATTCTTTTTCATGTTCCTAGAAGTAGAACCAATTTGGCTTTGCATCGGCCACTTTCTAGATTATGCTAATTAGATAACAAGATATCAAATATTGTACCCGATATTGATATATTTAATGATAGCTTTACAGTTTTCAAGGATAAAGTGCTGAAGCATATTGGACAGTAATCGGTGTATGTCTATGTGTTAATTTTTATTATTTATTTTAATTATTTTTTTAATTTTAATTTCTATGATAGTATTTTGTATTTTCAAGTAGCTTAACCTAAATCTTAACAATGTTGTGTATACCAGTTATTGGCTATCATGTAGGTCCTGTCCAATTATTCCCGTATGTAAAAATGTATTTACATGTATAGCTGTTGGGGTACCTTAAATAAATAAATAGTGCGTTGTTCATGTTTTAAGAATCTACTTCTATTTGTATTTCATGTATTTTATTAAGCTTAGGATAACACTGTGTCGTTTATGTAATATATATAAATTATAATATGTATGGGTAAATAAAAAAATAAGATTTGTAAGTCTCTTGCAATATTAGTATAAATAAATTGATATAGAAATACTCACCAAGACATTTTTTTTTATTTCTGTATTCCCTTACAGTTAGCAATCATTCAAAACAGGCTTTAAAGAACATTTTGAAACAATACTTTCTGATGGAAAACAATGTTGTCGTTAACATTTTGTATGGTCTGTACGATGATCAATAATATTATAAAGAGATATTAATATTATGAAGACGAAAGATTTGTTTGTTTGTTTGCATCTAGTAGGCTCCGAAATGACTGAACCGTTTTTAAAATTCTTTCACATACGAGTAGCTACGTCATACGGAGTTGACATAAGCTATAATTTACGCATGCGAATTCGCGGTCAAACAACTAGTTGTACATATAAACTAATATTATTAAGAGGAAAGATTAAATTGTTCGCAATGAAAAGGCTCCAAAACTACTGTACCAATTTAAAAAATTCTTCCACCTACGTGAAGCTCCTTCATACGCGAGTGACATAGTCTATAATTTACGGTGGAAACGAGTAACTTAGAAGTTTAGTATTATTTTCCTTTATACACTCACAGGCTCAGGAAAGGAAATTGTAGCAATTTTAGTATTAGTCCAAATCCATATTATATAGAGAATAAGCAAACCTTCTTAATCTTATTCTTAAATCTCTATTTAATAATATGAATTTTGACTAATACTAAATGCAGTCTCAGCGTAAATTTACTCCACCACTAAGACTTGTATATTAATAAATCTGAAAATGATTAGAATATCTATCTCCTTCTGATACAAAGGTCAACAAACGAAAATACAATATCGTTTACAATGATTGCACTATGTTAGTTTTTAAAATAATTATATTTTTTGTATTAAATCTTTTATATACTATAATATAAAACTAACTGACCCTGCCACGCGTTCTTGTGACTCAGTAATTATATAAGCATTGTGAATAATATCCTTAAAAGATTCGAGTTAGACCAAATAGGGGTGTGGACAGCTTTTTTATATATATCATATAAACTATATAAAAAAGATCACTCATATATTATGTTTATCCCTAAAAATAACTTTAATTTATAAAAAAAATCCAGCGATAACGCCAACTTCTGTCATGGCGTCGCGTCGTTACGACGATACGCCCCTCTAAAACTAATATCAATCTATTTATGCATAAGGTTGAATTCTCCTAGTTCTGATATGAATAGAATGGCGTAACTTCGCGTCAACAGAAGATTAGCCAGATTTTAAATTTTCAGGTCCTGGAAAGATGCAAAAAAAATTGCTCTTCAGTGACAATGTTTGTAGGTAAATTCCTTAAAGCCCTTCTTTGGAGCATGTCCCACGCGCGTTCTATGGTGTTTATGTCTGGTGATTGCGCGGGTCAGTCTAAGACCGATACATCATGCTCCTGCAGCCTGCTGGTGACAACTCGCGCTGTATGGGGACGAGAATTGTCGTGCATGAGCGTGTACGAAGTGATCTGCGAGCATGATGATTAGCTTCATGCAGTCTTCTCCTCACAGTTAAGTCACTAACAAACAACTGGTGCTCTGAGTGGAGCTTTTGAACCATCTGCGTGGCTGTAACATTTGGTTGTCTTCTCGCAGCAATTTGCAAAATTCGGTCTTGTCGTTGGGTGGTTATGGGCTTCCCGCCTTAGGTGTCTCACAGTTACTTCACCAGTAGCACGATAACGTGACCATAACCGTGATATCACGTTTTAATTTGTTCCGATGTCCACAGCAATACCCCGTTGAGTAGCCCCAGCTTGGAGCATACCTACTGCCCTAACATTTCTTCTCTCGTTAAATCGCGTCGCTGCATAATGCATACAGTAGCACAAATTCAAATTAAACAGCTTACTTGTTTTAAAACTTTCGGTAAACAGACGATGTTGATGTGTGTATATGTATTTTTAGTAAGCTGTAACATTTTATTTATTTAATTTTTAAAGTTTTTTTTATTGGGACAATATTGTAAATTCTCGTTTTGACCGTGATATGTAGCTTTTTTTAAGTAAAAACAATTCGATTACGACACAATTTAAATGGGGTCCCATTATATATTTAAAAAAACTAGGAATATTTTTCATTTAATTTGTAATTATTTTCTTTTTCATAGGGAAAATCAATAAAAAGTTCTATAAGTAGCTTTATACCCGAGAACTTAACCAAGAATTTTTACAATAATCGTAATACTAGTTCACGAGTAATAAATAAGTAAATAGTTTTTGACATGCAATGCGCCATTTCAATACCTGTCTGTCGTCGCAAATTGTCGGACTCAATAATTTTTTTCTCATATAAAAACACAAAGATTCACCAATACTTTGTTTTTAGACACCTTTAAGATAAGAATCCCCCTGTATTTCATCAAAGAACAATTCCATACCTTTTGTTTATATTCACAGAATAGTTAGGTAAATTAGTTATTATTCTGTATATATATATAGTACCCTAAATTACCCTTTTGTAGTGTCTATGGTCTAAGCCTAAAGATAGAATTAAATCCGAATTTCAGATCCTTACATATGAAATTGGCGTTTTGTCGTACTGGCCAATTTAATCACAAATTTCTCCTACTTGGTTGGAAATTCCAAATTCTAATTTATACAGCCATTTACACCTGTATTTGTGTTTCGTTAAGCGGCATTCATTTGATTTTTTTTTTCTTCTGTTTGTCCTATTTACGTCACCCAGTAAAAAAATGGAAAACTTGAAATATCGTGTTATTTACGAGTACGAGTTCCACCGTGGTACGAGTGCTGCGGAAACGGCTCTAAGGGTTAATGATGTGTATGGCGGTTGTGTCGCAAAAGCAAACACAGTTCATTTTTGGTTCCAACTTTTTCATTCTTATAATTTTGACATACAGAACAAGCCCCGTGGACGGCCGGAGAACCAAGTTAATAATGAAGAATTGAAGGCTATTGTGGAAGCGGATCCATCGAAAACCACGTCCAAGTTAGCTGCAGGCTGTGGTGTTAGTGATGATAAATCTATTTTAATCCGCTTGAAGCAATTTGGAAAAATTAAAAAGCTTGAAATCTGGGTACCTCACGAATTTAGTGAAGCAAATCGGCAAACGCGTTTCGAAGTCTACGTTATATTACTTAACCGGCACAATATTGAAGACTTTTTAAATCAAATCATTACCTGTGATGAAAAGTGGATCCTCTACGATAATCGGAAGCGCTTATCGCAATGGTTGGACCCCGGCATGCCAGCCAAATCCTGACCCAAGCGAAAATTGACCCTAAAAATTTACTTGTAATCGTTTGGTGGACTTATGCCGATGTCGTTCATTACAGTTTTCTCAAATCTGGCCAGACGATTACGGCAGACGTCTATTGTCAGCAATTGCAAACCATGCTGGATTTTTTTTTTTTATTTATTCAGAAACAAACAGTTACAACAAAACATATATGAGCAAAATAAACATAACAACATATAAACCTATAGTTCCATACATATGTACTTAACTTAACATTACGGACCGGTAAACAAAAACAAAACATATTTATTTAAGTGCATGTTTAAACAGATATGAAAAACATTCAGGCATATAGTAATTAATAAAAAGTGTTGCTATGCCACTATAACCTGGCGCAACTATACCTAAATGTTCCCCGTTCGTACGCAGCGAGTGTCTCGAACAGTCAGAACAGTAGTCAGTATGCCAGTACGCGACAGGCCGTGCGAAGAGCAGTTGCATTGCACACATAATCAGAGGTCGTGACAACAAATTTTATAAAAAACATTCAAAGTGAAAGTGAGTTGGTTTTCTATATGCTGGAAGCCATGAGAAGCAACTAAGGGAAAATCGAATATATAAGACAGTGATCGTTGCATAATAGTAAATGCATTATACGTAACAAATACAATGTACGAAATAATCAAAGAGGGACCCTCTGTGTAAGATTAGGTAATTATAAACTAAACGCATTTATTTAATTATTAATTTCTGAATTATGAGGAACAAGTTTTATGTTTTAAAATTAGGATTATCATTAATAAATACATTCAAAGAATAAGTAGTGACTTGTTATATTATGTAATTATAAAGATATTCAAACTATTCTCCTCATTTGCATTATAGGTTATCATCATGGCTCCTATGGGAAATGATTACAAATATGTGGCGCTTTTGTATCAGTGGAAATTCAAACAAAGCCTCCGTGATCCAGCAAAGGGACTGATGCTGCCTTCAGCTTCCAAGACTATAAGCAGTATAGACGGAAAACTCAAGGTAAATTCTTTCACGGCTATGAATGAAATTACTAGTTTATACCATATAAAACATGAGCATCCTGATATATATAGGTAGTATATACAAAAATTTGTTTGCAGATCTGACATAATGCAGTCCAGGGAGATAGAGGCAGCACCAAGGAGAAACAATGGCGGCATCAAAATTAGTATAAGATATATTTTACAGAAGGTATACATAATTTGATATTACAGCGGTTGCAATTCTTTTTATGTCTACTCAATAGTGAATTTAGTAATTGGTCTATTCTACACGTCCAAACATTTCAAGCGATCTACGATGTGGCGCTTGAATTTAACTATGGATGTCTCAAAAATATCAATTTCACTGAATGTCTCATCGTATAGCAATAGTATAGTCATCGCAAATACAAGCTGTTAAACAACCAAGGTTGGTCAATCACTCTACGCCTCTACTACTTCACGACAACACTTGACCACACACTGCACAACAGACGGCTATCAAATTAGCTTCGATTGGAATGTCTAAGACATACACCGTACTCCCCGGACCTTGCTCCAACAGATCCTGTCCGAATCGTTTTTTTAGTAAGGGGATCAATGAACTACCAATGAGATGGCAAAAGTTCATAGATAACAATGGTTAATACTTTGATTAAATAAATATATTATATTTCCTCCCATACCAAACACCAACTTCATATGTAAGGACCTTGTTGTGTTGCGAAAACTGGAAAAAATCGCTGTTGCAAAGCTAATTAAAATTGATTACGAACTTTATCCTGTCAATCGATCACGAAGTGGTCTATATTGCATTCATCATCATCGTCAGCGTTTTTACTGCATAGGCTTGGACCTTATAAATGGTTAAGAAGGATGGGCTATGACCTTCCATGTTGGCTCAATGCGTATCGGAAGGCCAACCCTTTTCAGTTGCTTAATATAACAACGAGCACGTGGCTCTTATCTATTACGCCACCGAACTATAGCCAAGTGTTGCTGTTAAAATGTACATTTATTAATTCGTTTTTTCATTTCTTTACAGTAATAATAAGTTGAGGTCGACAAGATGACATCATTACCTAATATCACAAAGCTGACGTCGAGTGTGCCAGCCACCTCAACAGCGTCGTGCATAAACACTACCATCATCACAACCACCATCAGCTACAAAAAACCTGAGTGAATACCCACAATGATGCACCTTTGTGATCCTTTTAATAAAATGATGACTGCTCCTCCAATTACATCCGAACGTTGTCAAGATTCAGCTTATAACACACATTCCTACCAACACACCAATAATTTATTACTCGCGTCAAACACTGTCGATGAAGAAGAAATATATATAGATGTTGTTAGTTTATAAACTTTCACGGCAAACCAGTAAGATTTTACTTTAGGCTATGCAAAGTTTTTATCTGCCTAGAATGTCATTTATGGATTCTTAATTATCATGAATGCTTGGCGATATTTGTTGCTTTGGATACATGAAAGCGATCAATTGTGCGTTTGCCATGTATAAAGAATTTACTCCACATGATCACTAATATTATAACGAGACACTAAAATTATACAGAGTAAATATCTGTTCATTTGTTTGCATCTAATAGGCTCCAAAATTATTGGACCGATTTTAAAAATTCTTTCACATACGGGTAGGTACGTCATACGGAGTTGACATAAGCTATAATTTACGCATGCGAATTCGCGGTCAAACAGCTAGTTGTATATATAAACTAATATTATTAAGAGGAAAGATTAAATTGTTTGCAATGAACAGGCTCGAAAACTACCGTACCAATTTAAAAAAATATTATTAAGACTTATGAAATATTGTAACAAATAATTTTCAATTTAAAACGTCTTATATGCACCTGAACTTCACAAAAACCTCTTGACCGTCAATAACATGACTGAGAAAGAAGCTACAGTGACTTTTTACAAAAAATGAAGTAATAATAAATAAAAATGATAAACTAAATATGAATACAGAAGGTACATCTTTATTAAGCGGAACCTGTAATAAAGCGCTAGATTGGCATGTAAAACTAGGCCACCCCAGCATTGGAATATATGACAAAAAATAAGCTTGTAGAAGGTATGGATTTGATTTTAAATGACATGAAATCATTAGAACACACTTGTGAAACATACTTTGAAGCAAAACAAGTAAGACAATCTTTCAATACAGTGAAAACTCGAGTTTCAAGACCACTACAAATAATTCACACAAATATTTGTGGACCGATCACACCACCAACATATAACAATGAAAAATATATACTGACAATTTGAGATGATCACACTCATTTTGCAAAAATAATGTTACTCCAAAGAAAATCAAAAACATATGAATGCATATAGATTTATATGATTATAAGGTATGTACAATACGTTATGATAATGGGGGTGAATACATCAAAAAAGATTTTAAAAAGTACTGTTTCAAAAAAGGCATCAATATTGATTATACAATTCAATACACACATAATGGAACCTTAATGGGAAACGTAAAAGCATTACTTTTAGATTCAAAGTTAGACAAATCAATGTGAGGTGAAGCAGCAAGAACTACAATTTTCTTACTCAACAAAACTGCGACTACAACTACAGACAAGGCACCTTATGAAATTCTCACCGGTGAGAAGTCAAACCTTAAGAGATTGATAAAATTCGGCAGCGAAGTTCATAGTGAAATATTAAGTCCCAAACTCAACAACTTGATTTTCATAGGATAAGAAGAGATATAAAACCAAAAAAAACAGATGAAGAAAAGCATGAAATTAAAACTATAAATTACCTTGATGTAAATCAATACATCTCCATAACATCAGATTAGCATGATAACTAGTCATCCTCATGCTCTGAAAGTAATAATAGTGAATAGGAAAATGGCGAGGAAAAAAGAAATATAAATAAAACAAATAAATATATGAAACCAAAAATTAAATTCGATAAGACACTAACAATAAAAGTCGAAAAGTACAATATGATAAAAGAATCAGATATTGAAGTAAAAATAGAATATAAGATTTCAAAAAACATTGAAGACAACAATCAAAGTAAGAAAACTGAAGAACCCGAAGGAAAAGAAATATGTGAAAATATATTAAAAAGACTAACTAAATTACCCAAAAGAGGCAATAAAGGGATCAGATAGTCAAAAATGGGTTCAAGCAATTAACGAAGAAAAAACGTCACTAAAAGAAAACAATGTATGGACCGAAGTAAGTATGAATGAAGCCGAAGGTAAGAAAATCTTAACAAACAGATGGATACTAAAAATCAAAGATGATGATAGATACAAGGCACGGTTGGTAATAAGAGGATGTGAACAAGAAGAGGTCAATGACACATATAGCCTAGGTAGGCAGCAGTCCATTAAGGGCACTTTTGGTAATCGCTGCATATAATAACTTTCATATAAAGACATTTGATATTAAAACAAACTTTTTATAGGGCGAGCTGGATGATGAAGTATATATGTATCCACTTGAAGCCATGGAAATCAATGGTATATGTCGCATCATCTTTACGAAGATCGTTTGATTTAGTTTCTTTTATTTTAATTGCAAGTTACTCGATTACTTAATTACTCGAAGTAGCGGGATGTAGTGTATGCGGAGCGCGTGGGGCCGCCACCGGCCGAGGCCATTGGGAGGCCAGGGCGTGTGGTGCTGCGCCTGGCGCGGCGCCAGCTGCGCGACGAGCTGCTTGCTTCAGCGCGCGCCCGTCTTACCATCACCAGTCCTAATGAAGTCCGCGTCTTCCTCAATAAGCGGCTGACCCACCATAACCGCCAGCTCTTCCATTTGGTTCGTGAAGAATACAAGAAGCTTCAGTGGCGGTACTCATGGACGAAGCGGGGGCGTTTTTATGTACGCCAGGTGGATGACTTGACTGTGTGTCAGATTACCTTTATAATAAGTTAAACTAGACTCGGTACCCAGTCAGACAATGCAGTCATGTCTTTGTAACTGTAAATCATCATACAGTAGCATTTCGTGGAGCCTTTCGGTTTGCAACCTCACGATGCTGGAACGATTTCCGTCCACCAGTGCGTGATCTAAAAATAATTGCCATCTTTCAAAAACATGTTAAAACTTACTTTTTGCAGATACAAAAACAAACATACGTCAATTTTTTTCACATCACCTTATATATAAGATCTATTACTCCGGCACCGTGATGGCTTCAAGCAACAATTGATCCTTTGGGGTTCTTATATCTGATGGCGTAATATCTTATGGTCATTTTGGTGCATGCTGACCTGCGCTGGCTTGTTGGGCTCTGATGCTCACACTAAAAACACTAGTCATTATTGAAATGAAATGAAAATATCTTTATTCAAGTAAGCTTGTTACAAGCACTTTTGAATCGTCCAAAATCTTTTTTCCCCTACCACTTGTTCACTTGTGTTCGTTATTGATGGCCCTCAGATAAGAATGTAAATATGGTTAGAATGTAAATATGGTCAGCTTGCAACTACTGGTGAAGACTATTACTAAACTGATTCATTGATGTACTTACGTATGGATTGGCTTGCGAACGTAAGGGATATGCAGCATATTTGTTTGGGGGCAATGCACTCTCTCTCATTGGCTGGTATGGTTTGTGATTTAATTTACAAAAAATGGATAGACTGACCGATTGAGAGCACGATGCTAACTGTTTAAACATGGTTAATATCGATGGTTATATCGCTTCTTTATAACGTTTGTTCACATATCATCTTCTAAGAATGTCAAATTGGTTCACTAACGTAGACTTTTTTACCATTGTTGTTTCACTTTTAAGTTAAAATATATATAGAACAATGTAAATTTATTATAACCTTTAACTTTGTTAACATGAAACCTTCCACGCTTCTACCACAGACTTACTTGTTATCACTTATCACTCGTTGAGTATATTGCTCTGTGACTATTACTATTACAGGTGCCGTAGTCATCATTTGGCTATTACACGCAATGATTTTTAATTTATTATTTTATTTATTATTCTATGGTCGTAAAATGGTCCGTGTTGTCACTGTTGGCTTTTGCAGAACATCAGTGCAGTAAGCCCCGCTTACTGCTGCATACTGAGCTGAGGCCAGCTTGGCAACACACACCATGACACATTATATACTGTTTCAGCGTCTTCATTGTGTATTCCTTTTTTTGTTGTTTGTTTGTCATTTTTCTGTCATATTTATAAACTGTATGTAAATTGTGTATGTGTTGTGTGTTGCCAAATAAAAACCTATTCTATTCTATAAAGAAATATATATAATACTAATAACTATTAGAGGAATATAACATGAAAACTGTGAAAACAGCTGATACACCAATGGAACCAGTTAAAATCGGAACAAGTCCTAAAAATTAAAGCTCTCCCAATCAACAAATCCTCGGAAGCTTAACATATATTTCTAACAAAACAAGACCTGAAATAAGTTGCCCAGTTAATTACTGTGAAAATAGGACAGATGAAAATGTGACTACTCTGAAGAGGATTCTAAAGTATTTGAAAATGACAAAGAGTAAAGGATTAGTGTACAAAAATTCTTCAAGAGAAATAAGATTAACAGCATGCTATGATTCAGACTATACTGGTGACACCGAAACGAGAAGAAACACCATTGGATACTGATATACATAAATAACTCTCCAATCAGCTAGTGCACCAGAAAGCAGCCAATAGTATCTCTTTCTACAACTGAGGCGGAATACATTGCAGCAGCAGAATGCGTAAAAGACCTTTTATATCTGAAGTCGATGTGTGAAGAGCTTTTCGGTGTAACTAACCAAACTATCTTACATAAAGATAACCAAAGTGCTATTAGCCTCATTCAAAATGGAATTATAAATAGACGCTCAAAACATATCGATGTGAGATACAAATATAAACACGAGAAAGTGAAAATGGCGATATTCAAATTGCTAATATATTCACCAAACTTCTTAATAAAATTAAATTTAATCACTTAGTATCCAAAATTGTTTTATTATTCCAATTAAACTAAATATCAAGTGCATAAAATAATAACATAATAAGGAAAAAATTTTGTTAATAATCTTTTGTAAAATCTAGCTTAAAAATACTAGTTTTTAAATAGCCTTTTATTTAGGTCTTTTATTTAAACTTTTAAAAAAGCGATGCAAAAGGTTTCACAAAAATTGATTTATTATAATTTCTCCTCCGAATTGAGGATTACATTTTCATGTGAAATATACCTTTGAAAAAGAAACAATTAAAATTACTAAATATTTAATGCACAGATGTATCATACAGCCGGGATGGTAGTTGTTCTGAAAATGATAATACCTAATACTCTTTATTACACAACCATACATTTTAAAAGCTATATGAATTCTTTGTACTCTCTTCAGCTAAGAATATTGAAAACCGTGGGAGAGCCACGCTTCAGCATGAATGGGCCGGCTCGACCGGAGTGATACCACGGCCTCACAGAAAACCGACGTGAAGCAACGCTTGCGTTGTGTTTCGTCGTGTGAGTGAGGGTACCGGAGGCCCAACCCCTCCCTACTCCCTTCCCTCTACTCCTCAACCCTTCCCTCCAAGGCCGGCAGCGCGCTTGTAGCCCCTCTGGTGTTGCAGGTGTCCATGGGCGACGGTAATCACTTACCATCAGGTGATCCGTCTGCTCGTCTGCCGCCTATCCCATAAAAAAAAAACCTTCTAATATAAAGAAAAAGTATCAAAATTACGAGTTAGGTCTCTTTAATTATTGCAATACTCTTCTAATACATAAAAAAATAACATAAAGCTTATTAAAAGAATAACTTCTTTAATAACAAAAAAAAAAACAAAAAACATATCATATATTTTTTTTATTTACAGTTCGAGAAAAATTATTTAACATGGTAATTAAACTAAGCCATGAAGAGAAACCAAGAAGGTTTGTACACATGTGCTAGGAATAAAATTATATAAAACATGCATTCAAAACATATCGGCAACAACTTAATTAACATATTATTAACAACAGCAATTTAAACATTTAAGTAATAACACGGACTTGGCACAGTATTTAGTCACCAAACACATCTAAGTAATAAACTTTTATTAATTTCTTTAAGTTGTTAGGATGTATAAGCTGTATTAAATCCGGGGGTAGTTCGTTAATTATTCGTGGTACAATGTAACTGGCCGTCCGCTCGCCACATATGTTGTTAGCCCGTTCGATTATAAATCTGTTGTTTGCAATGGCGCGCGTGTACACAGGGTGCTTCTTTTTTTTCAAAAGTTCCTCTCTAAAAAAGTATTCCTTGTGAAGAGCGTACTTTATCTGAGAAAAAATTGGCAAAAGTCCACAGTATTTAAAAAGGCCATTATCATTACAATAATATTTTGCGTTGATTTTCGGTAAAACTATCGTTTTTAAAATTCTCAATTGTAATTTGTATATTTTATTAAGATAAGTTTTGTATGTACATCCATAACTACTCAGTCCATACTGGATGTAGGATTCCGCCAATGAATTGTATAGCATTAGTTTAACCTTGAAGGGAATGCGTTTATTCAATATTGTGATATTAGCCAAAAAAGCCGTAATTTAGTACAAACAGATTCGATATGTTGGCTCCAATGAAATTTGCTGAAATCCTAAGAAATATCTGCTTAAAGCATATATGGTAAAGAGCGACAACCTATTTAATTCCATGTTTGCTTAATAACATACAACAACTACAATTACAAAGCATTACCCAAAGAAACTCAAATGTAAACTTAAATCATATATTTTGTACAACCTGTAAGTAGATGATATGTTAAAAACCAGACTTGGAGGTATGCGATGAATTCATACTCTGTGTCGAAGCAATACAACATTGATAAGAAATTGTAACCATTGTGTAGGTGTGTGTAGTTTACCTATAGCTCTGTTCATGTCACACTAATGTTTTTGTTAATATTATTTCACTTCGATTTAAAAAGACAAAACACAGATTCACACCACAACACTTACACAACGGTTGCTGCTAGTGCGTTTTTGATATGTTTAAATATTCTTAGTATTTTATGGTTAAAATTATATAACTTAAAGTGGATTTTTAATATTTATTTATGTTCAATGCGATTGTTGCATTGTATGGAAAAACAATTAACATGTAATAGCAGATACAAGTAGATAGACAGACAACAAATAACAATTTAAATCAATCAAAATAAAACAGAAGATGAACAGTTGAAACAGCGAAGTATCATTGACACCCGCTTTCTGAATTAAATATTTGAAGTTAAGCACTTCTCAAACAGTGCTTAAGTCATCTTTAACGTCACTTAGACAGGTTTTCTTTTCTAATTTTAATTTTTTTAATGATCAGTTAATAGCAGTTTGATTCAACTACAACTTTTTTGCTTATGAAACGTAAAGAAACGTACGTTATTGAGATTTATTAAATAACATTTTGTACTTTCCTCAATTCAGCAACCGGCCGGTATATAAAGTCAAACAAAATGTTCAAAACACAAGTCGCAACCAGAGCGTGAAAATTGAGAAAAGAAAATTTTAATCTGGCTAATCTTCTGTTCTGTAAAAGAACACTTAATTTGGGAAAAAAAGTTTTTTCTTCATATGAGGTTTGTAACCCCTAGTGCGTAATAATACTCCCTATATTACTTACAGTCCAGAAAGAGGCAAGTATGGAAGTGTTCTGTAGGTATTCACGAAACTGAGGGTGTGACTAAAAATTGAATTTTCTGTCGCAGTCCATAATCTATATTTCGCACGCATGCTGGTAAAACCTGTTAACTGTTAATTTTACGAAATTTAGTTACGTACCCCTATTAATAGAATATTTCTATCTGTTGTCAGTTGACAGCTTTTACCAGCTTAGGTAAGATATACGAATATCTCATGTCACTATTAATTATGAAAAATCAATTATTTATCGTCACGTGACCGCAAAAAACGCCCATCTACTCATATCAGAACTCAGAGAAGCTTTCTCACTGGTATTTTTTTTTAATTAAAGTTATTTTTAGAGATACACATAATTTATGAGTGATCTTTTTAATATTGTTTTTATGATATACTTAAAAAAAAGCCGTCCACACCCCTATTTGGTCTAACTCAAATCTTTTAAGGATAGGTATTATTCACAATGTCAGTATAATTACTGAGTCACAAGAAAGCGTGGCAGGGTCAGTTAGTTTTATATTAAAGTTATAAAAGATTTTCTAGAAAGATAAAGATAAACGGGAAATATACTCTTTCTTTATTTATCATCTAAAAATACACTCCTACCTATCTAAACCAAATAAAGATTTTGACCATAATAATTTCTGAGTAATGAATATTTTATTATAAATTACTGGAATTTCAAAACAAAATAACAAAAATTATTATTATTTTTAAAACAAACAAAGCAAAATCATTGTTAACAATATTGTATTCTTTCTAAAAAGACATAACATGCCTCATAATATAAAACTACCTGTAATTACGTAGGATATTTACATAAAGGGATTTGGAATATTTTATGTTTTCCGGAAACTATCTTGAAATGAATTTAGTTAGTTTAGTCAGTTCAAGTGCAACCAACGTGCAGGTTAGACGTTACACTTGTGCACTAGATATTTACTTATTCGTGCTGTTTATTAAGTTAAAAATATTATTCGAGTGTCAGCGTCTGTTACTCAAGTTCCTCTGGGTATGTATTTGTTTCATTAAATATTAGCTCAGTAGTACTACGATTACAGTAGGTGTGTTATTCTAAGCTATAACATTTTATTCATTTAATTTTCAAAGTTTTTTTATTGAGACAATATTGTAAATTGTCATTTTAATCGTGACAAATTGCATTTTTTTATGTTAAAACAATTCGATTACGACACAATTTAAATGGGGTCCCAATCATATATTAAAAAAAACTACCCTTGCAGTCAAAAATATACTATTGAAGTGGCACAAACATACAAAAAATCTCACAAAGTTCATTTATTACCTCCTCTTTTTGACGTGGATACGTCTATGTTTTCGTTCTACAGGGGGTCATTCTGTGAGCAGGAGTATATGCACTAACGCCATCTATTGGCGTATAAGTGAACTATGCTTGCTCTGCAGGGGGAGGGGCATTCTGTCAGCAGGAGTATATGCACTAACGCCATCTGTTGGCGCTAGTGAATACTTTTTTCATTCAACAAATGAACGCAACGAATATTTATTTATTTAGTGTCTTCAATTTGTTTATATATTTTTTTTTTAATTATTCATTTATAAATGCAATTATGCCACAACGTTGCATAATTCCGGGTTGTTTTGGAGAACTGAATCGTTCAGTTTTTAGAGTGCCAAAGAACATTGATAGACGTGAAGAGTGGTTAAAAGCTATTCGTGATGTGTTTCCTAACCTGGATGTTGGTGAAAATTTTTATGTTTGTGAAAAACATTTTAAAGAAGCAGATTTTACGGCATATATAATTGACAAATCTGGAAAAATTATTCAAAAGGTATCATTATAATATACAATACAATAAATAAAAAAAAATTTGCTTTATGCTATACGTATGCATATGTACACATCCATCTACGAACACGTAAATATAGCTTTATATGCGTTAGCAATAAAATGTAAGATATTTTTGTGTGAATTTGCTAATCTTTAAATAAAAATAAATAAATTCGTGCAAATTCAAGTAAAGGACATCGTCGAAAATGGCCCCAATATGAACAAGCATGAATATTTTACAATAAATCGCCGACATCTTTACTGTCATGTCGTACATGAAGCTGTTAAGGATGTTCTACTTGTAATGTATATAATAATCGATAACTTGATTACACTTTAATTTTTACACTACGAACGATTTTTTTCATTCGTTATAAATTGACATATTAATAAATGGCGAAATATAAAAAAAAAACTTTTTAAAACTGAATACAATATTCTTATATGATTTAATCAAATACTTTTTATTAGCACATAATCGTATGCTAATATTTGGTTAAGCATTTGAGAGTATTGCATGTTTTTTATCAATTACTCATATATCCATTCATACATAGACGTATTCACGCATAAAATATGACTGTATCAATGATACAGCCAACCAGGGTTTTTTTTTAGTAAACGGTTCAAAACTATGACATCATATTTCTAAGCGATTTGTCACGATTTAAACGAGAATTCACAAAATTGTCCTAATAAAAAGTAATTAAATTGACCCATACAATTTACAAATTGTTAGGATTCCGTACACAAAGAGTCGAGCAGCCCGATGGTGCAGCGGCTAGCGCAGTCGGTCTGCGATGCGGTTATTAAGCAATTTTTGCAATAGCCGGTCATAGGATGGGTGACCAAAAAATTACTATCTGGAACATCTCCGTGCTTCGGAAGGCACGTGGTTAATGTCCACTAATCGGCACTGGGCCTGCTTGGTGGTTCATGGTACATTCTTCCTATTCGATTAGATTTGATTCCATCCAAAGAGAAGCTTGAGCCCTAGCAGTAAGGACACTAACAAACTGGTGATGATGAAGTCACAAAAGGTAAAAAGCAGCACCTAATTACTAAGAGTTCGCATGACGTTCGTCAGTCTGTCCATCTATCAGGCTATGTCTGACGAACCATAATAGTTAGACGGTTGAAATTTTCACATATCGTATACGTAGACCTAAACTGAGACAACTCAATAATATGCGTGAGTTTTGACTTAGTATAATATTCAAATACTAGGTGATCTTACGCATCTATTCAACATACACATTCAATAAAGATTCGGGAATGAGCCGCTAGATAACTTTAGCTTTCTTTTGTTGAATCAACAGTGGTCACGCTCCTGCCACGTAAACAAATGTATTGTCAGACCTCCACATTAGTTTTTTGAGTTGTCTTAGTTTAGATCTAGGTGTGCGATATGATGTATACAACTGACTTGCCGCTACAACAACAAAAAATACTTAAAAACAGAATAAAATAAATAGTGAAGGGGGCTCCCATTCATCAAACGTGATTATTTACTCGTCGGTACCCTTCGTGCGTGAGTCCGACTCGTGCTTGGCCGGATTTTTCAATTATTATATTTTGATCAATTTTGCATTCACAATGCTATACTGAAAAATATTATTAATGAAAAATTATTAAAAAAAGTCGTTTGCTGACACTCTGAAATGGGACTCGAACCCATGACCTGTCGCTATCCGGGCAACTGAAGAGCTGTTGCCCGGATTGCGAAAAATCATGGGTTGCCAGGGACTAACTGGATTTTTAAGCATTTTCCTTTTTTTTGTATATATTCTCTTTTTCATAGGAAAAATTAATAAATAAGTGTATAAGTAGCTTTATAACTTAACCAAGAATTTTCCAATCGTAATTACGAATAATTATTTAGTAAATAGTTATTGAGGTGCAATACGCCATTTTCAGTCCCTGTCTATCTCATTGTCAGACGCAATAATTATTTCTCACATAAAAACACAAAGGCTCGTCTATACATTTTTTCTGGTCACCTTTAAGATAAGAATCCCCCACAATTTCATCAAAGAACCTCAAACAATTCCATACCTTTTGTTTATATTCACAGAAAATAGTTAGGTCAAATAGTTATTATTCTGAGGTATTATCCTTTTGTAGTATCTATGGTCTAAGCCTGAAGATACATTAAAACCCTGTGTTAATATTTTTAGGTATAATTATTTACTTTAGGTAATTTTATTTAAAAAAAACTTCTTGCGATAACCAAGAGTAGCTAGTTTGCTATTGAGCATCATTTTAATATTATTGCAATAATGAAAATGTTGTGAAATCTGGAAAATCACGCAGTCGGAAAGCTAGTTATTAAAATGGATAACGAACTTTATCCTGTCAATCGATCACGAAGTGGTCTATATTGCATTCAACATCATCGTCAGCATCGCAAAATAACAAACAAAAAATTTGCTACTATATCTGCTAAAAACATATATAGGGACAGAACAACAACCTATTTAATAGGGATGATGACTGGGTAAAAAAAAATGCAATTCTATTTAGTCCGTCAGTCAGATTATAGAAAAATATTAGACACGTATTTTTTTTTTACTTCAATTTAACAAGAAATAGCTTAGATAACAGGCATTTAAGTTGGGGAGTGGGGGCTCGCTACGTCACAGTTGAGTAGAAAACGTACTCTAACGTGACGTCATGTGAAATTTCAACTCCATGTAACGCCGTAATTTAATGATTACGAATAAAATAAAAAAAATAGGTGTTTAATATTTTTAAACACTCTACCTGACGGACAAACAAACAAAAATTAGTCATCATCCCTATTACACGTTTGCTTAATATCATACAACAACCACTATTACAAAGCATTCCCAAAACTAATCTCAAATGTAAACTTAAATCATATAATTTTTACAACCTGTAAGTAGACGATTTGTTTTAAAAACAGTCTTGGGGGTATGCGATGAGTTCATATTCTATGTCGATGCAATACAAAATTGAAAAGAAATTGTAACCATTGTATATATTTGTGTAGTTACCTTAAGCTCTGTTCATATCACAATCGTTAATATTATTCCACTTCGATTTAAAAAGAAAGACACAGATTCATCACTTACACAACGATTGTTGCTAGAGGGTTTTTTATATGTTTAATATTCTTAGTATTTTAAGATTAAAATTACACTACTTAAAGCGGATTTTTAATATTTGTTTATATTCAATGTGATTGTTGTATTGGATGGAAAAACAATTAACATGTAATACAGCAGATACAAGTAGACAGACAACAAATAACAATTTAAATCAATCAAAATAAAACAGAAGTAGAAAAGTTGAAACAGCGAAGTATCACTAACACCCAGTTTCTGAATTCAATATTTGAAGTTAAGCTCTTTTCAAACAGTGTCTTAGCCGTCTTAAACGTCACTTAGACAGATTTTTTCTAATTTTAAATCTTTTTAGTGATCAGTTGATCAGTTAAAACTTACGTTATTGAAAATTATTAGATGACATTTTATACTTTTCTCAATTCAGCAACCGACTATTATATAGGTATATAAAGTCAAACAAAATGTTCCAAACACAAGTCGCAACCAGAGCGTGAGGATTGAGAAAAGAAAATTAAAAATCTGGATAATCTTCTGTTCTGTAAAAGAACACTTAATTTGGGAAAAAAGGGTTTATCTTTATATGAGGTTTGAAACCCCTAGTGCGTAATAATACTCCCTATATTACTTACATTCTAGAATGAGGCAAGTATGAAAGTGTTCTGTAGGTATTCATGGAAATAAGTGTGACTAAAAATTATTTTTTTCTGTCGCAGTCCATAATCTTTACATCGCACGCATGCTAGTAAAACCTGTTAACTGTAAATTTTATGAAAATTACTTAAATAACCCATTAATAGAATATTCAATCAATCTGTTGTCAGTTGACAGCTTTTACCAGTATAGGTAAGATATACGAAAATCTCGTGTCACTATGTATGTCTTACTATATTAAATTTATTATGAAAAATCAAATATTTATACTCGTCGTCACGTGACCGCAAAAATTGCGCGACGTCACACCCTTCTACTCATATCAAAACTCAGAGAATTTAACCTTATGCATAAAAAGATTGATATTAGTTTTAGAGATGACGCCATGAGGGAAGATGGCGTTTTCGCTGTTTTTTTTTTAATTAAAATTATTTTTAGATTGAAACATACGAGTGAATATACGAGTGATCCTTTTTATATAGCTTTTTGATATATTTTATTATTTGGTCTAACTCAATTTCTTTTATGGTCAGTATTAAAAATGTAAAGACAATTAGTGAGCCACAACAACGCATTAACTGACCCGTTAGTTTTATATTATATAAAAGAAGATTTTCTAGAAAGATCAAAATTTCTTAACCTATCTTAAACAAATAAAGACTTTGACCATAATAGTTTCGGAGGTAAGAACATTTCATTATAAATTACTGGAATTTCAAAACAAAAGGACAAGAATTATTATTATTTTAAAAACAAACAAAGTATAATCATTGTAAACGATATTGTATTCTTTCTGAAAAGACACAACATGAGTCATAAGAAAACTACCTGTAATCACGAAGGATATTAGAGTATTTGGAATATCTTTTGTTTTCCGGAAACTATCTTGAAATGAATTTAGTTAGTTTAGTCAGTTCAAGTGCAGCCAACGTGCAGGTTAGACATAAAAATTGTGGACCAAATATTTATATGTTCGTGCTGTATTTTAAGTTAAAATATTCTTCGAGTGTCAGCGTCTGTGTTACTCAAGTTCCTCTGGGTATGTATTTGTTTAATTTAATATTAACTCCGTAGTACTACTAATTCAAAAGGTGTATTATTCTAAGTATCTAAATCGTCTAGGAATATTTTATTTATTTTGAAATTTCTCAGTTTTTTTTTTTCTGAATAACATACAACATGTTTATATTTAAATAAAGACCGTTTATTATCTTAGATTATAGAATAAAACATAAATATTTTTTTGCACCTAAAAATAAATTATTTAAGTAAAGACGAAAAGTAGAATGGTAAAATGGGAAAAATAACGATAAATGTGTTTTTCAAAAAAACTAAAAAATATAACAAAATAATTCCGTAATTTGCAATTTTGCGAAAATTAATAGTCAGTAAAACCACCGATGCAATTAACAACGGTCCTGTAACCATTTTTCATGCTTCGAATTAACTAATCAAAGTCTTGCTGCGGGATATTGTCCCAGGTCCTAGAAAGATGCAAAAAAGTTGTTCTTCAGTGACAATGTTTGTAGGTAAATTCTTTGGAGCATGTCCCACCCGTGTTCTATGGGATTTGGGTCTGGTGATTGCGCGGGCCAGTCTAAGACCGATACATCATGCTCCTGCAGCCAGCTGGTTCACCCATTTGCGCTGTGTGGGGACGAGAATTGTCGTGCATGAGCGTGAATTCTTGACCCATTTGTAGTCGATGTGGGTAGGCCACAGAAATATATCTAGTTAGAAGGAAAAAGTGTACGTACTTCACGTGCCGAAACGACGTCTAGACAGCTTCATTGCTCGCCGCGAGGCTCAGTCCACTTTCGATCGCAATCGGTGTTGGACGAAATTTAAAATGATGCGTTGTTCGATAATTACCTACTCAAACACCACCAATATGGTTGGATCTTATAGTCGAGGTATTTCCTTCCATCGGTAAGTAACTATTTGCCTTGATATATCTATTTTGAATTAAAAATCATTAGTTTTGTTGCTCCGTATTATTTTTATCAAAACGGTCATGTGTCCAGTAATAGCTTTCCATTGCGGCTTTAATTTGACAGTCCAAATTTGCTGTGCTTGTAAAACCATCGATATATAATTCAAGGTCAATTTGTTGGAGGACAAATTATCATTTTTTTCTGTCAAAAATGGAGAATAGTGCTGTACAATGCGATTTTTTTACCCGATTAAAAATATATCTTTTTTGAAAGCAGAAGAAAGGATAATTAATTTTATATTGAATTATACTGTAATTTTTGTTTTAGTTTTCCGTATGATCCTAATATTAAAAATAAATGGATTGAAGCAACAAGACTCTAAGGCAAATAGTAGGTATACTTACTGAACATGGAAACTTTAACAAACACCTATATAACATGGGTTATTCTGACAGTCCTCTGAGCAGGGCGTGCATGGAGACTGAGGAGATTGTCTCCTCAGTCTCCATTCCAGTATCACATAAGCGCTTGTGCACTCATGTGATACTGGAATGCAGGAGCCTATTAAGACAAAAGGACTACATATCTATGAAGCCCAAGGATACTAGTGGAAGCATGCGGCAGAGTTCGAGATCTTACGGGCTTCCTGGAGGAGCTGGGGTGGCAGGACTAAAGCAACCCCGTGTCATGCAAAATAGTCACTGAGTATCGAGTTGCAGAAAAGCCCGCCGTGAAACATAACATAACAACACAGGACGTAAAAATGTGTAGCGTGTCGGGAGGGGGTAGCGGCTACTACAAAGTGTTTGCCCACAGAAAAATGCCGATTTCTATTCTATCGCATAAAATCTTTTTTGCGCCGATTCACTAAATTACATTCGTGAGTTCGTGACATATACATAATATTTAAGCAAAATGGTAGTCTGTCTATAAAGTCATGAAAAAAATTGAGGGCGCTGCGATCGTGCACGTAGCAACCCTGTGTAGTGAGACAAATGATTTTGATAGTAGGATTTTTTTTTACTTTTATTACCCCAGAAAAGGTAAAGAAAGGCGTATAATTCGTAGACAATGAGTTTATTCTACATTGAAGATTACAATATAGTAATCGTAATTTTTGATAAATCTTTTTTTTTATAATTGCCAAGTTGTTTTCTCGTTTTACTGCAATTTGTGCTTGTGTTCGATTAAAGCCTGTTACTTTGACACTCCTTGTAAGAAAACCCAATATATTTCAGAATTTAACGCAGAACTTCTAGGCTACAATTAAAATCCAGATCAGTTTTGGCTATCCACTGGTGTTTTCTTCATGTAGGTAATGTTGCAGTTAACAATTTATTTCTTAGGACGACTATCTATGTTTCCCAGGGGTTTCAAATATGCCACCATTTTTATAACCTTCATCTACAATACGTATCACTATATTCTCTGATTTTCCTGAAAGTAAGTTTTAAAAATGTAATACCTATATGTATTTGGCAAAAAGAATGGAATCGCCACAATGATCAAATTAATGCTATAATTTTAGTAATATAAAGCACAAACTTTTTATTGGCGTACGTAGGTAAAAATCGTACATTCCTAACAGGTATATTTTTTATTCAGATTAAAATCAATGATAAATTTGATTATCCAAAAGTATTGAAAGTTCGGGCCGCACTACAATATAGCCTTCTAACATTTTCAATCTAACCTATAAATGCATAATGTAATTAATACTTCTTTTAGACTTAAATTCATATATTTAGTAAATTTGAAACTTCTGGTAACCAAAACTCAATCAGTAACACGATTACATACCAGCCATAACTGCCTTTCGAGCTTTAACATCCTACAAATATGATAAAATGTGTCCAGCTTCTTGTTCCAATAAACATCACTGAAAAACTTTATAAATAATATCCTGAGCTTCACTCTGATAAATTCTCTTCATTTTTAACACTTTTCGACGGAGTTTAGAAGAAGTAGCTTCAGTTTAATCAAAACAAATCAAAAATGCAGAAAATCGAGCTAAAAAATCAAGTTGTTGACAGTCGATGTACTTTGATTCAGTGTTGTCATACTTGTGTCTTATGTTAGTTCCTCAAACATTCTTTTCATGACTTTATAGACAGACTGTACACGTTGGTCTCCGTCGATCGATGTCGTTATTTCAATCGATAAGAATCGGTATGCCGTTTCAAATACAACATGTTTTCGATGCAAGTGAAATTATGTCTTCCATCACTAAATTAAGATCGTGACGTCATGATACCTACACAAAATGTGGCACGCTCGGTCTCCATATAAATCGACGAACATGTTCCTTCTAACTAGATTTATTTCTGTGGGGTAGGCTATTGGTACTAGCACTTGGTTGAGGTAATTTTCAACGGTCATGGTGTTTCTGATCCAAACGAGGTCTGTTCTTCCACCAACACGAATTCCTGCCACTGTCATCTTCTTCCACGATTTTCTCGACGTACTGCAGGAGTACGAAGTGATCTGCGAGCATGAAGATTAGCTTCATGCAGTCTTCTCCTCACAGTTTGGTCACTCACAAGCAACTGGTGCTCTGACTGGAGCCTTTGAACCAACTGCGGGGCCGTTACATTTGGTTGCCTTCTCGCAGCAATTTGCAAAAATCGGTCTTGTCGTTGGGTGGTTATGCGCTTCCCGCCTTAGGTGTCTTACAGCCATTTCACCAGTAGCACGATAACGTGACCATAACCGTGATATCATGTTTGATTTGTTCCGATGTCCACAGCAATACTTCGTTGAGTAGCCCCAGCTTGGAGCATGCCTACTGCCCTAACATATCCTCTCTTGTTAAATCGCGTTGCTGCAGAATGCATACAGTAGCACAAATTCAAATTAAACAGCTAACTTGTTTTAAAACTTTCGATTAACACAAAAAATCTTCAAAAACTATGGTAGGTAAATTGAAAGCTTCGAACTTCGCTTGAATTATGCCACGCAAATCTGTTGTTGGATTTTTTTTTAACTTAAATTTGGAATCATCAAAAAAGGCGTACAAAATAAGTTTTCATCAAAGGATTTTATAACCGGCCAGTATTTTTTTAATTTAGTGCTAATTACAAAATATCCCTAGACGATGTTGATGTGTGTATAGTTATTTTTAGTAAGCTGTAACATTTTGTTTATTTAATTTTTAAAGTTTTTTAATTGGGACAATATTGTAAATGCTCGTTTTGACCGTGATATGTAGCATTTTTTATGTAAAAACAATTCGATTACGACACAATTTAAATGGGGTCCCATTAATATACTTAAAAAAACTAAGAATATTTTTCATTTATTTTTATAATTATTTTCTTTTTCATAGGGAAAATCTATAAGTAGCATTATACCCGAGAACTTAACCAAGAAAATTTACAATAATTGTAATGGTTCACGAGTAAATTATTAGTAAATAGTTTTTGACATGCAATGCGCCATTACAATACCTGTCTGTCGTCCGAAATTGTCGGACGCAATATTTTTTTTCTCATATAAAAACACAAAGATCACCTATACATTGTTTCTAGTCCCCTTTAACATAAGAATCCCCCAGTATTTCATCAAAGAACCTCAAACAATTCCATACCTTTTGTTTATATTCACAGAATAGTTAGGTAAAATAGTTATTATTCTGTAGATATATATATAGTACCCCTATTACCATTTTGTTGTGTCTATGGTCTAAGCCTAAAGATAGATTAAAATCCTTTGTGTTAATATCTTAAGGTATAACTATTTACTTTACGTAATCTTATTTAAAAAAAATCTTACGATATCCGAAAGTAGCATGTTTGCTATTGAGCATTATTTTAATATTAGATCCTTACATATGAAATTGGCGTTTTGTTGTACTGGCCAATTTAATCACAAATTTCTCCTACTTGGTTGGGAATTCCAAATTCTAATTTATACAGCCATTTATTTGTGTTTCGTTAGGCGGCATTCATTTGCTTTTTTTTTTCTTCTGTTTTTCCTATCGTCACCCAGTATAAAAAATGGAAAACTTGAAATATTGTGTTATTTATGAGTACGAGTTCCACCGTGGTACGAGTGCCGCGTAAACGGCTCGAAGGGTTAATGATGTGTATTGCGGTTGTGTCGCATAAGAAAACACAGTTCGGTTTTGGTTTCAACTTTTTCGTTCTGGAAATCTTGTCCTGCAGAACAAGCCCCGTGGACGGCCGGAGAACCAAGTTAATAATGAAGAATTGAAAGCTATTGTGGAAGCAGATCTATCGAAAACCATGTCCAAGTTAGCTGTAGGCTGTGGTGTTAGTGATTAATCTGTTTGAATCCGCTTGAAGCAATTTAGAAAAATTAAAAAGCTTGAAATCTGGGTACCTCACGAATTTAGTGAAGCAAATCGGCAAACGCGCTTCGACTGCTGCGTTACATTACTTAACCGGCACAATATTGAAGACTTTTTAAATCAAATCATTACCTTTGATGAAAAGTAGATCCTCTACAATAATCGGAAGCGCTCATAGTAATGGTTGGACCCCGCCAAATCCTGACCCAAGCGAAAATTGACCCCAAAAATTTACTTGTAAGCGTTTGGTGGACTTATGCCGGTGTCGTTCATTACAGTCTTCTCAAATCTGGCCAGACGATTACGGCAGACGTCTATTGTCAGCAATTGCAAACCTTGCTGGAAATACAAGCTGTTAAACAACCGAGGTTGGTCAATTACTCTACGCCACTGCTACTTCACGACAACGCTAGACAACACACTGCACAACAGATCGCTACCAAATTAGAAGAGCTTCGATTGGAATGTCTAAGACATCCACCTTACTTCCCGGACCTTGCTCCAACAGATTACCATTTTTTTCGAAATTTGTATAACTTCTTGCAAGGGAAAAAAATCAACTCTGATGAGGCAGTGCAAATCGCCTTCAAAGATTGTATTGATTCCCGTCCGAATGGTTTTTTTAGTAATGGGATCAATGAACTACCTATAAGATGGCAAAAGTGCATAGATAACAATGGTTTATACTTTGATTAAATAAATATACCAATACACCAATTTCATATGTAAGGACCTTGTTGTGTTGCGAAAACTGGAAAAACCACTGTCGGAAAGCTAGTTATTAAAATTGATAACGAACTTTATCCTGTCAATCGATCACAAAGTGGTCTATATTGCAGTCAACATCATCGTCAGCGTTTTTAAGTCCTCACTGCGTAGGCTCGGGCCTTATAAATGGTTAAGAAGGATGGGCTATGACCTTCCATGCTGGCTCAATGCGCATTGGAAGACCAACCCTTTTCATTTGCTTAACATAACAACGAGCACGTGGCCCTTATTTATTAAGCCACCGAACTATAGCCAAGTGTTGCTGTTAAAATGTACATTTATTAATTCGTGTTTTCATTTCTTTACAGTAATAATAAGTTGAGGTCGACAAGACATCATTACCTAATATCACAAAGGTGACGTCGAGTGTACCAGCCACCTCAACAGCGTCGTGCAAAAACACTAACATCATCACAACGACCATCAGCTACAAAAAACCTGAGTGTATACCCACAATGTTGCACCTTTGTGATCCTTATAATAAAATGACGAGTGCTCCGCCAATAACATCCGAACGCTGTCAAGATACAGTTTATAACACATATTCCTACCAAGACATCAATAATTCGTTACTCGCGTCTAATACTGTCGATGAAGAAGAAATGTATATAGATGTTGTGAGTTTATAATCTTTCACGGTAAACCAGTAAGATTTTACTTTAGGCTATGCAAAGTTTTTATCTGCCTAGAATATAATTTACGGATTCATAATTATCATGGATGCTTGGCGATAAATGTTGCTTTGGATACATGAAAGCAATCAATTGTGCGTTGGCCATGTATAAAGAATCTACTTCTATTTGTATTTCATGTGTTTTGTTTATGTATTATGTAATATTAATAAATTATAATTTGTATGGGTAAATAAAAAAAATTATGTAGTCATAAGATTTGTAAGTATCATGCAATATTAGTATAAATAAATTAATATAGAAATACTCACCAAGATATTTTTTTTTATTTCTGTATTGCCTTACAGTTATTAATTATTCAAAATAGGCTTTAAAGAACACTTTGAAACAATACTTTCGGATGGAAAAAAAATCGTTGATATTTACACTATTAGATATACTTATACTGATCCTTGACCCGGGCAAGACTAAATATTTTTTTTTATTGCATTCTACAGTGTAATTAAATTCTTTATAAGTATATATAAGTTTTATTTAATTCTTTCACATACGGGCTAGTTACGTCATACGGAGTTAACTTAAGCTATAATTTACGTGTGTGAATTCGCAGTCAAACAGTTAGTTATATATATAAACTAATAAGCGGAAAGATTAAATTGTTTGCAATGAACAGGTTCCAAAACTTCTGTACCAATTTAAAAAATTCTTCCACCTACATGAAGCTACTTCATACGCGGGTGACGTAGGCTATAATTTGTGATAGGTTCGATGCTTGGGCGAATGAATGAAAGGCTGACTAAGCTTGAGAACTTATTTTATTATACGGAAATAAAGAAAAGGGTAAAGAAAAACTGTGACAAACAAAAAATTAATATAAAAACAGTTCGTATGATTACCTTAATATATAATTACAGTTATTAAGTAGAACAAGTACGATCGGCCAAGAAAGTGGTCTACCAGTTTTGACAACATTCCCGTGTCTTTAAAGCATCGCTAAAGGCGAATCTTAGAATTGCTTACAAACAATAAAAGAGATGCACAATGCTGACGTGTTGTCGTAGAGCACAAATGTTATTTTGACCTTTGCAGCCTATGCATTAGATAATAATTTGCAACAACAAATAGACTTCACAATATTTCATAAATTTAAAATTTAAGTAGGTCACTTCAAAGTGGAAACTATTTTGTTACGAAAACTCTTTTACTGAAAAAGAATATATCACTTGACAATTCATGTCAAATATTTTCTCGGCATTTTCCGTAGGTATTTTCCTAATTAATTTACACTACAATGCCCCGAAATTTATCCATTAACGAAAGAGCACAAATAATAGCATTACACAATGATGGTTTGAATATAAGTGAGATTTCTAGAGAATTAAATGTGTCGGTAAATATTATTATGTCTGACGTGAGTTTAATGTAAATCTCAGACCAAGTCCGAGTGTAAATTTTTATTTTTATTTTTTCTGTTCATATTTTATTTTTGATTATAGAGACAAGCTGTCCGTCTTTGGATAAGACGAGAAAGCGAGGAGGGGAATTTGAACGCTCGGAGTCGTAGCGGTCGTAGACCTGAAATATCAGATACTCAGCGAGTCTTCATGAGACGGAGTTATGAGGAATCTGGCTTTATACCAACGCGTTATTTTGCCGACATATTTGACGTGACTCTCCAAACCATTAGAAACCATTTACATTAGATGGGCTTACATCACAGGCGTTATGCAAAGAAAATTTATATGACTGACGCTCATAGAATGGCCAGATTAAATTTCGCCATAGAATATTTGGATTTTGATTGGAGTAACACTGTTTTCTGTGACGAGAAAACTTTTAAATCCAGTCAACACGGGCGTCTACACCTTTGGCGATTCAATAAAACACAATACACGCAAAATCATGTCGTGCCAAATAGAGAATCGGGTCGTATCTCGGTAAATTTGTATGGATGGATGACTGCTGATGGTGTTGGAGACTTGACCTTTTTGCCACTACAAGCAACGGCATCAGATTATGTTGATGTTCTCCAAAATGCTATGTTGCCATCCGTCCGGAACGTTTATCCAGAAAATGAAATGCGTCAATTTAATTATTTACAAGAAAACTGTCCCTTACATAAAGCAAGGGTAACACGTGCTTGGTTTGATGCACATCCGGAAATAAACTTGATACCATGGCCTGCAAAATAGCCAGATCTCAACCCTATTGAAAATATGTGGGGTCTTATGGTTCAGAGATGGTGTAACCGTAATGAACGAACAGCAGAAGCACTACAAGGGCACTGCAATGAGGTTTGGGAGGAAACACGTGGGTCTGATATCTGCTCAAGCCTGGTGGGCTCGATGAGGGAATGTCGCCAAGCTGTTATAGAGGCAGATGGCGGCTACACAAGATTTTAAGAATTATAATTTTATAAAAGAATTGTATATATTTTTTAACAACCAAAGAATTAGCATTTTCACTATCTCTTCTAGTTTTAGCCCTTGTCTCGCACTAAGCTATGGGTCGGCGCAATATGTTTTTCGTCGCTATTCATTTCTGTTATCCGTTATCTCAGTATATTCAGACCTATAACACGCATAGCTTCTTACGCATAGCATTTCACTACCTACTGATTTTTTTTATTTGTATTAAAATATAATTAATCTACATTCTTCGAAAAAAATTATTTTTGGCTTCTATTAGTCTTATGAAGGCCGTCCATATATTTTTTTTCCAAAATATCTTACAAATGTAACCTTGTTACATTTTTATTATAGGTATAGATAATTACTGTCAAAGGCTACGTCAAAATGATGAAGATAGCAATAATGACGTGTACTTGACGTGTCAAAAAATTAATGCTACGGAAAATCAACCTTGTTGTTAGTTGACGTAACACGCGAAATTCAACCTTAGGGTGGTAGACCACTTTCTTGGCCGACTGTACATACCCCGTTTCAGGGTTTCTGTAATATATAAACTTGGACAATATTTCACGAAGATATACTTTTAGATTAACAATTTGCTTATTTAAATTATAATAACTCAGTTATTATATATCTTTTTTTATTTAAATTTATATAATTACATTATCATGTTTGAACCAGACGATTTTTTACGAAGAATTAACATTCATAAAGAGCATATTGGATTAGTCAAAATTTCAAATCATAAAAGGTGAATAATAAAAAGAGATTATGTTTAATATCAAAGACAAAAAGTTTTCATGCGGAAACCTAGGACGTAATCAACGTTGATACTGCACACCGTTACAAATTTACGTGAGAAACAAGTATAGAACTACATAACTTAGTAGTTTAAAATTATTTTGGAAATGAAAGGAAATGAAAATATCTTTATTCAAGTAGGCTATTACAAGCACTTTTGAATCGTCCAAAAAAAATTTTTTCCCCTACTTTGGAAAAAAAAGTCTTTTGTTGGTTATTAGTTTGTAAAATTATTAAACATATAAATAAATAGTATGTAGGTATGTAATATCCATGCTATGATGCAGTTCTGTCTTAGATCATAGACATTAAATTTTTCCTTTTTTCAAAGGATATAAATTGACATCTTGATTTGACAGCTTGTGAACGTGCATAACCAAGCAAATAAACATTTACATCGGAACAAGTCCATATTGAAAAAAAAAAGTAAAAAAAAAAAACATTTATATTAGACAAAGAGAATTTCTTATATCATACACCTTAACACAATGGGCCACCAACTGAGCACTGTGTTCACTGGCTTAGGGAGATTCTTTGAGTACCCTGTAAAAAGAAAACCAATATGTTTCTATCGTCAGGAAGACTTTACTGCAACAGGTTCGTAAAATTGGATATATAACTCAATTTCCACGTTGCAGTAGCCCCATTATTAAATAACATATTATAGCACGGTCACCGAACAGAATTTCGTACAATAACCCGGCATTACATATCCCTTTAGCTCGTACGCAGACATATCGCACACCTAGATCTAAACTGAGACAACTCAAAAATTTGAGTGAGTTTTGACTTAGTACAATATTCAAATTCTCGGTGATCATATGCATCTATCCAACATAACAGATTCAATAAAGGTTCGGGGATGAGCCGCTAGATAACTTTAGCTTTCTTTTTTCGAATCAACAGTGGTCGCGCTCCTGCCACGTAAACAAATGTATTGTCAGACCTCCACATTACTTTTTTGAGTTGTCTTAGTTTAGATCTAGGTATGCGATATTGTATTGCTCTCGCATATATGCATCTAGCATAGTAAAGTGAACATAAATAGTGCTATTAATAAACAAGGTTTAGAGTCAGAGCACATTTACTCTAAAATTGCAATTCTAGTATTCCAAATTCACATTATACAGAGAATCGACAAACTACCTCTTAGGAGTAAATATTACTTCCGTAGAACCTCGTATTAGGTTAACCTTTTCTTACTCTCTGTTTAATATTATGAATTTTGACTAATACTAAATGCAGTCTCAGCGTAAATTTACTCCAACGCTAAACCTTGTTTATTAATACGAGTAATAATGAAATTGTTTACGATATCTATTAGAAGGAACCAAGGTTAACAGAAAAAATAGTCTCTGTTCGGTGACCATGTCAAAGATTTATGAGGCAATTAAAATACACTCAACGTTCAATACTTTATGGATCGTTGTGTGGATTTTATTCAGCCCTCAAGATGTATTGAACGTATACTGTATGTAATACAGCAGGTAGGTATCGAACATCTAGTGCATGTTGGTTAAATCCAATGGCAACCAAATTGAAGCCGCGGTCAGCTGTGAAGCACACCATTAAGCATTTATGTAATTAAATTATCAATTTGTTACTAAAAGGTAATAAAACATTCAACTTACTTAATGATATCAGGTGAACCTCAAAAAAGAGCCACTGATGTCCCCCAGGCGGCCATGACAGATTATGACAATTTAGTCGATTTGTTTTATAAGAGACTGGCGGAGCAGCGCCAGTACAATCAAGTGGGTACCATTCATCTTCAATTATATTTAGCCCACGCTGCATCGCGTCACGTCAATATGAGAATGATTACATTAGTCCTATCCCCCATGTCGGGAAAATGTATAAAACCAATGACATAAACCAGTGGTGGCCAAACTTTTTTAATGGAGGGCCATAAAGTTAAAGAAATTCTAGAGGAGGACTAGAAATATAGAAAAAAAAATCATTCTGTGTTTAAGCTTTCAATAATTATATTAAAAAAACATTACAGCATTACACACTTATACAAGTTTACAAATTACCTTTAACCTCAAAAAATAATTATTTTAACTTTTATTCGTGTTTTAGCAGTGTGATATATACATATGAAATTGTTTTTTATTTTGACGAAGCAACTTTCGACAGTGCAAAAAGGTGTTCATCAGTCAATCGGTTTCTGATTGAGTTTTTCCCCAATTTCATAGTTGAAAAAGTCTGTTCGCACACTAAAGACGACGCAAACATCGCCATAATTTTCTGGACGTGAACGATCATCTTTGGGAATTCTGCTCTCAGCAATACTCTATAAAAATCTAGTTTTGTGGAATTCAAAATCAATTGCTTTAAATAGACACTACACTGTAATTCTTTTACACACACTACACTGTAATAATTTTTCAATTGTAATTCTGCAGATACATTTTCCCGACCTACATTAAACCGCATCGATCTAGCGATGATTGAATATGCTTAAAAGCTTGAAACCTAGTTTCAAATTCTCTGTGAAGCTTTTTCAACACCTGACTGTATTCTTTGAGTTTGTTCTAACTCACTGATGACATGAATTTTAAACGCAGAAAGTGAGTTAAATCGTTCTTCACTATGCATTTATAAAACAGAAAAAGCTGAGTTTTAAATGATTTCTGAGAACCCCAAGGCTTATCTATAAATAACTTCTTTCCTTTTATTTGTTTATTTAATTGGTTATAGTGTTTAAGCAAATCGGTACGCCAATATTTGTCTTCGAAGATTTGGAAATCAGGTCATTTGTCTGTTTTTTGTATTTCTTTTGTGAAATCTTGTATTTCCTCTTTTAAATTTCAGCCCCTTTCAAATGCATATCTGCAGCTTTCTTAACCATCTCACTTTCGTGTGATAAAGATCAGAATAATCTGCGTCGATTTAAATCAAAAATTCTTGGAATTGTCTGTGTACCACGCCCCGATATCGAATCGTATTAATTAGTTTTAAACCCACATTAAGGACATAGATAACATCTATTGCAGCTTTGCATAGGACGTCCTGGTGAATTATACATTCTAAAAATACAACATTGTGATTAGGGTTTTGGTTCCGAAAAATACCTAAGAATCCCGCGTTTGTTCCAACCATATTTGGAGCTCCATTCCAACCATATTACAAATTTTTGAAATAGGCGCATTTAAATTTTGATGACCTTCGGAAAATTTGTTTTAAATTATTTGCCCCATCGTTCTTTCTTTTACCGATTGCAAACAAACTAGCTCTTCAGTAATCTTAAATTCGTCGTCAACGCCTCTAATGAAGATTAATAAGTGTCTCTTCTATCCGTACTTTCATCCATCGGCACGGAAAATAATTTAAAGTTTTCTATACGCTGCCTAAATTGAATCGACACGTTTAATGCAACAGACTCAAACTCTTCCAAAACAATTTTTCTGGTCATAAAATTTTACTCATACTCACCATAAAATCTTTTACGAAGACTCCTTTCGCGTATAGTTTATCATTTTTAGCTATTTTATAAGCCACAACCTATCCAGTCAGTGTAGAAGCCTTTTGAGTAGTGTTTTGCTTCATAAACATACTCTGTTGAGCACATATAATTTGTTTTTTAAGTTTTCCGCATGTACTTTTTTGCGTCATTCATCAAAGCATATTTGATTTTTGAATGTTTGATGTTAAAATGACAATCAAGGTTAAAAACTTTAAATACCGCCATTGCTTTATTACAAACAAACTTTTGCCCGCGACTTCGTCCGCGAGGTAAAGTTACTTTGAGCAACATTTCTAACGAATATTTATTCATTATATCGTGTAAAATACCCGAAAAAAAGTCTTATCCTCTTAGCTTATGCCCTTAGGGGTGGAATTTATCAAAATCCTTTCTTAGGGGATGCTTACGTCATAGTAGCTTTATGCATGCAAAGTCTCAGCCCTTAAAATTGACAAAGTTTCATACAAACTTTCATCCCCTATTTTATCCCCTTGGGGGTGGAATCAATCAAAATCCTTTTTTAGAGAATGCCTACGTCATAGTAGCCTTATTAATACAAAATCTCAGCCCGATCGGTTTAAAATTGACAAAGTGTCATACAAAATTTTATTCCCTATTTTATCCCCTTGGGGATAGAATTGATCAAAATCCTTTCTTGGCGGATGCCTACGTCATAACATCTACCTGTATGCCAAATTTCAGCCCGATCCGTCCAGTAGTTTGGGCTGTGCGTTGATAGATCACTATGTCAGTCAGTCACCTTTGAGTTATTTATATTTACATTATTTTTCCGTAGGAATGCGTCATTTTCCCGCGCTAAAAAGTAGCCTATGTCCTCTCTTGGGTATTAAAATATCTCCATACCAAATTTCATGCAAATTGGTTTAGTGGTTTAGGCGTGATTAAGTAACAGACAGACAGAGTTACTTTCGCATTTATAATATTAGTATGGATAAGACATACTGACTTACCCTTGGACATTGACACTCGGAATCGACTATCGTTTTTATACGCCATTATCCCAAAAGCGCAGCTTATTTTTTCAAACGACTATGAATGTAAAGCGTTACCCAAACAAGCAAGAATAAGAGACAAAATTAGAACTAAATCAACGTAAAACGTGCGGCTCGGTCAGCTACAGCTAGCGAGTGGCGAGTGGCGACTGAGTCCACTCGCCCTCGCTGCTCGCGCCTCTCATTTCACCACGCTTTGCACCCCGTATTATTACGAAACACATAAACTACGCGACTAGTTTCGCTAAGTAGAATCTTCTTTATACGTCTCGACCGTCAAAACGTATTTATATTGGGCCATATACTATCCCTATCGTTGGGTCCTGGGCAGGCCGCATTAATAACTTCCGCGGGCCGCAGTTGGCTTGCAGGTCGTACTGACATAAACCAAACCATGCGTGGTGGTCACTGATGTCACGGGCTAAAGGTAATTCCCTGGTCCCTCTTTACCCTGTGTAAATTTTCGATACATCTGTAAATTGTTTCTGATGTTCACATACCGAAGAAGCTCTAACAACTCGTAACTGGCTATCCGCTGAACATTGGAGGTCTTGGAAGCTATGATATTATGTGGTCCTTAATGCGGAGATTTTATAATAGATACATATTCTTTACCTACACAACCTCTTTTTACTATTTGACAACCAGACGTAATAAACACTGTGGTTCCCGGATCATTGGAGGTCCCTGGTCTGGAACCATCCGAAGTAGTCCGTGGAATGGAATACCCGTGAAACATTTCTTTATTTATCTACATTTGTGTACTGTATATATAATTATATATATAAACCTTCCTCGTGAATTAAAATCCATTCTATAGCTTACAATATATTAGCGTGCAGACAGTGGGTAGCGAATTTATTTTATACTATATATAAATATAGAAGATGAGAATATAAATAATTTTTAGGAGATGAAGGAACAGGACCGACGTTGGAGTATGCAGAAGGTGGTGCAGAGGTTCCCTGGCTGGAACGAGATCACGATCGCCAACCTACACAGCCTCTTCTTACTGTTCGACAACCAGACCAACGGAATGTTAGGCTTTGAAGATTTGTGAGTGAAATTGTTCTTCATCTATTGGATGGGTAGCAGATCTAGCAAAATGCCACGAGACCCTGGACTAATTGGGTCCGCCCAAGTTCCTGCGGGGTCAGAAATTATCGTCCTGGCCAAGAATGGTCCATAGTTCTTAACCATCATTATTTATACGTGTTTTTGCTGTAAGGTTCGATAAATTAAATTAATATAGCAAAATCCAAAATATTTCAAAACGCATTCTTAAATTTTGACAGACGTCCATTCATAAACATTTTTCTTAAATTATTCATTACCTTTTGAAGTAAACGCAAAGTAATAAGTACCTACTTCAGAACTGAGTCTGGAGAGCAATCGTCCAGTTAGCGTTAGGGTTCTCTCTATTTTCAATATTTCCAAATAAGTTTGATATTACTTGTAACATATAATTTCTAGCATCATATTTTATTTCAAGTGGACCAATAAAATATAAAAATAACAACACATTTGTCGTACTTTATAGTTATTATCGTAAATTTTGAATTTGTAATACTAAAAACTAAAATCTTAAAATCTCTTTCGAAGTAAATGAATTAAAACACCTGAGTGAATTCTAATTTGGGTTTTTACGGACTCGCTCCGCTGATATGCAACCGCGTGGAATTTGTGAAACAATTAAACGAATTATAATTTTGACAGTTGCGCAGTACTCGAGAGCTTGGGCGATGAGAGCTCCATGGAGTTTCGAAAAGAAAAATTCACTGCCACAGACAGCGACAACGACGGGTGGATCACATACGATGAATTTTTATCGGTAAACGATATGGGTCTGACGCAGAACGTGCACTTCGCAAAATGTGCACTTGACAAAAAATGCGCTTTTCGCATTTGGTGCACTTCTCAAAATGGGCACTTCGCAGAATGAGCATTTCGCAGAATGAGCATTTCGCAAAATGAGCACTTCGCAGAATGAGCACTTCGCGGAATGAGCACTTTTTGTGGAAGTTTTTAATTAATAAAAAAGAAATGGGTACTGCGTATTTAAAATCAAATAAACACTTTTACAACGTATTTATTTAAAAAGTAATTAAACCCTATCGTGATCCAGAAACCCCAGAAATGAGACAATTTCAAAATGACTATGAAAAAACATGGTACCCAAAAATGTTGCCATCGATTCTGAGTTGTGCAAATCAAAGACATAGGACAACTAACGCATTAGAAGCATGGCATCACCGATATTAAGGCTGTGTTCAAAGCAAACATGTAGTTAGCCGCTGACTCTTAAGAAGTTTATTGTATTTTCATACAACATGTTTTAAAATAGAAGAGGCGTGGAATAAAAATTTCATCATACTATTCTATACTACTATTATAAAAAGGAAAGATTTGACTGTTTCTTTGTATATTTTTTAAAAATGTATAGGCACCGAAACAATTGGACCGATTTACAAATTATGTCACCTGCGGGAAGCTACATCATTTGCCGAGAACATAGGCTTTATTTTATTCCGAAAACAGCATAATATATAAAAGGTTTATTACTTTATTTGCTGTTTTTGTAATGGGAGTAGAAGTTTTTGTTGGAAATCAAAACATTGTTTACTTTTCAATTTGTCATTGTAATAGGGATGATGACTGGGTAAAAAAAATGCAATTCTGTTTAGTCCGTCAGTCAGATAATAGAAAAATATTAGATACGTTTTTTTTTTGCTTTAATTTAACAAGAAATAGCTTAGATAACAGGCATTAAAGTTGAGGAGTGGGGGCTCGCTACGTCACAGTTGAGTAGAAAACGTACCCTAATGTGACGTCATGCGAAATTTCAACTCCATGTAACGCCGTAATTTTATGATTACGAAAAAAATACGTGTTTAATATTTTTTAACACTACCTGACGGACAAACAAACAAAAATTAGTCATCATCCCTATTATATCCGTGTCATGATATGAATCAATATTCAAATAGACAGTTGCCTAGACACTACGCGGTGGGAGAACTCCGTTTCAATGATAAGACCGCCTTGTAAACCATTATTAAACTTTTCACAGTTGGTTTACAACTTCAGTCCAATGGAAAACGGACAGATAACGGGCTTGGCACTGCTATGCAATGAGGTTGCGGACAACATCCAATTCGTCAGCAATTTGACAGTCGGTGAACAATTAGAATATGGGTTATTTTAAATAATTAATTAATAAGATTTTACAAATACTTACTCTTTTATTAAATAAATTTCAAACATATTTACATAACTAATATATTTACATAACATATATTTACATAACTTATAAACAAATAATCCTGTACTTTAAGAAAAAACTAGAAGAAGGCTTCATTTGAGAAAGGTATAAGTAATATATCGCTATCGATAAAAATACGATACAGTATACATAGTCCACATAGCAAATACTTTAAGCGAATCGGTAATGTTGCATTTGCTAAGTGGTTTTACCCTGTGACAGCACTCTGCTTCAGTATCTCAGGTCATCTTCGCTCAACGAGTCCACATCGCTAAGTTCATTAAGGCTAGGGTCACAAGCGAGACACCGATCCCCAACTTCCTTCCAGCACTCAAAGCAGTATATGAAGGGACATTTTACCAAAGCGCAAGAGTGCCAAGTGCCATCTTCAATATTATCTAAGAACACAATAATTCTATTATAAAATATAGGTACAATGAATATAATTTAGTAAATAAAAAATAAATTAGAAATCCGACATTCAAAACAAAATAATATGATTATTCTTTATATACTCGTACATATGTCGAATGAGATTTCTTCTTCTGTTTCAAACATAATATGTACAAAACTAATAAAACTTTCTATAATCTTAAAGAAAATATTAAAAATCCTCTGAGATGGCACGTAAACCCATGTGCTGTATCTTGAGCAATCCAGGCGACTGCTATAACCACTGAGCTCCCCAGAACCCAACAGGACTGACAATTTTTTAAACACTTGTGGTGATACACGAAAAGATGGTTCATATTGTTTTGCGATGTCGTCGACAGAAGAAGCTTTGTGTTTGGGTAAAAAACTGGCTTACGAAAAGAGGTTTATTGCATATGAATTTAGTAAAACAGTTAAGTGTTCAGAAGGAAGATTGCCATAATTAAAAATAAATAAATAATTTAAATTACGTATATAAGTTCAAACACCAAACAACAAGCGTTGCGCCTCCACGGACTGTCGTAACAAAGTGGCGGCCACAAACTACATAGGTGCTATCACACGCACGAATCGAGATAAGCTACGAGTAAGATTTAAAACCGTTTGGACCGCCGGCAAACTTGCGCGGCAATTTTAAAGTACGCGTACTTAAGATGGCCTACAAGCAATAAAGGTCATCGAGCCACAAGTTCGCGTACTTACTCGCACATCACCCACTTTAATGATAAACAGCGGAAAGCAATTTTTTTTTAAATATTTAAAAACTAAAAATCTACTCGTACAATATTCATAACAGAAAATAGACAAAATTAAGTAGTACAGAGCAGACTCATCCCCACATTACCTTTCAAAGGTAAAGGGATCTATGGAATTAAATTCAAAAGTCGCAATCACTTTTAGAACGAATGATGATTTGCATGATGTGAAAATAAAATAAAACACCTAAACCAAAAGTCAAATATTGCATCAATAAAAGATACAACTGCGTCTAACGCTTGCCTTGGACAATTCCAATTCAAATTAAATAAACGATATCATTCATTCAATACCTTCTAATAAAACGTCGTTAATAGCGATTGCATGTCAAGTAGTTATTGTTCGTGAATATATTTTAAATGTCAAATTGTAAGGGATTGCGACAGATTATAAAATTTGAGAATTAACCCCTAGGAAACTATAAACAACTAACGCTTTTGCGTGTGGCCGCGGGGCTCAGTCTCTCCACATATGAGGCAGGTCATCCTAGCCGCGGGGAATACCCGTAGCCATCCCAATATCCGAGGAAACTTCATCCTCAAACTCAACATATTCTCCCCAGAAAGGTAGTGGGCACGTACTGCTTGTATCGCTTTTCTGTTAGAGTATTAAATAAAATATTTTTATAGTTAAATATCATGTGGTCCCCAATATGAAGTTTTTTCAATATACAAAAAGATGGCGACGTCAGTATCCATTTTAACACGACCGCGACGAAATTTCGTCTATTTTCGAAATGACTCCAAAGCATTTTTTGATAACTTATGATGCACCGGAGGTAGAACCTGACACCGGTGCTAACGCTGTCTCTCGTGTACAGAGACCCTTTACTAATGTTATTTTAAATTCTGTTCAATATAAGAACGATTGGAAATTTTTCAATAGATAGGCCGTCATGTCATTTTAATTCGTACTAGTTATACGTAAATTAGTATTAAATGAAAAGAGTTCAATTGGAAAAAGTAGATTGTCGTTGTTGCTGCTAAAATATTAAACACAAACCTTCGCAGAGTTTTTTGCATCTTCATTCGTTTCTTCAAAATATCGTTGTAGAGATGTAATATTCTCTGCTTCTCTCGGCACGGGTAGAAATAGCCGCACACCAGTCTAAAAACCCATTTTTTACAACTCCCTTAGTTATGGCTCATTTACACTGTCGTAGGCAAACGAAGTTCGGGCTACCTCTGCGCTCATCTCATCGGTCAATAATACAATGACTGTCCATTAAAAGTGAAGAACTAAAACTTCGTACTCTGTACGCAAATGTCGTCGTCTTGTGTTTCGTGAGTTTATTAGCGTACTTCTTAGCAAATCGCAATCGCAAGGCAATCGGCCGGTGATGTCTTTAATGGACAGAATAAAAAACAAATGTCCCATAAGAATAATAGTTTACACGATTGCTACAATTCACCACAGGTGACGTCTGTTACAGTAAATAAGAGGTCCGTAAAATACGATATAATAATTATATAAAATATAGTGAATTTTCCAGTGTTTGATCGGTATAAGTGAGCAACTAAAATGAAGATATATGTATGTTACTGTTTGCAAACGTTACTAAATCAGTGATAGCAACGAATATGTGTATATTGAAATTGAAGTAAACTTCTACAGAGAACGCTGTGTGTAACCAGGTTTGAGAAAAGGATTGGTGATTACAGTGAGTCTATTACATGAAAAACTAGTTTGGATGACAAGATGTTTTGAAAAGAATGTGTATTTACTTGAAATTAGATGTATGATTTAAATATTAAAGGTAAAGTGAAAGACAGACTACGCCACATAAATTTTAAAATACCATCAATCTCATTTTTAAATAAAATCTGCAAGTTAACTAAGGATTGAAAATTTCGCCTTCAAACTAAAGAACGTCATAGCGTAACGACTTAAACTCACACGTACAACCAGTTGTAAGGAGTTCGATCCTCAGTAGAGCAGTCGTTTTGTTTTTTTTTTTCCATCTCAAATTGTTTTTCTCTTTTTATTTTTGTTAATCTTAACAAAAATTATGGAACAAGAAATGTTTGTGACAACCAGAAAAAAACGATTATGAAGTTCATATATGGATGTATCAATGAACTTGGAAGACTACGATCAAATTGATTCCTCAATACTTGATTGCACTATGAAAAGTTTACCTAACATTTCTATGAATGAAGATCCATGTGTAGACTTAAAACAAAAATATGATGACATCAAATTGCAGCTAGAAAGTGCGTATAATGAAATTGAGCAACTTAACTTGGAAAACTTATCATTAAAGAAAAATATTGAACACCTTGATAAAATTATATTGATGTATAAGAAAATCGGAGTATCGGATACTCTTATATCCAATATTTCTTCACCCACCGCCAAGAGATTAAATAATATTTTAACGAAACATGCGAGTGAGAAAACCAGAGTTTGTAAAGATAATAGCTTCAATATTTCAAATGTACCACAAATTAATAAAAAGAAAGATAAAAAGGGCATTAAGCTTTTTTTGGAACCAAAATGTAGATATGTCAACAGAAATAGCTGTAAAAAAGTGAAAAAATTAAATAATTCAATAAAAAAAGCTTACTAAAAATGTTAAAGCTTTAGAAGAGGAAAACCAAAAATTAAACTTTTATTTGCTTGAATTAAAAACAAAAATTTAATTAAACACGAAGCAAGCTATGACAAACAAGCAATATTTAATAGAAAATACTAAAGAAAGGCACGAGAAAAGTAGCTTGGTAGCAGTAAACAGAAAGATTGTAATTTTTTCTGACTATTTGGGAACAGGTATAGCTACAAGAATGAGACAGAATACAAATCTAGTGGACGTAATAAATTATTGCAAACCAGGAGCCTCCAGTCAAAATATATTAAGTAATTTCTATAACGAGGTGCAACATTTGAGAGAAAATAATCTAGTGGTAATCTTGGTCGGAGGATATACTCTTGTGAAGAACGAACTCTCGCATGTGGAGTTGGTTAGTAGAATTATTCAATGTGAGCACAGGAAATATAATATTAAAGTTAGTAGCATGATCTATGATGGTATTAATGATTCCACTGTATATAATATAAATATTAATTTGTCGCGTTTGTCAACGTTAAATCATGGTGTCAAATATATGGACCTAAATAATAATAAAAGTAATTTCCAGTTTACAAGAAAATTCATACTTGAGGAAATTATTAAAATGAGTAAGCATTTTAAAAGTTCGTCAAATCTTGTCTTCGTGCAATCAACAGCCAAACGAATAAACACTCGGGAAAATGAAATTGATATCACTTTGCAGAAAAATTTCTCAATGGCAAGTACAATGATTGTAAATGGTTAAAGATTCTGCAGGCAAATGTATAAAGTATAAGAAATAAATATTTAGAATTAGACCTTTTAATAGAAAATACTAAATGTAACATTCTATGTCTAACTGAGACGTGGGTTAACGATATTAAATTAACCGTAATGTGTCTGGAAAACTTTACATTAGCTTCTTTCTTTAACAGGAAAATTTTCGAACATGGCGGTACAGCTATATGTATAAAAAATGATTTAGAATTTAAAGTACGTAATGATATTACTAAACTGAGTTTCGAAATGAATTGTGAAGTCTCAGCTGTTGAAATTAAAATAATTAAGTTAGTGATTGTATGCCTGTATAGACCAAATAGAGACTATTTAATATTTGAAGATGTAATAACTAAAATTTTTGAGAAAGTGGTACAAGAAGGAAAAACTGTTATAATAACAGGTGACTTTAATTTTGACGTATTAAAACCTGATAATATGACAAAAAAATTCTTGACATTGTTAGAAAATTTTCAATATAAGCATGTAATTAATCAGCCAACCAGAACCAAGGGAAAGTCAGCTTCATGTATAGATAATTTCATTGTAAGTACTAAAGTAAGCGAGAGTTGTGTGGCTGATGTATTGAATGTCAAACTCTCAGATCATAATGTTATTTCACTTAAATATAAAACACTGATTAAACCACTGGGAAAAGATCAGGTTGATAAAATTAGATTAAGAAAAATTACGCCTAACAATATAAAATATTTCAATTGGCTTTTTTGTAGAGATTTTAATGCAATAAATCACGCTATTACTTCCGTTCAAGATGCAAACAGTAAAATGGATGTGTTATTGGATTACATTAAATATTTTTGTCTTATTGCATTTCCACTTCTGCCTATTGATAGAACTGAAAGTGAATGTAAGTTAACGACAAAAGGTATCTTAGTATCTATGAATAATTTACAGAAACTTGAAATGTTAAACCATTTATTTCCTACTCCTCAGGTAAAATTAAAATTAAAATTGTATAGAAAGACATTCAAAAGAGTTTTACAAACGGCAAAGAAATTGGGTAACATAAACCGAATTCAGAAATCTAAAAACAAAATTAAAACAACATGGATAATTATTAGGGAACAGCAACAAATAAAACTATAGCTAACAATGATAGTATCAAAGTGATCAGAGATTTGCAAAATAATTTTATTAGTGATGAAAAAATTATTCCTGACCTATTTAATAACTTCTTTGTAAACATACCTAAAATTTTAACTGGACATTAGAAATCAGATTTACGTGACTGTGATAAATATCTAAAGAACGTTAACATCCCATCAGACAGAATTTGTTTCTCTCTCATTACAAGAAAGGAATTAATGAATGTAATCAGGTCTTTAAAAAACAAAAAAGTAGAGATTATTACGATATGGATGTTGTAAGTGTGAAAGAAATTGTTATGCATAATGATGATCTATTTGATTTAATTTTGAATGTATTAAATTGCTGCATTACTCAAGGTGTTTTCCCAGACTGCTTAAAAATAGGTAAAGTAGTACCAGTTTTCAAAAAAGGGGATTCCGAAGACATTGGTAATTATAGACCATTGTGTATTTTGCCTGTTCTATCTAAAATATTGGAAAGTGTCCTGAAATCAAGAATAGTAGAATATCTAGAATCAAATGTCTTAATAAAAGACTGTCAATATGGGTTCCGTGGTAATAGATCGACAGAAATGGCAATTGCAAAATCAATTGATTTTGTATTGGGTGCACTCGATGAGTCGCAGAAGTGCACGAGCATTTTTTGCAACTTGTCCAAAGCTTTCGATTGCTTACGACATGATATCTTGTTGCATAAACTTTACAGTTATGGATTCCAGGGAAAAGAACTTGAAATACTAAAGTCTTACTTAAACAATAGGCAACAGATAGTAACAGTAAATAATATAAAATCAAAAAAAGAAATAAGTAATATAGGAGTACCGCAAGGATCCATACTGGGTCCCGTACTCTTTGTAATTTACATAAACGATTTATAAAATTGCTTACCGAAATGGGCCCTCCTTACTTTGTTTGCTGACGATACTCATATAGTAATTAAAGACAGAACTAAACAAGGCTTAGTTGAAAAAAGAAACGATGTCTTTGATAGGATAAAATGTTGGTTTCGGAACAATGGCATTATTTTGAATGAAACAAAGAGTACTGTTCTAAACTATAAATGTAAAATAAAAACTGGGCAGCATAATGAAAGTGTGGTTTTCCCTGGCTGTAACATAGATTCAACACTTAGTTTTGATATCCATATAGATAAAATCTGTAAAAAATGTCTAGTGCCAATTACGCGCTGTTTAAACTTAAACCTTTGGTGGACAGGAAGACTGATATCGGTATACTACGCATACTGTCATTCAATAATTACATAGGCAATCACTATATGGGGTGGAGTAGAGTTCTTATTTACCAAAATAGAACAATCAGAATAATAGATGGTTTACAAAGACTGGCATCAGCACGAGCGCATTTTGCAAAAAATCTAATTATGACTGTAATAAATGTATTTATATATAGATCATTGTTACAAATTCACGAGCAGAAATATACATTAATGACGAAAATGGACGTCCACCACTACAATACACGAAATAAACAAAAAATTGTTATACCCAAAGTAAGATTACAGAAAGTTTCAAATCTAGGCATGAGTTTGAAAATTAAATTGTACAACAAATTACCATTACCTTTAACAAAGCTGCCTTTTGACGACTTTAAAAATAGAATCAAATTTTTCTTTGAATGACATCCATTTTATGATGTGTCTGAATTTCTGCTGTGTTCACTTAGTAATATATAATGGCAGCGTGATGTTTTGTTTTGTTTATTGGAGTCATGTTTGTAGTAGGTACATTAATTATAACTAGTCATCGCCAAAATTCAACCACTTTTTTTTAATAATATTAGTCTTTTGTTATTGGAAATGATTATATTTCTGTATGATTGTTGATATCAGTGATAATAGGTGTTTATCATGTTAGTGTGTGATACTTTTAATTTGTAGGATACTTATATTTATGATGTGATGTAATTGTATTATGACTTGCCTAAGTTGCGAAATGTAATAAAGGAAAAAAAAAATTAAACCAAAAGTCGGAATTACGGAATGTAGTTACATGAAACTACTTCATTGCATTATTTTCGCTAGCAGTTGTACGTGTTAATGTACATTTTCGCAATGCATGCGTTAGTGTCATGGTAGTAGAGAAGTTTCGTGCGATGAGCATATTTTTGATGAAACTACTTTCACGCAACTAATTTCACCTCGATTTACATGGCAAAGCTCTTGTCTGAAATTTAAATCACCATCAGCGCGTAATAAGGCTTCGACGTTGACGGAACCAGTGTCTTAGAGGTACTGTTGATGGTATGCCATTACAAAAGTAGGTATTGGCACACGTGTGTTGAAATCAGTTTTGTAAAAATTTCTTTTTAGTTTACAAAAGGTATTTAGAAGCTCGTTAATGTTACCAATTTCAATAAAGATGATTGTACGGTGTCACACCACACATACTTAATTTATTTGCTTACGCTGCGTCCTACTTGAGGCGCCCGCGTCATTATAATATAATTTACAAATATCTTACATTTTTATCGTCAGTACGCAATTAAACATTGAAGCATCAAAGGAAGAATAGCTTTATAACTACTTGTATTGATTCACTTTGTTTTTTATCTCAATATAATTTATTTAGCTGTTGGTAATCTTTTCTTTGTGTACTCTTTAATGAACTGTAACATCTGAAAGTGTAAATTAGCTAACTGGCGTTTACAATTATTTTAGCTTTTACCTTCAGACTTTTATAGAGAATAAAAAATTAGAACCTTCTTAATCGTACTGTGAACGGATCAATGTAGAGCAGTAACAATATCCACAAGTATCCACCGTAGATCTTGATGTAAAACGATGAGGGTATGAGCCGAGGATGAGGTATGCACAAGTGGTTGCTAACGTTCTGTTTCGTAAACGCGTCCACGTTGAGACCGCCCAAAACGGTGCGAACCATGTTCGCTAATGTTCCAGAACCATCCACCTAAGATAAAGGAATGCGTACATTAGTAAGGATATTTTACCATCCGCGTGGATTTGCCCTCGCATCAAATTGAGACGTATCGATTAATTTTAGTCGGATATTGATATAAACTTATGTTAGTCTGTTTTTGAAATTACACGGATTAAGTTTTAAGTATATATAGAGAACGCAGAAACTTCAACTGAGACAGGGTCCATAGTGGGCTATTTGTTTCTTACATGTGTTTGGGAGATATATTTTTTAATGAAAAATTTCATGGAAAAACGGCTGACATTGTTTCTAATATCCCTGACTCTTGCCTTAGTATCAGATAGAGAATTTTAAAAAGAGATGGAAATATGTAAAAAAAGGTTATCATCACTATCTTCAATCAATTGATGTTCCCACTGCTGCAAGAATTGTCTAGAAATATTAAGAACGGTCCATAAACTACCACGTGGCCCCAGTGCGGAATAATGGGTCGATGGATTAACTCCTTTACTTAAATAATGATGATGGTGAAGGCTGGAACGAACGGCTAAAATATCTTACCAAACAAAGCCACTTGGGGTGATTTACTATGACCGGCCTTTGCGAGAGTTACTTATACCTTCAAATCACATACCGAATGCGCGAACTACGCTATTGAGTATAAATGGCAAACATCCAAAACCTCGATCTCCAAATTCCTGGATTCTCCCTTAGGCAATTCGGTCTCCGCGTGCTGTCTAACCACGTCCAGGGCCTCGTAGAATAACCGGTCCAGCATCACGAAGGTCGTGGCAGTCACCACCTCAAGCAACACTTTCAATATGTGCGTCACCAGGTTGTCTCTCTCGGTCACATAGCGCAGAGAGTGGACATCTACGTATCTACTTCTTTCCATCTAGTAAGATAATGTAAAAGAAGGACCTAATTAATAAGTTGAATAATATCATTCACGCACATACAATCACACACACATTAACAAATTAAAATAAAACGACTTTAAAAAGTGACAAAAACACTCATCTTAAAAGCAACTTATTTAAGAAACTGCTATTGAACTCAGGCGGAGGTTTTCTGTAGTTTGTTTACTTCTTAATTAAAAGATAGCCGCCCGACTTCAATGGCAATTTCTTGGCAAAAGTCGCAGCAGTTAAGTATACCTTACTTGTTTAAACATAATCTCACTTTTTTAAACATAAACTCAGTTCTATTTTTTTTTAAATAAAATTATTTCATGCTTTTTGCTCATATTGCTATTTTTATATGATAGGTAACCCTAAAAATAATAAATATCTAAATTAAAAAAATGTCAACATAGTGACAGTCTTAGAGAAGGTCTTATAAAATTATCTTCTACGGGAAGCTACATAATACGCAGGGGACATAGGCTATTATTTACGCAGGCGAAGTCGCGGGAAAACAACTGGTTTTAAAGAAATTCATTCATGATTCGATGAACACACTTACATAAAAAAACATATCGAGGGTTGCCTGGTGAAACCCAATAAGTATGAGAAACCTAGTTTTGAGAAAAACGATGTTAAAGGTTTATGATCATCTAACACTAATTTTCATAGTTAAATTCGTAGTTTTAAAAGTTCTTCATGGAAGGTAATTTTATCTACTTTAAATTAATTTGTGTTTTTGTTACGTAACCCATTTAGTTTTATTGTAAAACGATGTTTTATGTCAAGGGGTCTCGATTTATTGGGTTTACGCAGAAATAAAAAAGCCATTAATGCCACTAACAGGTTTTACTAAAAATAAAACAATTTAAAAAAATGTTGAATAAAATAGTGAGAACAGTATAAATATTCTTCATCTGAATAATTTGGTGCTTTACCGACGAATGTTTTTAGGCTTCTTATCCATCCATGATACTCCTCAAGTATAATTTGTTTCCTGCACATGGTTTCTAAATCTTTTTTCTTAGCAATGCTTATAGGTAACTGACTACTGTATTTTGACTCTTACTCTTCTGGCCATGGTATTGCGACTGATGGTGGATTAGACTGTTTCTTAGCTCTTGTTCTAGGTGTATTTGGTTTTTTTATTGAAAAATCCAACTGACGTAAATCCTCAGACATGTCGTAATTAAAATAATTTTTTAAGTCCCCTTTTATATAACGTATCCTTTTAATTTTCAGCCAGTTCATGGCCTCATCCATGGTATCTTTGTTTTTATTATTAATTATAACAGTATTTAGCTTTTTCAAGTCCAACATCTCGTTAAATTTAAACTCTTTCACGTTATAGCTATCAATTTCAATTTTTTTCTTTCCATCGTCAGTGGTAACCAACTTAGTTTTTTTACGTCTAGCAAATCTAAAGATATTTTTCCAATCAGAAATGCTATATTTTATTTGGCACTTTTCCTTGTTCAACTTTATATTATATTCTCTGACTCTATCTAGAACTCTTTTTAATATTAGATCATGACTTGACTCAGAATCAGCAAAAATTAAAATATCATCTATGAATATTACTACCCCATCTATGTCAGAAAAAAATTGTGAAAACAATTTATGAAAAACTTCTGCACTCGAGTTCAAACCATAGGGTAAACGGTTAAACATATACCTTCCGTAAGGTGTATTGAATGTAGTTAGTGATCTAGACGCTTGCGACAAAATCACATGCCAAAAACCTTTATGGGCATCTAATGTACTAAACACTGTAGCTCCTTTGAACTTACAAGTTATTTCTTCTAATGTAGGCAACATAAAATGTTCACGTAATATTTGCTTATTCAAATGCTGCGGATCAAGACATACCCTAATGTCACCATTTGGTTTTGCTGCGATTACCAAAGAATTTACATATTCAGTAGGTTCTACTACTTTACTAAGAATATCATTTTTTCCATCATTTCCAATTCTTTTTTTAATTTAAATGGAACATGTCTACATGGTTTAACTTTTCCTTCTGCATCATTTTTCAATTTTATTTTATATTCATAACCTTTTATTTTTCCAAAACCCGTAAACAAATCATCATACTTTGACAAAATATCATTGTTAAAATCAATTTTAGAAATTTTAGTCAGTAAATTCAATTTTATAATAGTTGGTAAACCTATCGCTGATTCACAATCGTCTTTACTCACTTGAAACTCAACATCAACAATCATGTTTCTAATTTGACATTTCTTAATAATTTTACCAACTGTTTTTATTATTGAACCATCATAATTACTCAATTTTCAGATATAACACTACACTGAGCACCAGTATCTAGCTTTACTACTACAATTTTATTATTACAGACAAATTTTACATTTTCCTGCCATACATTTTTATTTTTTACTTATACAATTTATTCTTACAAGACCCATTCTGATTCAAATTATCACTTTGTTCATCATTAACTGCGTTTACCTTTTTATTATTCTTCTTGTTCTTGCACATTGACTGGAAATGGTTAAACATATTACACTTGAAGCATCTTTTGTTGTAGGCCGGACACTTCATTTTTGCATGTCGACTCCCACATTTTGTACACATCATTGCACCTCCTCTTCGGTGATCTTAATTGTCATCACTCCTTCCTAGATCTATTTTTCTTGCAGGGACAATTTTCTTTTTGTACACTGGGTTTACCTCGATAATTTCTGATGACTGGAACCTCTTGTGCTTGTTCATTTACAATTTCTGCAGATTTACACAATAATATACATTTCCATAGGGGTAACTCGGTTGCCCTTAATAATCTGTCACGTAGTCTGTGGTCTGTTATACCTACTACTATACGGACCCGGATCAATCTATTTTTTAACTCACCAAATTTGTATTCAGCTGCTAACTTCTTGAGTTCAGTAACATAAAAATCAATTTTTTCACTCTCTTTTTGTTTTCTAGTGAAAAAATATGCGAATTAACACACTCATTTTTTAATGGGATGAAATGCTTATTGAAATGGTCCACACCTTTTCATAATCATTTTTGCTCTCTTCGTCCAAACTAAACGTATTATAAATCTCAATACATTGCTCACCCATGCAGTGCAGCAAAACAGCAGTTTGTGTTTCATTTTCCTTGAACGAAATCCTAGACGCTTTGCGGTATAATTCAAATAATTGAATCCATTTTTTATACGATTTTACCGACAACGTGGTTAGTGGTTGTGGTGGTTTTAATCCAACAACACTTCTGTCTTCCATGACGAATTTTTCTTTTCGACAGTTCCAACACAAAATTTTAACCATTTATTCGCAGCGCCATGTTGTATTTGTGACTTGTAATTAATAAAACCATAAAATATTTGAGGAACAGTGACTCGGTCGGCTACAGTGGCTCAGCCGTGTGCCGACCTAAAGGGATAGGAATATATATTTGTCTCTTGTACCGATTCGAAGGTCTTGGTACCCGAGCACGTTTAAACCAGTTTGCTCGCCGGTCGAGCGCCGTGCGGAAGTGTGAGAGAGTGATTTCAGTTTTCGCGCCCACTAAATTACATTCTAAGGTGAGTTTCGATTGTTTTCATATCTTTGTTTGTTGCTATATGTAATAGCCATCATATTTATCGGATAGTAAGTTTTGTATTAATTGTCTTTAACCCGTATTTTGACTTCTATGTTTTACATCTCGGATGCTTTGATCAAACGTTTTCAAAATGGCGTAGAAGTACACAGTGACTCAATTTTTAAAGGTACACAGTGGCTCAATTTCAGTACTTTTGTAGCTTATGTAAATTCAATATTTTTCTAACTTTTTAATCGTATTTTGTTATTTTATTTATAGAATGCCACGAAAAAAAACTCTTCGTATGAAAAAATTAAAGAAGGTTTGCAATTTATAAGGACCGGAGAATCTATAAGAAAAGCATCAACAAAAGTTAATGTACCGTTTGCATTATACACTTAAAAGGTATTATTGGAAGACCAAGAACTGTGAGTCACTTGATGAATTGTTACCCATTCAGTTAGAACCTAACTATTCGGTCAATAAAATATTTACCAATAGCCAAGAGATTGCACTTAAAAACTATTATTCGCACTGTGCTCTTTTGTTTTATGGATTGACCGCCAAAGAAAGTCGAAAAGTAGCATATCAGTGTGCTAAAATAAATAATTTGAAAATGCCTGCCTCTTGGGAGACGAAGCAAATGGCTGGCAAGGATTGGTTAATTTCATTTAGACGCAGACATAATATCACATTAAAAAAGCCTGAACCATGCAGCCTTAGTAGGGCAACAGCTTTCAATCAAAGCAATGTCGGGAAATTTTACGACAATTTAGAAGATCTGATTTCACGAAACAGCGCTTTCTCTGATGGAACCAGGATATTTAACTTGGATGAAACATCCACGACGACTGTACAAAAACCACAAAAAGTGCTAGCCCCATTAGGTCGAAAAGTTATTGGTAAGGTGACTAGCGGAGAAAGAGGGACATTAGTTACGACGTGCTGTATCGTGAGTGCCAGTGGAAATTTCTTGCCTCCAGTCATGGTCTTTCCTAGAAAGAATTTAAAAGATCACATGATTAAAAATACATCAGCGGGAACTCTCGGATTGGCTACACCTACCGGATGGACGAATTCGTCGATATTTCCGGAGGTTATGAAACATTTCGTCAAACGTACAAATGCTTCGAAAGAAAATCCATGCATTTTAATCATGGATAACCATGAATCACATTTAAGTCTAGAAGCTCTGGATATCGCCAAAAATGTGGGAGTGCATATTCTGACTCTTCATCCCCATACATCGGATAAGTTGCAGCCCCTAGACGTTGGTATCTATGGTCCGTTCAAAACATACTACAATGCTGCCATTGACTCCTGGCTGTTGCGAAATCCGGGAAAACCTGTAACAATTTATGATTTGGGCGAAATAATCGGATCAGCCTTTGAAAAGGCAATCACGATAAGAAATATTACAAACGCCTTCGCAAAGTGTGGTATTTATCCATTTGACCGACACATTTTCACGGAGGAAGACTTCCTTCCTAGTTCGGTGACAGACCGTCCTTGTCCAGAAGATCTACAGGATAAAGGTAATTCAACACCTGACTCCATAAGTATGATCTTGATCTTGATGCTCTTGTAGAAACAGCTGAACCAAATTTTATTACGCCACTTGATTTAAATATGTCATCTCCCGTTCTAATCAATCTAAACAAAGCTAATGATGCAAAAGAAATATCTGAACCAATTTTTGATCAAACTGCTCACTTTTCTGGACAATCCAAATCTCAGAATCTATCAGTCAATTTTCCAGATTCTACTAACGAAAACACACCACCAAAGAGAGCCAAAGAACTGTCTTTCAAATCGCCTTTTGATTTTCGAAATCCTATAAAAGCTGGTCCGAGAAAAACTAACAGGAAACGAAGGAAGCCTGGACGTAGTTTGATACTTACCGACACGCCGGAAAAAACTTTGATAGAGCAAAAAAATGCGGTTAAAAGAAAGACCGATGCAAAGAAAAGTAAAATTATATGAACGATATTAGATAGCGACGACGAAACAGAGGGCCTTAATGAAGTTCAATTAGCAGAATCCGACAATGACGATGGATGGCTTGAATCACCAGCAGAAGATCAAGATAATAATGAGAATATTCTAAGAGAAAAAGATTTAAAGAATTCATTACCTCATCCACCCAAGGAAGGAGAATATGTTATAGTCGAATTGGCAACTAAAAAGCAGAGGTTGTTATACGAGGGTCAAACTGAAAGTTCTTAGAACTGGCCACTTATAAACAATATAATAAAAAAATAATTCTAAAATTTGAAAATATAACTCTTTGCCAATATTACTGAGTATATATTTCATTCATTTGTCATTTGTTTTACGATTTGGCGGCAAATTGAAAATTGTCTGTGTCACGTCATCATGAATTTAACACGAGAAAATTTTCGTGCAATGATTTTTTATGACTTTCGATGTCATTTAAGTCAACAAGAAAGTTATGATAGACTACGATTGGCCTTTCACGATGAAGCCCCATCTCGTGCGACTGTTTACAACTGGTTTAATGAGTTTAAACGTGGTCGCACTAATCTCACTGATGATTTACGTGAGGGACGGCCTTCTACGGCGACGACTGAAGATAACATCTGTGTTGTGCGGCGTATGATAGAGACTGACAAAATAGTGACCTATCAACAGATTCGGACAAGCTTAGGCATCGGTATGAGTCAAGTGCACAAAATCCTCCACGAACATTTAGCGGTCAGGAAGCTTTGCGCCCGGTGGATACCTCATAATTTGACTGAGGCTCAAAAACTCCATCGTGTGGATTGGTGTCGTAAAATGATTGAAAGATTTAACGGAGGTGACTCAAATGCTGTGTTCGACATACTAACAGGTGACGAAAGCTGGATTTACTGTTATGATCCTAAAATCAAAAGACAATCTGCTCAGTGGGTGTTTCCTTTCGAGGAGTTGCCAACTAAAGTGAAGAGAGATCGAAGTGCGGGAAAAAAATGGTGGCCTCGTTCTTTGGAAGGATAGGTCATTTTGCAACAATTGTGTTAGAGGATCAAAAAACAGTTTCTGCAGAATGGTACACTACCAATTGTTTGCCACTTGTCTTGGAAAAAGTTCGAGAGAAACGACCTCGCAGTAGGATCCTCCTTCACCACGACAACGCCTCGTCGCACACCGCCAAGCGAACGATCGACTATTTGGCGACATCAAACGTTGAATTACTGGGTCACCCGCCGTATAGCCCCGACCTCGCGCCTTGTGATTTTTATTTATTTCCAAAAATTTAAGAAAAACTTAAAGGAAAGCGGTTTATGAATGCTGAAGAAGCGGTGGCTGCGTATCGCGATGCCATTGAAGAGACCCCTAAGGACGAGTGGCAAAGTGCTTTTCCCAGTGGTTCCATCGCATGCAGCGGTGTATTGACGTGAATGGACAATATTTTGAAAAGATATAATAAAACTAATAACTGGCTAATGTAATCAGTTTTTGATTTTCTAAGAACTTTCAGTTTGACCCTCGTATATTGGGAAGGTAATAGAAGAAAGAAATAATGATCTTGAATATTATGTATCATTTTTGAAACGCAAGGCAGGTACTTATAAGTTCCATATGCCTGTTAAACCGGATCTTTCCCTTGTGAAGGAAAATGATATAAAATATATTCTTCCAAAGCCTACAGTAGTTGGTACGTCTTCTAGGCCATTCTACACTTTCCCGATTGATTTTACTCGTCTTATCATTTATTAGAAATTAGTTGATACTTTTTATTACTCTGAAGATAATGCAAATGATTGTTGTTTTAATTATGTTATGTTGTTTTTCATAAACCATATGTAACCCAAATGGTTATCGTTATCGTTGATTGCTTAAAACATAGTATTTTCTATGGGTAACAGATGTTAATACATCATTATATATGTTATTATTTTGAATAATTTTGATTTGAATAGTTACCATAGGTTGTTAATCGATAAAAAGAGACTAAAATTGTTAACGAAGAGACCGAGATGACTTAAGATCTGATTATTTAGCATTAAAAGTTCTAAGAGTTGTGTTGATTGATTATAAAAGTAGCTTGTAACATTTTTTTATTATTACTAATAAAAGATCTATATGGAATGGGCATTTTCTTTTCTTATTCATACTGCCGAATCACTGTGGACCACTAGAGCCACTGTGTACCACGGTAGTGAGTCAGTGTGTACACCTAGTTGTCCACAGTGGCTCAATTATCATTTTTTTGTTTTAGGTTCCTACTTTCACTTAAGTAGTAAATAATGGAAAATCATGAGTGCTCAGTTACAGTTCAATAGTGTATCTAAAATGTGAGCAAATTTTAGGCCAATGTTAGAGCCATATTTATTTTTTTCAAGCTTTGGAAAAAAAGTGAGTCACTGTTGCCTCCCTGACCCTACAAGAGAGAGAGAGAGAGAAACATCCTTGTTCTTTTTTATATATCAAACAAAGGTATCCTTTTATACAGCCATATACTACAGTAGCGTCGGCGCGCGGCGCCGGGGCGCATGACCTTGTCGAACGTACTTACCGGGTTCTTTCCCGGACATCTTTTTAAAGAACTTTGTCAAAGACCTGTGCCAAATTCCAATAACTAGGCTTATCATAATATTTCTTGTAGATTTCAGATGGATATTTGAGATTAGTTTGTTTATCGGGTTTTTATTTTAAGTAGTTTGTACGTTTATTAAATAATATCGTAACAGTAAAATCCAACAAATCCTTTTAACGTATTCTAATTCTAACTAAAGTCCATTTAAGGACCGATATGTAATAAGGTAACATCAGGTAAGTAATAGTAACTGGTTTTACCCTGTGTGTTTAGTGTCATTTTGTGTACAAATCTCTGCACTAAATACCTATAAATGTGTATTGTGGGATTCTTCCACTAAGTATTACTAAAAACTGAAGTCTTAAATGTACTTGTAGTATTTAGTTCTGAATTAAAACTTAAAATCAAGTACTTATTGGGTTAATAACTCGGAATATTTCCGGAATGCGTGTCAATTCCGCTTATCTGATATTACCATTAGATTAAGCGATACCGAATCAGTCTAAAACTGTTTTTACTTTAAAATCTAACTTTTTGTCACTTATTGGGTTTCACCAGGCAACCCTCGATATATACATGGTGAACATAGTAAAATTCTTCTTTCGGATTTTAATGAATGCAAAAATGTTATTTTTTTTTTCGCTGATATAAACATGCCTATATCAAAATATTCAGACATTATTTGATATTTTGCTTTATTATAAAATGATAAAAACTGATTCTACTTCGATAAAATTTAAATAGGACCACCTCAAAACATTGTCTAATAAAAAAATAGTTTTGAAAATTGGTCAGCGGTACATTTCGTAAAACTGGACATAATATCTATAAGTTATGATTTTCAAATATTATTTTTAAGTAATTTCGTAGCAATAAATAAAGCAGAGTAAGTATCGTAGCATAGCACATTACAATAGCACCGTAGTAAGTTGCCGTAGTAGCGTAAATTGCCGTAGTATTGGTTTGTTATCTCAATACAAAAATGAACTAATTTATATATGTATGCTGCAAACATCTAAAATTATCCTATAACCTTAGTTTACAACAATGCAACTTTTTGCTCAAAAAAGATTAAACACCATATACCTTTTTGAGAGGCAAAATTGTTAGTTGATTCCTCTTTTTCCGCTTTCTATCTATTTTCTTGAATCGTCCCGTTATGTAGACATTATCGTATTCAATATTAGTAAGGTACTGTTCGTGGTATGCGACAGCTGCAGTAAATATCCTGAGGAACAGCACCGCCACGCACACATTCACCGCTGTCTTAACCATATTCATAATTATAAATTTCTCATCGAAAGCGTGCATCACTCTGTCCCCAGTTTCCTTTGCATCCTTATATTATAAATATACAAGTGAAAAATTAAGGCATTATTGATAATTCCCGAGCATTAAAAATTATAGACTAACCTAACGCACCAATAATTCATAATCTAACGAGACAGACTAAATAAAATAATCTAATATTAAAGTTTACTTATTTTATCTATTTACCTGAACATTAAAAAGCTGATGTAGACATTTGATTCTATGTTGAATGAAAACATCTCTGTTCCTGGTTAGAATCTGCATTGAATTTTTCAAAGCAATGTACCCTTCTCCAAGACCTGGATTACTCTAATATTGAAGAAGTTATAGCATGAATTAAATTATTATATATTTTTAACTGTTTTATGGTTGTCTTTACTTAACAACCAAAAAAATCACGAAACAAACTAAAAAAATAAAAGAAATATTCCAATTCTTTTTATTCTTCTATAAATGTAAAGTAAAAGTTATTACTTCAGTATTATTTTTTATAAGCAATAACTCAAGTAAATATTCATAACTAATAGACGAGAATCTGAATGAATTATGAACCGTAAATAGCTAATAGTAAGTGTTTATATAAAAATATAGAACAAGATTAATCGGGTCTGGATTTTTACGGAAGTGCTCTGTTTTATTCTAAAATTTGACAATTTTTACTCCAAATTCTTGTATATTGATTTAAAATATTTGCTCTCGTTATTACTTATACTTATGAAATTGCCGATTCGTATTGAAAATCAAAATTGTTCATTTTTTAATTTTTAACAAATTTCTTGAATCAAAGTAGTTATCATTATTATCTATACATTGCTGCCATCTAATAGGAAGCTCATTTATGCATTTGCGATAGAACTTTGAGGATCTTGAGGATCTAAACTGCACAAACTTTGTGAAAGCATTTTGTACTGCCTCCTGGGAAGAAAACTTCTTGTCACGTAGATAATTTTCCAAATCACGAAAAAAATGGTAGTCCGTTGTAGCAAGGTCTGGTAAATACAGAGGATGACGAATGGCTTCTAACTGCAGTTCCTGAAGGTCCAAACGGTTTCTCGTGCTGTATGAGGTCTCGCGTTGTCATGGAGCAATAATGGTGAAGATCGATTTATAAGTCGGGACTGTTTTACTGCTAGTTTTGCCAACATTGTTTGGAGTTCGGCACAATGTTGGCAAAACTAGCAGTAAAACAGCCCCGACTTTTGAATCGATATTCCTTTTTTCGATATTCCTTCATTTCTGTACCGATTCAACAAGGCAACACTAGTTTCAACACAACAAGGCAACACTAGTTTCAACACAACAAGGCAACACTAGTTTCAACACGTGTTTCTTTCTGCTGATCAGTCAAATCATGAGGAACCCATTTTTCGTATTTTTTTATTATATTGATTTGACGCAAATGAGTCAATATTATGAGTAAGGTAACATTAAACCACGCCGCTAATTCCTGGGTTGTTTGACTAGCGGGCTTCCACCATCTCTCTTAATTCATCATTATTCACCTGTGTGGGCGGTCTTCCTCGTGGCTCGTTCTTCAAGTCGAAGTTTACATCATGAAAGCGTTAAAACTATAATCGCCCGGTGCGTTAATTAGCAGACCCGTCTCCACCGCAACATTGATATTGTGGGCTGTTTCTGCCGCGTTACTTCCGCGTGGGAATTTGTATTCAAAAATCACTGTGTCCATCTTTCTTTTCTAACAAAAACAATTGAAAGTCGATTTTCAAATGTTTCACGTTTTTTAAAAGAAGAACATCATAGAAACCATCTGAAAAAAGTTTCTTTCGAAAACCTCAAACCATGAAGATTCTAAGGCAATTCAAGGAACCTTTTACAATTAAACGGCAATTTCATACTTTTACCCCTAATATAATAAAGATGATTCAGATCCAGAAAACTAGTATTTACATATTATATGGATAGCACCTCTGAAGTTTTACCTGGTTTGTACTGTCACAAATATTGAAACCCCCCATGAATTCCGCCAAGTTACATATATGTGTCAGCTTCATCGGTCGACACAGAACCCAGGATGACACAGGACTTATCTCGTCTATGCACTGCTCATAAGTGGAAGTGAAAATGTTAGCACAGAACGCGACCGCGCGCTCCGTAAGTTTTTCACAGCGCATTTCCAATTTCTTGTAGTAACGTTTCCCATACAATTCTTGGTCTTTCACTGTTGGACTATTTCTAAGTATGTATAATATAAAACTGATGACTTAAAAAAATTATTTTTATTTATCCGGCAGGTAGGTAATAAATTGAATGATCGAGTGCGATTTGATTTTTAGCCTTTACTGTTATAACGACAACATATATTTATCATCAACAACAAATAGGTATCATCTGTGAAATTAGATCTGTCTAACGGTCAGTTGCACAAACATCCATTAAGGTTTAATGACGCCTTTAAGCTCTAATGAATGACAAACTTGTATGGGTAATGTTGTTTAAACTAATGAAAAAATTAATAGACGTTTGTGCAACTGGCTGTAACTGTCAAGGTTCTTCAGATATAGTCTAGTAACAGACAGATGGACGGACAGTTGTCTTAGTAATAGGATGTCGTTTTCGTCACCGTCGACTAACGAAACAAGGCAGAAGATAATGTTTTCATTGATAAATCGCAATGCAAACTTTAAACAAATTAAGTCAAATTTTGGTACACAAACAATCCTATTAATATTATAAATGTGAAAGTTTCTTTGTTTGGATGTTTATCGGTCATTCACGCCGAAACTAATGAACGGATTTTGATGAAATTTGGTATACAGATAAGGTATTAGCTGACTTAGATAATAGGAATTATTATCCCACTCAACATTTCCCTAGGGACCATGCGGGCGAAGCCGCTGGCGAAAGCTAGTAATCAATAATGTGATAAATATTTTAGTTTTTTAACTTTTTACAGCTTTTTTTAACAAATAAAGTTCATAATTTCATAATTTTAGATATAATTAACAATTAATATTGTATAGTTTATTACACTCCATGAAAAGCTTGTTTTAACATTATTTTATTTAGTACAAACAATATTTACTCTTACCTATTCCGGTTTAATAGCTTTTTTGAACTTTCATTTACCGACGTAATGTTATATTCTACGAGGTCTTCAATTTCAATATGTATTGGATGTATGACATCTTGAATAGATCTGTAAAGGTAATTGTGTTTGAATTAATAAATATACTTATGTTACTAACAGTTTTCTAGTGACTGCGTAAATTATACCATATGTCACCCGCGAACGATTTTCGCCGATTCAAAGCAACCAAACAACCAAATCTTTAAATATTAGTTTAGATATAAATCTATAATATATAAATGTCAACATAAAATTGAAAATATCGTCAGTTTATAGTTTAACTTGAATTATTAGTCTTCTAAAAGACTAAACTACCGTAGGTTTGGGTTAGGTTAGATCGTATTATAGGTTGCATTCTAACCTAACCTGCGATAGTTGACTTCTCATGTAACTTTTGCATGAGTCGGCTGATCATCGGAGTGCTGACCAAAAACTTATAGTCCCGATTTCGATGACCGGTCGAATCAAAAAAGATATGTAATTTTTTTTTTTCTATATTGTATACAACTCTTTTGCATAAACTAGACTTAATTCAGATTTAGCACTGTCAAACTACCTTAAATTGTAAAAATAACCCAGATAATAGAAGTGAACTTATTAAATTATGGTGCATAAGACTATAATTATAAGTATTTCTATAATTCATTACACAATAATAACAGATAACGTTATAAATAACAAATCCAAATTAAAGTAAGATTATTTGTTAGTTTTGTTTCGTTTGGAGAGTGGTACAACAGAATGTGCACCGTGTTTTAGATTTTACATATACTAATGGGGGCTTTACCTTAGCTAATATAATGGTAGCAATAAGTCACGACGAGATAAGGTTATCTGATTGATTTATCCACAGAACACAGAAAAGAGTTTGATTGATAGATATCCCAAATAAAATGATCTTCCATAACTAAGGCCTATAGTTAATAAAAAAGACCTAGTAAAGAAATAGTAACTATTGCAACTGGTTGTACTATAGCGGTTATCAACAGAGCGATTTAATTTCATAATATTAAAGAGCATTTAGGGCTTACAACATGATTATAAAAGTGATTAGCATGCGTTATAACGTTCTTGAGACTTCTATAGTACTGAATTTTGCTACTTGGGTAGACACTATTGCTCACATATAATTATTTATATTAAATTAACAATATTGATTAGTGATATTCTATTCTATATTTTACCTAATTGTATCTTTCATTTGACTTATTTCCGGCGTCAGGCTGAATACAGCACTCCTAAACGGCGCACCTAACACAGCAAATTTGGCACCGCTAAGGTTTTGGGACAGGTATGTGCTGCACGCATACACTCTCACTATTTCCTTCGCGTTGAAACCCATGTTCGTGATGGGACCTATACAATAAAACAGATATGAACCATATATTATTATTATATTTTAATAACTTTGCTTTACTGTACTGATTTTATACTGACACTAATGATAATAGAGTACAGTAGAGTAGAAATATAATGACTAGCTCAATGGTGTATAAGCGCCGCGACCAGTGATCACTGTTGTTAAGCAACTTTCGCAAAGGTCGGTCACGCGATGGGTGACGAAAATAATTTTAATCGAACTTCCTCGTGCTTCGAAAGGCACATTAAGCCTTTGGTCCCGACTGTATTTGCAGTTGTTAAAACCCTCCAATCCACATTGGCCCAGCGTGTAGGGTTATGGCCAAACCTCCTTAACCATTCTTAAGGAAGGCCTGAACCCCTGCAATGGGGACGTAACAGGGCCGATGATGACCGACATATTTATTAGAATAGCGTGAATATATTAACAATACTATTAATAAACAAAGCGCGTATTAACAATACTATTTAAAAAAATTAGCGTTAGAGTAAATTTAAGCTTAAATTGCAATTTTAGTATTAGTCCAAATTCATATTAAGGAAAGAATAAGCAAACCTACTAACTTTTAGGAGTAAATATTACTCCATTAGAACCTCGCACTAGTCTAACCATTGCTAAGTCTCTGTTTAATAAAATGAATTTTAACTAATACTAAATGCAGTCTCAGCCTAAATTTATTTCAATGCTAAAACTTAATAACACTGATACAGTGTTATTAATACACAAGGTTTATGAGCTTTGGGCATTGTAAATATACATTTCAACTAATATAATGATAAGAATACATTTAAAACATATTTGTAGTAATATTTCTTTCGACTGTTTGCAGGGGTTGCCTGGAGGCCAATTCTACTAAATCTTGTTTAAATTGAATCGAAAACGGATCGAAACCGAACGAAACTACAGTTTTTAATGGTTTTTCTATTCTACAATTCCAGCTAAAATAGAACTGGAATTGTATCGTATGTCACTTTGTAGAATTAGTCATTATCAATATTGTATTAAAATTCATTTATTTCACATTTAACAGTTACCCAAAGTACAGATACACACACATTAAATTATTCGCCGTTTTTGCCATTAGAGAATCTCAGGAGCTCGTCCCTGCAGTGGTTAGTGCATTTGATCTGCGATGCGATAGTTACTTAACTTTCTCAAGGGACGATCGTAGGTGACCAAAAAATATATTATCTTGAACTCCTCCGCGCTTCAAAGGCACGTTATGCTGTTGACACCGGGTGCTGCTGTTAACACCCACTAATCCACATTGCTCTCGCGAGTTGGTTCATGGCCTTTTCTGTGCCTCCATACTAGGGTCATTAATAGGCAAATGATGATAATGAAATAGCCTAAAGCAGACTTATCTTTACGCCCATAATGCACGCTAAGTATCGTTTCTCCCAACTATTTATTAGGGTACAACGATCCACACAATATCAATGCCCAGAAAGTGAAACAGAAGTATTATTACCGGCAATCACATATGTGAGCACTAAGACCTTGAGAACGCCGCGGCCTGGCTTACCACAGTACATAAGTAACGTCAGCAAAGAAATGCATTGCAGTTGCATGCACACTACATTGCTGAAAGCTACAAAAAACATATTATCAATAAAGTCCAAGTGTTACACAAATTGATGTCTTTACAAAATATTTTACATTCTGATTTAGCAAGACAGTGACTACCTACATACATATGGTCCTTACTCCCGCGACCTAAGTAGTTAAACCCAAAATCCTTAACTTTTAATTGATTTTGTACAAAAGAATAACGCCAATAAGCTGTAATTAAAATCAAGCAAAAACAATTTACTTTTATATTTCCAAATCAAAAATGTAAGCATAAGCAAATATTTAAATATTTTTATCAGACGATCTTTTAACCAATTTCTTTATACAAGTTTATATTATGACTACCCTACGGACACCGTTCACGTGGCATTGATGTTTCTTTGTAATGCAAATTAGGGTACAATGTAGGTAGTAGCATATAGCAATAGTACAGTGATAGAATCATTGATATGTATGAACGTGGTTTGTAAATATATTTTTACAAAAATAAAGACGGTAGGTCGTACATTAACATTCTGATCATTCTTAGCCTGGATTAACATTTACTAGTACAATACGCCATTAGAGATTGTTCCTCTCTGTTAAAGCATAAATCACTTAGTAAATTACAACTTACCCAAAAATAAACTTAAACAAAGAGCTAAATAGAAGCCCAAATTCGAAGGGAAGGCTATCTTCATCAGTATGTAGCGATAGTATACTTGCCCTAACACAAAACCCCCCAGAAAAGGCATAAGGTATTTGAAACATTGGCTTTTGCTACGCGAATGACGGTTTCTTGCAATGGAATTACTTTTTAAACGAAAGGCAGTAATTCTGCTGGTCCATTGTGTAAATTCCATCGTGATATTAATCCGTGTAGATTTTACAAAGAATATACTAAAAACCCTAGATTATAACCCAAAACCTGTTGAGGGAGACCTTCTTCTTGGTTTAAGATCATTTTAATTTAAATATTGACAATCTGTTCTGCACATGCGCGTCTATTGTTTATATAATTATATGAATGTCTCTCTTCGTAAAGCTGTTGTCGGTGCTGTTTATATTTTTATAAAGTATATATATATAATTTTGGTGGTAAATAAACTCATGTGATCTAAAAGCTCCCTGGTCTTTCTCTATACCCGTTTTACCATCGGATATCAAAACCTTCATAGGCACGATCCAATGATATTAATATGTCTAGATACGCAATACATACCAAAAATCTGAAGCTACTAAAACTAAGACGTTTGTCTTAGTTTTTTTCGTTTTTCACTTCATTACTCATTCAACTCCCGCCAAGAAAGTACAAAAAAATGCTCCGCAAAAACAAAGAAAAACAGTAGATAAAATACGATTCTCTTTCACAAATACACATAATACGAAAGAATGTTAAGTTTCACACTTAAATCATTAACATTTTTGGCAATACATACAAAATTAAAGCTAGGTTATAAAATAAAAATATTTAATTTTCACAAATAAAATTTCAACATTTTGTCGTCAGTGTTGCCACTGCTATTCACTTTCAATTTTCCCAAGTATATGGGAGCCTTTTCTTTTTATTTAACGTGGCTATAATTTATCTAAATACCTTTTTATAACTAATTATATAGCTCAGCTTAAGTATAGGCAACTGCGCTAATTGTGTTGATAATTTTTTTATACACGCACACAGATGCTAATGAGATTTAATTTTTTCAATGCGTGGAATTCGTTAGTTATCGAGATACAACTTTTGAAAATACGTAAAATTTAACCTTTGTTTGATGTTTTATGAACTTTGACAAATGCTTTTGTCTTAACCACTACCTTTATCGAAAAACAAAGGAATATATATGCACAGAGCCTACTTTTGTGATTGTTTTTTTTTTTCAAAGTTTATTCAAAGAAATTTTCAAAGTTACAGTATTTTACAAATTGATTTTATACATATATCTACACTACTCGTTAATTCATCCATTCATCACAATGGGTGAAATTTTCGACAGCTGGCAATACAATATCAATCACCCATTTTTCCGTTCATTCTATCCACAGAATAGATAAAAAGGTTAGAATGATAACGTACTAACATTAGTACTAGGACCGCGCGTGCCAGATATCACACAGACATAAAACTTCACCTATTCAGCTCACAAAGAGAGCGATGCTTCCATTGGCTACAAAAGTTTCAGCAAAATTAGTATATACTAGCCTATTAATACAGGTGATTTTGCAGTAATACACAAAATGTATGGCTAGCTATAATAAAAATTTGCACAATTACTTTTGTTAGTTCTAAATATTATATTTTGTGCGCAGATATTAAATTAGTTAATGTGTAAACATTTCTAATACATGTTTCATTACATAAAAATGTTATTGCACGACGTATCTGCATTAAAACAATTTTTCAAAATATAATGCAAAGAATTTTACGCTTCTGTCAACACTGAAATAGTGAAGTGCCCTGTGATTCACAATTTGATATCGATAATCAGAAAATCATTGATATATTGGGTTAATATAATAAAATAATTTATTAATTTATCATTTCGCATATTCACTAAAAAAATTCAATGAAAATAAATACCATATGTATGTAATCACGTAACAATAATTGTAATCAACTTTCACTTGAAACGGCTCGATCAATTAGACCAATTCCTATCTTGCTAAAGTAGCAATGTAACTGCGATTTTTGTCAGTTTTAATCAGAAGTAGGGCTGCAACGGGGTCACATATCAAGAGCAGGTGACAGTGATGATAATTTGGCCCCTTGGGGGCTAGATTTTTATAATTTGAATTAGCCTTTTTTCTATTATATAGTCATAGTTTTATTTTTTGATACCTAGCTATTTTTTTTTGTATATTTAATGATCCAAATTTTTTTTTACTAACTAGGTATTGGGTTGGCACAAAAGTAATGAGACACACTAGAAAAATCTATAACATTTCCTTTTTAAAATCAATTTTTTCGATAATATTCTAGAATGTTGTAGAACATTCTAGGTACTTCTGGTGTAGGGTATATAAAGCCGCGCTCGCGATTTGTTTAGTCAGTTTGAAGAAAAATGGACGAGCGACAAGTTCGAACACTATACTTATACGAGTACTTGTTAGGCCACAGTGCGCGGGCTGCGGCTGACAATATCAACAATGCATTAGGCGCTGGAAGTACAAGCCATGCGACGGTGTCCCGATGGTTTGACCGTTTTAAATCAGGAGACAGGAGCCTTGAAAGTCAGCCACGCTCAGGGCGACCACCCGCAGTGAATGATGACGATTTGCGCCGCGAACTGCAGTTGAATCCGGATGCTACCACTCGTGAATTAGCGGAAGCACTTAAATGCAGTCACCACGCCGTGGAACACCATCTGCATGAGCTTGGTTATCGAAAAGTTTTGGCTCGGTGGGTACCGCACATCCTTACAGACGCCAGTCGTGCAGTCCGTGTCGCTATCTGTCAGTCACTTTTGCTGCGACCCCGACGTAAAGAGTTTTTGTCAGATCTGGTTACTGGAGATGAATCATGGATTTATTACGAGAACGATACACGTCGTGCTTTTTGGCTGCCTCGAGAAGAAACGCCACCAACTCAACCGAAGCCGAGTCAAAAGAACCGCCGAAAAATTCTGCTTTGCTGTTTCTGGGATGCGCAAGGCATACTGTTTTATGAGCTATTACACAATGAAACTATAAACGCTGACAAATATTCAACCCAGCTTACCAAATTATCTGCCGCTATCAAGAAAAAACGACGAAGACGAGTCAATGTAGTTTTACTGCACGATAACGCTCGACCTCACGTCGCATCTGTGGTTCGCCGGCAGTTGGAGAACTTGGGCTGGGAGACGATACCCCACCCACCTTATTCCCCAGACCTCGCCCCATCAGACTATCATTTGTTTAGAGCCCTGAAACAGCATTTGCGGGGTAAACAATTTAATGATTTCTCTGACGTAGAGGCGGAGTTGAACAACTTTTTCGAGGCACAGCCATCAGAGTTCTGGGCAAAAGGCATCCAAACTTTGCCGGATCGTTGGCAAGAAGTCTTAGATACTAATGGTAATTACATCATTGACTAAACTTTTTTTATTGTATTAATAATAAAAAAGTAAATGCTTAAATCAAGTGTCTCATTACTTTTGTGCCAACCCGATATTATATGAAGCACGATATATTAAGAATGGAAAATAATAACAAAGATGTCTCATTGAAACTATATTTCAATAATATCCCAATATAACATTTAATTTGACAATATAATCAGAAAATTAGATGTAATACATAATAATATTTCATTATAAATTTGTAAGTAATTTATCATATTAATATTAATGAAATCATTTACAGAAAAATATGTTGAACAAATGTAACTAGTTTTAGAAGGAAACCATTAACCATTTCTATCACGCGTCAATCCACTTTTCTTTTATGATGGGGTTTCTAGGAAAACAAACATACAATACAAAACTCTTTATTGTTCACATTACACAATGAATTACAAAATTTAATAGTAAATTAACACTATTATGTAGCAAAAACATACAAATCTCTAAAAAATTTCTGTTAACTATTTATCTTAATAGATTTAATGTTATAATTGCATGTAAATTGATTGTCATTCATAATATTAGGGTTAAGTACTATCGATAGCATTTTATCGATATCTGCAAGCACTATGTTAACAACTGACACAATCTCACGGAAAAAAATATGTGATTATATCTCGATATACTGTTATATAACATATATTTGTTACTTACCGATGAAATGAAATTTCTCCTTTTTTCAGAATTACATTTTCATTACGCAAACGACTCGTAATGCCGGCACTATTCGGCATATTTTCGTATTTTTCGACGCACCATAGACCACTATGACATTGTGCAAATAATAAACTAGAAATTTGAGTAACATGACGTTCATATGACCGTTTTGAGCATATGGATGGTCGCACGACCCCGCCCACTTAATCGTTCTACCTTTTTATCTGTTCTGTGATTCTATCGTTCGCGCATATTCTGTCTTTGTTTAATTTAAAGTTTAATCGTAGATATGAGGGAGACAAATATAATAAATCTATATATAATATATAGTATAAATATTATTTGCAAAGCTACGTCCTAATTTCGGAAAAGTGCTACGCTTTTTGGCGCGTCTGTTGTATGGGATTGCTTCTCTAGTTATTAAATTCATTGGCACGATCTGACAATGATCTATGATCCTAAAACTATGCATCTTTGGCTTGGGGATCACATATTATTCGTAAAATACACATTTTTAGTTGATTTTCATTCGTAATCTGAAATATAAACAATATGTCACGAGAAATTGCATCATAAAAAGACCGAGCGAGACAGATACAGTGCAACATATACTGTTGTTTACGCTCTTGCTAATTGTAGTACTGTCTTACTCACTCATTACAACACGGAAAAAATGGAAGCCCTATCTAAACATAATTATAAAATAATACTTGACGCGTAAAAGTAACACGGCAAAATTCTCTGCCTTTTTGACAGCTGTCATTTGTGATACGTTCACAACTCTACAGTAGGTTAACAATATTAGTAAAAATATTAGTTTGTTTTTTGTAAGAAATAATGTACACCATTTTAATATTAGAAATAAAAATAAATTAACGGTGTCTGTAAGTGCAATAAAGTCCCAAGCAAAATACAATAATTAGCTGCTGTTTAAATCTACTATTAAGAAAGCTTATTATAAGTACAACAGATAAGAATGCTTGGACTTAGATTGTGTTGCTGGTCCAGCAACAGGATAGGTCATTACTTCTAAACTGATTATATCTCAGAATTATCTTGTTACCATTATTAAACTATTGTTTATCATTATAAGATAGTTTTTTCTCTAATTATATTGTATTGATCTGATAATGACACGGTTTGTGAATGTCGATACTCCCATTAGAGCTGGAGTTTCTCGCTCATTCTTCTTATCAGCCAAAAGACGTCCTGAACGAGTGGTAGGGAAAAAAGTACTTTTAAGAAGTCTACTTTAAAAAAGCTTATTTTGACTTCCACTATGTAACACATTATTTAAAATAAAATCACCATTTAATATTTAATGAAATTTATTCACCGATCATTGTTTAGTATAATTATTAGTCTTATAAAATTCAATACGTCTTGTAAAGAGAACTTAATGATATTTACGTAAAATATCATGTACCTCAAGCGACAAACAGCATTTATAATGCCAATATCAAGAATAAATATCAAATTGCTAACTCGCTCGTAGCGTCCCACCACAATACAAACTAGAAATTATTACACATATAACGCTTGCTTAATAATCAAATTTCGTATCTTGCACTATATTTATTGTAATAACACATAGTAACTGCTTTTTTATAATATACATAATGTTGAATGCCTTAACAAGCACTACATCTAGTGTAAAATGCCGTAGCACACATTGTTACGGCATTTTATATTAAACCTTATGTGAAATGCCGTAACGTTTTCCTTGCTTCTGATAAAAAAAAAAAAAAGATACGAAATTCGATAACTGGAAAATATAAAATCTTTTGATAAATTAAAAACTAAATTCTGGTAAAGAAACTAAACAATTTGAATGAATTCACAAAGATAACAGCTGATAGAGCTTGGCACTGATTATTTAAGATTATCCTTTATTGAACTTAAAAATACATTTACATTATGAAAACTAAAGAGATTTCAATACAATTCATGTAAAATAAAAATAAGACAGCTTAGAAACATCTATTTTTAAGTATTTAGTAAATTGTACAGAGAAAATTGTGCTTTAGTACAAAGAAAATAAACACATGTAAATATTGTGATATTTCATTATTGTAATTATACGAAACAATTCAAAGAGTTATTATCTTAAGCAGAAATTGCATTCAACTCACTATTTTAATGTTATATTCCGTTAATTGAATAGCATATTCTAAATATATATAGCCAGTTTCGATTCACAGTCTTAAAATTAAGTCTTCTTACACATATATTCGATCGATGTAGTATGAAATCAAGAAAAATAATTTAGGGAAACAAAGTATCCTTTTTACGAATATTATTCCAAAATGAAAAATACAAATAAGCACATAAGATAGGAACTGTCGAATAAGGTTCATTGAGAAATCGTTTTTTATAAGGTAAAAAACTAATTTTAAAATATAGTACACACTACAGCACATCAGCTTATCATAAAACATACAAATTCTGTAATCAATTTTAAACTTAATAAATAAGAGATTAGGGTTTAAAATCCATTGGAAGAATTTGTTTCGCATAATCTAACATGCTATCGATCGTACATATGATGAAAGCATAAACTATAATATCAAAGTCTACTATGTCAATTGCTACGCTTTTAATAACATAATCCAAAGGAAATTTCTTATACGTCGCTCGGATTAAAATTTGTATAAGTCTTATTATTAGTAAGGCCCTTCTTACATTACAAAACTTACAGACGACTAGTTTGATCATACGCAACTCTTCGAGGAATAACTCACATACATTTTTATTGCCCTTCGCTATATTAGCTAGAGATATTTTACCAACAAGTATTCTGTTTGTACGCGACTGAAGTCATCGTCTATTGCAAGTATCGTAATGTAAGAAAGGACTTAGTATTATGTTGTGTACTTAAAGTGTACTATTGATATTTATTTCACTACTTTAAAAAACATTATCCAATTTAAAAAGATGATTGTTTTTAGACCGCTGACGGATGGGAATGCGCGAGCGAGTGTACGAGGGAGTCGAGCGAATGAGCGAGCGGGGCGAGCGGTTACGCTAGCGCGGTGGGGGGGTCGCCGGAGGGTTCAGCGGGGGGGTCAGACTCCATCGGCTCCTCTACGGTGGGCAGCTGCAATACGCGAGGTCCGTACAATAACAGATATGCGCAGTGCCAGTCACCTGGTAACAAAACTTCACATTAGGCTTATGCATTAATTTATATATACTTTCAGTATAGCATTGTGAATGCAAAATTGTTCAAATATAAATAATTAATTATAATATTTGCAAAAAATATTTCTTTCAGCTATTTGGGTGGATTGCCTGAACTGAAAAATACCATCTGTAGCAGCAAAAAAGTATTAATATAGATTATATAAAGTTTCACTTCGCAACACGTTATTTATATATTTATAATATTATATGCCAGGACTTCATGGATTAGCAACACGGAATTCACGAAAAAATAATCAGCTTATTCATACATGCAATTGTAATACTTCCAATAAAAAGCAAAGCGCTGGCCCTACGAAAAAATGAAACCACTCCAGTGGGTACGTAAAAGGTCTGATGATGACATTTATCTAATATTGATAAACATTTTTCGTCATAATATCTACGTATATATATCTTGCATCCCTGCGTCCGTGTGGTGAATGCATAGGGTAGAAGCTAAAAATCGGCGTCGGTCTGTTTCTGGAAAGTAAATGGACCGACAAATGCCGAGCTAGATACCTATTTGGTGCAGTCGTGGGACACAATATTATTTACTTTAATGTTGAATAATGTTAAATATCCTATTGTTTGCAATTGTACTGTCGAGGATCGTCAGCTGAACCGACCTATTTTTATACGTTGTCTTTGTTATTATAGTTCTTTTATATATATTTGATTTTTATTTAATTTCGTTTTGTATTGACATTTGATCTTATTGATTGATTGTCACGTGCTTTGAGCGAGTATATTTGTTTTGTGGACAATATAAGTTTTTGTGAACATAAGCCGTTTATTTTCGCACCTGTGCCCACACCATTCCTCGTCACCCTCTTCGTCGATAACATGTACGTTTAATCTGATATGTAGTAATGTGATTAATTATTATGTTTTAGTGTCCTGTGTACATGCGCCGAATAAATGAATTTGTATTTCGCACGTTAAGAATGACAATGTCACTGACCAAAAACGACGTATTTTTTACTTTTGGCAACACTTTTCTTTGTTTAGTATAAACTTTAAAATACAAAGATACCTGTGAACGTAGCTTGCGTAGGAACTGTTACGTGGCGTAGTGACGATACGTTGTTTAGAGGGGCTGATTACAATTTTTTGAACTTTAAACGCTCATTACTCAAAATCGCATTTTTTGCATTGTGTCACTATCGTTCTCAACGTGCGATTGAATGACTGACCTCCGCCGCTGAGTTTGAGCACCTCGTCCTGCGTGACCGGCGTGACTGTGTCGTCGTCGCAACGCAGCCACGTGTCGCCGCGCGCCACCCACGCCACGTAGTGGCCGGAGGAGGAGGACCTGCCGCGGTGAGTCAATACCGCCTGCAGACGGTAGTAGCCGCTGTTGTTGCTGCCCACGTCTGAATATATTGTATAGGGTAAGTTTTTTTTATATGATAATTTACATCTTTGTGTAACTGTAGAAATAATACCCGGCAATGGTAAACTAAAATTTAGTTACAATAATAGACGATGAGAATAAGTATCAACTACGAGCGGTTTAAATTTTGGCGCGTATTGTCGTGACGTCAAAGAACACGATTAGAGATATGACGTTTTAAATCAATATGGATCTTGAGTGATTGATTTTTATTCGATTAGACAAATCGATTTTTTTTTAAGTGTAATAGACTGCTTTAATATAGTTTACCTTGCCTTGCTTACTTATCAGAGCGGATGTACAATTTCGTCACATCCGCTCTGATAAGTAAGCAAGGCATTTGAAAATTTTGAAGTTACCACATTTTTTGGTGCTTTATTACAATTATTTTCAAGACGAAATCGAACTAATGTTGAAAAATATTTACATAAACTTTATTCTTAAGCAATAATGATCGTGAAAAAATATATTTAACCCTTTTTTTAATCAGTCGCCTATTGCTTATTTGCCACTATAAGTGCTAGTGTACCGTAATGTCTACAAAATGTCAAATATCATACTTTTTCGGTTCCATTTGTGTGTCGTCTTCTGAACAAAATATGCTGGGCTTTTAAACTATTAATAACTTTTGTAACCATATTTCCGCAAATAAAAATTTTGTTATTAAATCTATTATGAATTACGGGTTAATTAATGTCACTGCTTAAAAATAGAGCTAAAAGGAGGGGTAAAAGAACAGCTAAATCAAAGGTTAGTCTAAATGGGATTGTTTCGGTGATGAAAAATAATTCACAAAATTCCACAAAAACTAAAATTATAAATGGTATTAATGGTACAATTATAAATGATATATATAAATGGTATAGACAATAAAGTAGTTTTTTTCTGTCTGTAAGCTGAGATCTTTAAAACCATGCAACAGATTTTAATGCGTTTTTCATCAATATGAAAATTTGGAAAATTACAAATTATATCAGCAATGTTAACTTATATTTTATTTTTGCAAGATTAACTTGCGATTTATAATTTGTAGATTACATACAAGAACAGAAACGCAAGCAGCCATGACGGACATCGTGTGACGTCACATTTCAATAAACTTAAAGTCAATGTTTTCGATGCGAGTGCATTTAAGATAAGTGCTTCAGATAATATAAAAAAAATATATAACTTACCGTTTTCAAACCAATACGGAACAACCGTCTTATTCTTGATCTCTTTCCTACTGTCACCTTGATTTTTATTTTTTGTTGTCAATGACGATTCTACGGCTGCATCATCCAACTCCTGTAAAAATATTTTGTAACTCCTGTAAATTTATTTTGCACTGAATCAAATTCTGCAATGGTACAGTCGACAGCACGTTAGGTTTACCACATAAGACCTACAATTCACTTTACACTTTATTCATTGAAAGTTAAATAGAAAATTGATTGTAGAAATTTTACTTTCTGAAGTAACTTAAAATGTAATAACACCACAATATGGCCTTATTATAAATTTAAAAAAAAATAACCTAACAGCACACCAGTTTCGGAGAACTAGTGACGCAGTGACAGAGTTGCATTCATAGTTTAACGATAACTATTAATTATTACATTATTGATATCGAATTTTCAACTTACCAATGGTCCTGCAACACTACACGTCTAATAAACACTAGATCGTCGAAACTTTGACAAAAATCAATACTTGTCAACAAATAATCATGAATTAGTGCGTTCGATAGTATAATCCCCGCAAATTGCTAGTGCGCCTGGCCGCCATTTTGGTGACATAATTGCGTTCAACGATCAGTACCGTTAACAAATAAACACTGGTTGACGATTATACTTATTGGGTTAGGTTTTGTTGAAATCCCTCACAATATTTATTATAATTTTGTTGTTTTCAGTAAAAATAAATATATCTAATATTTATCATATCGTTATTACTTTTGGCCGTTTACAAAAAAATATCCTTTTCGATTGATATCGAGTTAACATTTTTTTTAACTCTCATATACGTCTTAATTAATTCAATATTAACATATTAATTGACTTTTTACAAAATAACATGCAAAAAATTAACAGAGTCATGTTTATTAAATTATTATAACAATATTAAGGGAATTATCAAAAGTATTTCAATAATTAATAAATATAATTTATTTCTTGCATTTTGTGCTATCTCTACTTTCAATTTTCAAATGACGTCACGCAGGTGTTATTAAGACGAGATTCCGACGCATTAGCAATTTAGGGGATATATACAACAAAGATTAAGGAACTTTCATAAAGGCTAGTAATTGGATTGGTGACTACCAAAATGTATTATCTCGAGCGTTTTGAAAGACACAATAACTTTTGCAATTGTTGGAACCCATCGGCATTGGGCTTAAATAGTCAACTTATGGGTCTTCTGTGAGTAAAACAGCCAAGTAGCTTATTGAACATGCTTACAAACTAACTTACCTTGAATTTCGCTCTCATCGGCGCCAGTCGTTCTTGCAGTTCGGGTGAACATAGTTCGTATACATCCAAGTCGAGAGGGAATTTGACGTCTTTCAATATTTTAGCGTTAATAGATTCTTTCTCTTTGTAATAGAAACGGACAAATTGCACCGTTAAATATGCAGGTAGACGGCTGATTTTGCACTGAAATATAATTATAATATAATTCATAGTGATCGCATATCTATCAGAGCCGAAGGAAGCGGACTAAACGAATTTACGTGTTTTAAATTAATGACAAGCAGCATCACAATGAGGAAATATTAAAAAAAAAAGAAATCACTAAAAAAGCACCTCCACTGGATGGCAAAAGTTGATTTTGCAGGAAAAGAATGGACCAAAGATAGTCATTTCCGTTCCTTTTAACTAACATAATAAAAAACTGAAATTTGAAAAGTTCGAAACTTAGATATCAATACAAATACGAAAAAGTACAAATAGAATATCAGTTGTTCATTGAGTTTTGAAAACTAATTTACTTTTAAACTTGAAAGAAAACCGGAAAGATTGTCATGGAGAAATCAAGAACGTACCGTAGCGACATCTGGTTTGATTTCGGGAACTAATGTTTTTTTTTAATACTTCCTCATTCCGACGATTCAGCGCATACATATGTGCGACGTATCATGTTTGTATACAAATAAATCTAAAATTCCTTTTTTTCACTTCTTTCGGCGCGTTCCATTCTCGATAGATGTACGATCACCTTAGTAGTCTTCTTACACGATAAATAAGAATGTTTTTTTTTTTTTCAGTTACAAATTGGTTTCACTTTGATTTCTTAACTAATTTGCCGTTTCTAAAGGCGTACTTTAAGTGATAATAAAGTAGGAAAAATATGTGTAATCTTATTAAATTTCTTTCAGATATATCCTCTGTATAATTGTACATGCCGTAGCAGCTTGTAGTTGAGGCAACACTTATTTGCATGCGATTTTATTATTGTAATTAAGCTATTATCAGTACATTGTCTTGTAATCTGTCTTTAAATAAATAAATAGTATTCTATGTAATATTTACCGTTTTAGTATAAACCGCATCACGTCCCAGCGTTTGTGACATTTTTGTGATCTGTTCTGACATTTTCTGTAATAAAAAGCAACATATCAAACATATCAAAGTTTGTCAAAAAGAACAATCCCGGGGTACCAAATTAAATATGAATTCGAAAGCTTTTGTTAACTTCTCTTTCACCTAAACTACCAGAGACTCAAGCCTGTTTTACACCTAGAACAAGGCTAGGAAATGCCTAATCTTAAGAATCACCCAAGTTTAATTTCAAATAAACAAATTGTTTTTTTATCCCTCAATATATTCGAGTTGTCACATTACGCAAATGCATGCTGCAAGATCAATAAAAATAATAAATAAATAAGTGTTACTGGTGATACACTCACTGATCTGAGTCCAGACTGCAAGTACTTGACATCCTGTGAGATGAAACAGGACAACTGCAGAAAAGTCTCCTTACTCTTTGTAGGTGGTTCATCTGCCTCCGAGCATACCAACTCCACATCCAGGGTACCACCAAAATATTGTTCGATCACATTGCTCCTATGTTGAAAATAAAACTAGATATATACAAGCAGATATACGAAATAACTATTTAGACGCAAATATATACATAGTTATATATTATAATTACATTGTGATAGTTCACATGATGAGAAAAAAGGCTTTACAGTGTGATTTAAGGATAGTTTTCTATTATAATTAGAAAGTAGCTGGCTAGGCGAACTTCGTACCGCTATATATTATTTCTCCAGTTGCGACTGAGGAAGTAACATAGTCCATATCGCAAATATGACGACTTTAGCTGTAGGCGAATAACTCACTCTGAATAATCTGACCAACGAATTTTTTTTTTAAAGCACAAGATAGCAATTTTTTTTAACCCTAGATATCTCGCGGTCAATAAAATAACGTTAAAACATCAACCTGGCATCAGTGATTTGACACCACCATTTCAGGCCTTTTTAGGAACCTGTACCCAACAAATATTGGATCCTATTACTAAGACTCCGCTGTCCATTCATCCATTTTCTTTGTATATCACAAACCGTGATAGCTAAACAATTAAAATTTTCACACATCATGACCCTATGTCTCTTACTGCTATAACAACAACTAAAAACCAAAATAAAATAATTATTCATACAACAATCGCTCGTTTTCGGTACGGAACATTTTATGCACGAGTCCGATTCACACTTGGCCGCTCTTCCACCTGTTAAGTAAACATTTAACTATAGTTCTACGAAGCTTATAAACTATTTACCTATCATTAGAAGTTTGCGGCATCGCCGGCGCTGCGGGCAATCGCTGCTGCAGCGCCCGCACAATCTCCGTCCAACATTCGGAGGCGTCCTGCTGCGCGAGCCCCCCGCCCGGACCCCGCTCCGCAAAGCGTGGCGCGGCCGCGTGCAAAGCGCGCAGCAACCGCGCCGCCGCCCCCGCGCACGCGCCCGCCCCCCCGCGCTCTAATGCCGACATAGTCTCGCTGAGGGCGATAGTCAAATCACCGGCACTGCCGCCCCCGGACGCTGGAACAAAATCAACAATGAAGAAACTCTCTTCATTTTTGTTTAATTGGAAACCACAAACGCAGGCGGTTATAACGCGAATATCGTGTCGCCATTTCAATAATGTAAACATCAACATCTTTGTTACGAGTGCAATTAATCCCCATGTGACATCACTGTGGGATATTTTAAGTTAATGACTAAAAATATGTTTTTCCTTTATCCTACAATAGTAGAGTGAAGAAGCTAAATAAAAGCTACTATTTTATTTAAGTCAAAGAGATAATGTTGCATGTGTTATGTTGCCATTTGTCACAGAAGATTAAACTACTTACATTTATCATAATTCAATAGGGCATTCTTTAATTCAGGTACAGTTTTCAGACATTGCACTGTTGCATTCATGTAGCATGTGTTCCCCAAATTTATTAATCCTTCAGGAAGATCCAACTAAAAGAAAACAAAAGAATTATTAATACTGACTGAAAATATTTGATTTATATCTGATGTCTTTTAAAAAAATATATTTTTGAGACATTGAACTGTTGCATTCATATAGCATGTGTTTCCCAAATATATTAATCCTTCAGGAAGATCCAGCTTAAAGAAAATAAAAGAATGAATAATACTGACTTAAAGAGAATATAAGTTAAACAAGGGCAAATCCAAATGAGGGTTAAAACACTTCTTCCTCAAGCTTTTTAATTTAACAATAATAATGCCAGAGTTAATTAACAAGATACATTTCCCTTTATGACTTTGCACAGTATTGAAGGCAGCATTGCTCTGACTGGACCTTAACTTCCCCCTATCTCAAAAACTAAATTCACACTTATAATGAAGAAAGCATATCAAAAGTACTTACAGCTGTAGCAAGTTCTGACTCATTCATATCTTCCACAAATCTTGTTTGTTCTACTGGTACAGATGGGACATCCTCTTCCTTACTTCCCATTACTAATACCAATGCATTCTGTAAGATAATACAAAAATTGCAACCTATACCATTACCAAAAATAATGCATTTGCACCGTGTTATTCCAACGTATTAAAAACTGAAAATTTGCACCAAATGCGAAATATTCAACAGCACTGGAAACTTGACCAATCTCTAAAGAGCCATGCCAGTACTCAAAAAAATTCACACTCTTATCATGTACAAGAACAGCCTCACAACTGAAGTAATATCATTTATTTTAGTCCATAGCAATATATAACTTCATATTACTGCTATTATAGAAGAGATCAGGAGTAAATTTTTAGTATATTTCTGCTTTTCTTGTAATTAAAAATGTATATATATTTCTTATGGTGTGTCAGTTTAGATTTTTCAGCACAGTTAATGTTACACTACAAATAAGAACGCTAATAATAATTTATATCATGTAGATAAAGCAGTGGTTAAAGTCTATTAATTGAAACACCATCAAAGTGCTGTTGTTTCATTGTTAACAGCAATATCAAAGCCCAGTTTATTTTTTCAATTAGTTTAGTAATGTATAAATATTGATTTAGGAATCTATTACAGAGTAACTAAAAGGAACAATCAAAAGGTACAGATTGTTATATTAGATTTATCTTTATTATTTTTTAAGAAAACACCTGTTTGTATAAGACTGTACTTACATTAGTTAATTTGAAGTTACCCCAATCATCATCCCTGAGTGTAACACCCTTACATACAACCTTTTGACGTTCTGGTTGCACTCCAGTAAGAGCAAAAATTTGTGCTTTGAACACAACCGGATCATCATCGGTGTTCACCTCCACACCGGGATACATCTCCTTACCCCATTTCACTTTGACTGTAAGTTTGAGGAAAATATTTTAGAAAACACCATTTTATTAACATTTACTGCCAATCTGAGAGAAGAATTTATGACTTTGACATTGCGAATATCTAATTCTAATTTAATATTTTTAAGTTCAAAAACGAATCCCCGCAAAACGATTATTAGAAATGCCCCTTTAAATGATTGTTTGTAAGACCCATGACAAAGCATAATCACAAAATTAAGTCAATTTAATTTTTATGCATTGCAATTATTAATGTACACTAAAAAAATATACTAAATTATACGTAAGAAATAACAAAATTTATATCTGTTGAATTCCAAACTCGCCGATAACGAAATTTAACCTCCAAATTTCTAGAAAGAATTTTTATTGTGCGATAAACTATAAAAAAGAACTTACCTGAAACTTTGGGCATTTTCAAATATCCTGAACACAATACACTTGAAGCAAACTTTAATACATACGCTTTTACTAAGAAAAACTGAAAGTCACGATTCGCATCCGTGGTTTAATATAACTGACAATGACAGTTGACAGCGGACCGTCAAATAAACTTGACATTTTTTTTTCTTGTAAAAATTTATGGCAATCGAAATTATATGAACAATATTATTATAAACTTTTTCTTATTATAAAAGATCTCATTAGACTTTATCTAAAATCTGTGACTCTAGTCTATGACTGGCACTTACGAAAGTTACTTCTCAGACCTCCGAACACTAACAACTGCACCACCACCCAGTTTATCCGATGTTCAAAATTAATATTAAATTAATGTATCCTTGTACAGAGGATTAGTTCAATATGATATCGCGTGATAAATAATCGATCGATGGCTCAATCACTGCACTTTTTTAATAAAGTCCGTGAATATGTTGTTTTACACTCGCATTACCATGAGATTAATAATGTTAGTTACGGGTAGGACCCCAGGGTTTACGTTGTGCGCCAAAATCAGAAAAAAAGAAATAGCTTCACAAAAAATTACAATATAGGTTACGATGAAAACACATTATAGGCTACGATGGGACGTATATATTTTCAAAGACCCAAAAAAATACATTGCAAAATGTAGAAATATAAAGACTACAAATAGGTGTAGAAGGGCGCAACCCCAGGAGCGAAAAATGTAAATCCCATAACTAATAATAATTAAAATTACGAATCGTCCCGATTATAATTTTGATTAAATTATATCTGTGAAGATTATTTGTTTATCAGAGGCAGTATCATGCTCTTCCTCCCTTGCATGATAAATCGTCAAAAATGCGTTTCTTTGGAGTAGTATTAGAATTTCGAAAATGGACGTAGTCGTAAACTCAAATATTATTTTAAGCGAAGTAACTGGCGATAGAGGATAATCAAACACGTAGGTACTTTTAGAAGCGAATTTTCCGAAGACTTAGCGTTTCTCACATGTGATCATGTGTCGGTGTGTCGATGAACTCGAAGGCTGCGCAGACGCCGCACCCTATCCATCCATCGCGCCAGTCTCCAATTGAAAGTCGCCGTGAGTGCCCGTTTATCGAACGTCGCTAAAACTTGTATAAAAAATTCTCACGACGAAAAAGCTCTCTCTTGTGATATACGATAGTGTGTGATTTCGAGTGGCGTGTTATCATAGATTATATGATAAATTTGTTCAGTGTGAATAGCATATTAATGTGCCGAGGACATTCGACCACCTGAGCTTATTGTAAGTTAGCTGGAGCTTACGCTTTTGCGGTTTATTCTCTGTGCACTAATAAAAAAAGAACAAATTTTTATTATTCTTTAATTCCGTTCTGTCTGAGATAGCGTTTCTATTCCGATGTAACTTTCTACATGTAAATTATTACTTGCATTTGTATCGAATTGGGAGCACGCTCAATACTTAATAATTAGATCGTGAATGAATTTCTTAATTTTTTATTTCGTGCTTATTGATAACTTTGTCGGAGCTTAAGTTTAATTTAAGCACTCTCTTTCATTTGTCTATTAAAGAATGAAAATACTTAATATGTTTTTTAGAAATTCCAGCGAATATCACAAACAGTTATAAACCATACCAATGAAACGTACTATCTACGCAGATTGACTTATAAATAAATAAATATCGACATACTGATGTATATTCCCATATTCTAAAATGTGTTATGCATTTTTTAACATTTTTCAATTCAAACTCTAGATCAATTTAATGTTGTTTCCCAATATTTTTACTTCGGAGAACAGCAAAGGAATTTATGATGATGGTTAGAACCATCTACCTGATGCTAATAGCTTTTGGCCGCGCACCTACTAATAATAGTCACTTCGCTTAACTAGCATTCTGAACTAAATTAAAATAGGACTAAGTTGGTTGCAAAAACTCGAGGGAAATATCAATGGTTATGACCAAGCAAAAATATATTAGGTACCTATTACTTAAACTCCTAAAGTCAAATATTGACGTACTAAAACTCTTTTTTTTATATTTTATATTCTTTTCTTTTGGCGTATTCCATTCTGAGTTGGGCGTTTACCTATATATAAATTAAAAGAATACTTATTTTTCTTCTTTATGTAGGTGTCGATATGTATGCTTGCCTGCAAAGATTATTATGAATTCACAATTAATAATCAAACTGTTAAAAGTATAAACAATTAGTATTATTTCCGACATATAAAAAAATGAAGAGTTCCATGGTGCAGTGGTTAGCATGCTCAGTCTGCGATACGGTTGTTAAGCAACTTTCGCAATGGCTGTCCAAAGAATGGGTGACCAAAAATTATTATCTCGAACTCGTACGTGCTTCGTAAGGCACGTTATGCAGTTGGTTCCGACTGCAGTCGCAGATTACCCATCATATATACTTAACGGGTCATGGCCCATTCTTCCTATTCTTTTTTTATCCACAGGGAAGGCCTAAGCCCCAGCAATGGGGACATTAATAGCCTAGTGATGTGATGCGATGATATTAAAAAGCTTTTTGAATGAGGCCCTTGTTTATACTTATATTATAAAGAGGAAAGCACAGAAATATTTTTTTCATATATGAAGGTGGAAAGATTAGATTGCTTAATCGCATCGAATAAGCTCCAACTACTGGACCGATTTTAAAAATAATTTCACCTACGGGAAGCTACAATATCATACGCGGGTGACAATTTACCCAGACGAAAATTTCATCAATATAATCTCCTATATTAAAATTTATAATTTGCTCTGTAAAATCACACCTACATACAGCAGTGCTTACAGTTTTACCTTTTTTAATTTACCAAAGAGTTTTTTAACCTTTTTTGGACCCCTGCAAATATATGGTAAAAAGGCCATTAAAAACTCCGTTCAGTTGTACTCAACAAACAGCATTCAATATTTATGATAATATATTTCGAATGGTCCATTTTACGGTAATATTTACAGTCAAATTTAATGCGAAAAATGTTAACACCTTAACCTACATCGAGAGTTTGAACACATTCATAAATCTCCATTACTACTTCCACAACTACACCTAAGTTTTTCTATAATAAAGGAAGTAATAAACGTGCCTTGTCGGATGCGATGCGACTGAATAGTTTGCAACTGGTACCGACAGGATGCTTAGATATCCAACAAGCTTACAAACTTTCACTAACTGCATCCACCGGGCAGCTATTTCCATATTATATGTAGCAATTTATGATATTTCTCGTCGGTACATTCTCTTATAATGACCAACGCTTTGACTCTGCAATCGAAATATCTCAGCTAAATATATAGACAGTTTTATGGGCACTGCTTTAATGGCGATCCCAATATTATGCAAATTACGAATGATGCAGCGTATATTAATAATTTAGGCTAATTAAATTCGTAAATGTAGATATTACTTGCCATCTTGTATAGGCCATAACTAAACTATAACTATGATATTAAAACCGTTTTAGTCACAGAACTGAGCGGATAATGTAAAAAATTCTATGGTAATTTAGAAATTCGTTATGAAAAATTTCTCGCTGTTGTAACTATTTTGCATACAGCTTTTTATTTTTATTTTTTAATGAAGTAAAGTAGCAAAAGAATACTTAATTAAAATTATAATTAAAAGAAATATTATAATTATATTATAAGAAATATTATACATACTTTTTGTAGATTTTGTTCGAGTCTAAACTTTAAGTGGAGAAGACTTCTACTTTTATAACTAGCTGTTTTCCCGCGACTTCGCCTGCGTTAATTATAGCCTATGTGACCCGTGTATGATCAAAATTTCCGTGATCGAAAGGATTTTCATTATTAGATCAGTATTTATGTATATACCTAACCTCCTACAAAACAATAAAAATTAGAAACTTATAAAAAAGGGAAACTATGCGAGTTTTTAAATCAATGACTACATACATAAGTCAATAAGTAATCCAATTATCTGAATTTGGGGTACAATATCCTTTTACAACAATTTGTTGAAGGTCATCTTTTAATCTCACATGGCAGCTGTGAACCGACGATTTCCTCTTCAACCTGTTCCACAATTAACAGGTTTTAAATCCATCGCAAAACGGTAATTACCACAGAAACACTCGATACTTTCTCACTTATTAACCGAGACCAAAACCGCTTTTCACATACAGCCAGATATCCAACGATTCTTATTCGTCGAAATTAAAAAAAAAAACAAAAAGTATTTATAGCTTCTGCCACAAAGCAATTGACTATAATAGCTATTATGTTTATTCTTTTAATAGCTATTGTATCTTGGGTATTTTTTATGAAGTTAATAATTGGTATTCTTGTCTGCACACATGTTGAAGGTGTAAGTACCTTGTATACGCATGTTTCGTGCTTACTCAAGGGCATCGACGTTCATGTATTTTTAATAGTTATACATAAAGATATTTTATATTATTTAATTACTTTGGTTGTACGAAATATTTATTGTTCCACAGTCGAACGATAAGTTGCTAAAATAAAGTGGAAGCATAAAATTTTAATATGTAGCGTGGGTTGCGACAATGCCATATTTGGTGTTAAGGTAACATAACATTTTTGGTCAAGGTCAATTTACCTATTATTATTAAGCGAGCAAGTTTATATTTTCCAAATGTCATACTTATCTCAAATAACTTTACTTATTAAGCCTATTTTGTAGTTACCATAATTACTGTCTACTTACTTAAAAAATTGTATAATCCCTCACATATTAAGTTAAATAACGAAGTCTTCATGAACAGCTACTGCTAGCTAAAATTCCTACATTAAAAATAAATAAATTACAATTGATTTAGACTCTAACTTCGACTAGTTAAATATCAAAATCGTCAAAGAAGTTGACAGTTTTGAGTTACTAACCGTGCTATGTAAAACTACTAAGATCTCAAAAATACCTTTATCCTTGTAATATTTAATGCGAAAGTATGTGAGGATTGATGTAAGTATGTTTGTTACATTTCACGAAAAAAGTACTGAACGGATTTTGAAGAAATTTGCTACATGGATTATTCTAAGACTGAATTAACATACATATAATCGGTAGACCGATTAGAATGCAATGAAAATTTATCGGCTGACATATCGATTTAACGACTTTGAATTTATCCGTAATAGAAATAAGAAGAAGACACCTTTTTTCTAAAATCAAATAAAAATAAACATAGACTCGCGCCGCGTATTTTGGTACACCTTCGAGCCATAGACATACATATATTTAATAAAGCTTAAAAGTGTCTGAATTGAGCAAACATAAACTTAGAAAACTCATCAAGTCGCCCAATATCTAGAAAATTGACAAGAAAAGTCTACCCCAAATAAAATAATAGAAATAGGGGCATTTACATTATAATGAAATCGATTCATAAAAAATAATTCTTCAATATAAAAAAATCCTACAGGGCAACAAATAACTGTATATCAGTTTCAAGAGAATAAGAAAACAGTCTAGTTAGTTTGTTAAAGCTGAATCTGTTTACTATTAGCATAGGTAGGTACTACCAGAAATCACATACGTAACAAGAAAGGCATACAATTCGGTGGTCGTCGTGGGAGGGTCGTCGGCCAGCCGCGTCACGGTTAGCGCCTCGCTTCTCCTACTTTGTAGTTTATGCTGGTAGCACACAGAGAAAGCGAAACGCAAAGTTCACTTCATATTTTCAATCAACACTCTTCAGTAAAAATGTTTTCAATTTCTCCTATGTAACTTTACTATTTTAATATAGTTTAATCCATCATATGGGCTACTAAAAGTGTTTAAAATGTTATATTTCTTGAAAAATCTGTTTGGGTAAATTGTTTTTTTTTTTTGTATTGTTCTGTTTCTTAACATAGATAATATCACTTTTAAGAAATATGCCAACAAATGTAACTTATCATATTTTATTTTATTTTATTTTATTTAAACTTTTTTGCACAAATAAAGTGTACAAATGGCGGACTTAATGCCAGTAGGCATTCTCTACCAGTCAACCGGAGAGTTAAGACATAAAGAATTTAATGAGGCGGTGCTATGCAAAATATAAATAAAGTGTCTTACACTTAAACAATAGATACATATATATAAAAATATAGAAATAAAAATACATAACAAATTACATAACATAAATAAATATATAATACATACATAAATAAGTCAGATTAATTACAAGCGGTTGGAGAATTTAATAGCTTATCGCGTAACAGTCTTTTGAAGCATAATTTATTTGGAGCAGTTTGAATATGGGGAGGGAGTGCGTTCCAAAGTCGTATAGCCTGAAGCGAAAATGAGTTTGAAATGAACCCTGTACGGTGAAAAGGAGTGGCGAGAGTTTCTTTGCTGTCTGAGCGAAGGTTTCGGCTGTGTGAAGCACCTAGATACTGAAACTTACATTTCAAATATCCAGGCGCACATGGATCTTTAATGATGGAATAAAGGGTACATAACATCCTCAGATCTCGACGCTGCCGAATAGTTAACCAGTTCAACTTTTTCCGAAAAGAAGAGACGTGATCGTACTTACGAAGACAGAAAATAAAACGTATGCAATTATTAAGTAATCGATCCAATTTGTTGAGAAGTTCCTGTGTGATATCAGCATAACACACATCAGCATAATCTATAATGGGAAATATGATTGATTGGATTAGAAGGATTTTAGAGGATATAGGAAGGAAATTTTTAAACTGGTAGAAAGACCTAAGGGTGCCAATGACTTTTCGGCTAATAGACTCTATCTGCGTGTGCCAGCTTAGTGAGCTATCAATACAAATGCCTAAATCTACAACATGAGAAGAAAATTTTATGCAATTGTTGTTGAAGATGACTGGCGCTACCGATCTCATGTCCAACTTTGCTAAATGACGAGAACTGCCCACGATGATGGCCTGGCACTTGTTAGGATTGATACGAATCCCAAAAGTATCGGACCAGTCTAAAATCTTATGTAAAACCTTATTAATTGAGTCTATCACATTATCCAGATCATTTACTTCAGCTTGACCATAAATCTGCAGGTCATCCGCATACAGATGATGAGAGTTACCGAGAACAGGTGAAATCATATTGATGAAGAGTGAGAAGAGAAGGGGAGAAAGAATACCGCCTTGTGGAACACCAGCAGACAAATCGCACCAATCTGACAGTGTATGCTTTACACGAATTGCCTGCCGACGACCCCGAAGATAGGAAGAGAACCAGTCTAGTTCAGGAGACGAGATTCGCAAGTATGAAAGCAACGCAATGAGAATATCAAGGTTAACAGCATTGAAAGCGTTAGAGAAATCGATTAGAACTAAAACTGTTAGCCGTGACATCCCCATGCCATCGCGTAAATCCTCAGTTACTTTTAATAAAGCGGTAGTGGTGCTATGACCTCGACGAAAACCAGACTGATACTGGTTCAAAATATGATTACTGGCTACATAAGCAGATAATTGACTATGCACAATGGCTTCCAAAACTTTTGATATAAATGGCAGAATAGAAATCGGTCTTAATTGGTTTAATGTTGCTGGGTTATTAACTTTAGGGAGTGGCATAACTAGCGCATTGCGCCAAATTATTGGGAAGGTACCAGTAGATAGGGAGTGATTTATAATATGAGTGATAATTGGTAGGACACTGTCCAGAATCAAAACAATCATCTGCCTACTCACACCATCATAACCGATCGCTTTCGACTTAATAGACAAAATAGACTTGCGAACCTCTGTTTCCGTCACCAGAGAAAAAGAGAAGTCATTAGTAGGCCTATTGCACAGAGAGGGTATAAGATTAAGCGCTTTTGAGGTATCTAATAGAAAGGATGACGAGTTGATAGAGAAGTGTTTGTTAATATCGTTAAGAGAAAAGAAATGTGGGAGGGTGTCGTTTTTAGACTTAACGAGACCAAGGGACCTAAGGAACTTCCAAATATCGGCTTGAGATGACTGAAGGATACTATCATGAAAATAGCGGCGTTTAGCAATTCTCACCATCTGATTACAACGGTTACGCATTATTTTAAAATTGATCCAATTATCACTGGTTCTACGTCTTTTAAATTTAATAAAAGCTCTATCACGCCTTCTCATCGCAATTCGCACCAAAGGAGTTATCCAGGGAGCTGGTGGTCTCTTAATTTTTACTGTACGCAGTGGCGCGTGATCATCAAAAAGATTTAAAACTAACCCATTAAAAATGTTGATCTTGTCATCTATATCATGTGCAGATAGAACATCCGTCCAATCTAAGTTAGACCCGTCCTGTGACAGCTTTTGAAGGTTAATACGTGCAAAGTTTCGCATTTTTACCAGTTCTGGTGTACGTTTAGGAGGTTTGATTCTATAGGAGAGGTAAATAAGATCGTGCCGGGAAAAGCCCGGAGCTGGAATTTGACCATAATGGGAGACATTATCTGGAGAGGATACAAGCATGTGATCAATCCACGTGTCATTTGTGTCGATATTATGGTGTGTAGCATCAAGCTCAAGAAGAGAGAGATTATACGACTCGATGGTTGATCGAAATAAACGGGAGGTAAGATTGTCCTTCAAAAGATCAGTATTGAAATCACCCAGGATCATGTGATGTGCGTAATTAGCTGCAAACGTGTCAAACACGGAAATGAGAGTAGAAATATATTCGACAGCAGGTGGACAATATACGACTCCGAGAACTGCTTTGGAACCAGATAATGAAATCTCAAGAATGAGATATTCGATGTTACTTGCAAGCTGGTAAGAAGTGGCAAGGATTTGATATGGGATACCAGTTCGTAGATAGATGGCCACACCGCCACCTCGCTTCACCAATCTGTCATTTCGCACAAGATCGTAGCCGGGTAAGGCGTATGTAAAGGAATTGTGGCATGGTTTAAACCAGGTTTCCGAAATGAGTATCGCGTGAGTGACATCAGCAGTGAAACCATTAAGTAGCTCCGTATAATGCCTCGGTATGCTTTGTGCGTTAACATGACAGACGTTGAAAGTTCCGGTTACGGTAGAAAAGGCTTTAGAAATCTGATCGCCCAACACCTCTGTGTCAGCCCGCATACTATCCAAAGAGTGAAACGAAGAATCAGAACTGCCGCATGACTGAAAATCTAATTCCTCTGAATCCGACATAAACTTATAATAATAAATATCAATATATATATTTAGATATACCCTAAAATAAACAATATGAATAGGTTAATTAATTATTGAAAAAAAAGAAAAAATAAAAAGTATTTTAAACATATTAACAGTAACATTTTTCATTTTAAGGCATAGCGTTAACGCCTTAAGTGACACATTGATTATTTTGTCTCCAATTATTCATTCCATATTTATTAATAAATCAATAAGATGTATAAAAAGATGAATAATTAAAAGTTAAAGCGAAAAAATACATTTATTTTCACGCTAGATTTTTACACATGGTATGCCGGCATTAACCAACTCCATGATAATTCTATATCTAACAAAACGTACTATAAAAAATACTCTTTCCAATAATCCTTTCGACTCCTTCACATTTGTCAAGAAACCAAGGTGAACTGACTGCTTTTAAGATGCACTAATACCTACTGGATGTCGATTGACTACCTCTAATATTTCGTGTCGCTTCTGGTTCGCTTATCGGCAGTGTGCTACAGCCATTAAACTTCGGAAACCAACGAAATATTAAAGGGGATCAACCTCCATTTATTATAATATTAGAAAAAAGAGAATCATAGAAGTAGGAGTGTAATATATTTTATTTTCAAGATAAATTAAATAAATAAAATATACAATAGTTTTGTTAAAAACTAACAATATTATTATTGGACAATATCAGACTACCTTGTCTGAAAGAGCCGGGCAATTTCCCTTCTTCACGCACCCAGGTGTTAAGAATGGTACTAGATCTTTCTGTATAATGATTACATTAACAACTTAAAATCATAGAGTGAACTGAAACGTCAAGCTCATATGTTATTATTACTTTAGATATTTTAACTAAACATGCAGATTTGACAGGAAAAAAACTATCGGTTATTAACCTTATAATAGACAATCCAATTAGTTAATTATATTCAAATTTCTTACAAAACAAAATAAACATTATTATATGTAAAAAGATAAATTGTTGTAATAAATAACCTACAAAACCCAACTAATAATAACTTAATGACAGAAAACAGCATAAACAATAAAAAGTAGCATTAACAATTAATGACAATCGCAGATTAAAAATATTTTGACAAATAAGAATATATCGTAATTTGATTAAATTAATAAGCTGTACTTACATGTTTTAGCTGTAATAACGTGTCGATAGAGTTATAGTAAAATAAGAAACGTGCCGAAACTATCCACCCTTACTTCTTTAGGTTCTTAAAGATTATTATTTTATCCAAGTACTGATTAATTTTGCTAAAACGATTTAGCGGTAAACTGTGAGAGCTGGTAAATAAATTGATATATAGGAAAAAAGGCATCAAATTTAAAAGTAACATGATAATTAATATTTTGTTACAAAATATATATATATCATGTAAGCTAAATTTACGAGGCGAAGTCTAGTGAAACAGTTAGTAATTCAATAAAGTCAAGTAGAATGTTTTACATCTATACTGTCCATCTATCTATGTAATCATAGTCACGCTATAAAAGACATCAACGCGTCTCACGCGCTACTATAGTACCTACCACAGACCTATTACATATGTTAGACTAAGATTAACATATGTCTTGGTAACCGGAGCTATCGGGGTGAGGGAATCGTAAGGGTTTAACTCAAATGAACCCTTCTACGAGATGGGCTAGGACAGGAAATGCACAGTTGCGCATCTCCTGCTTTCGTAGGGGGCAATCTGTTGGATTTGCGCATCTGCCAGGCATTACGCGCCCCTTGGCCTGTCTGGGGAATAGACTCTAACGTTCCTAATACTTTACTTTCCCCCAACCCGTGATGGGATCCGCCCTGCAAGTGGTGGTACACGGGTGAACAGCGCGGCATATGGTCCCTTCGGGACCGTCGCCGTGCGTCGATTCTTCGATCTCTGATTTTTGACAAGTTCCCCATTCTGGTGGTGGGTCCGCAAGGGAAGTCCCATATAACCCGCCGAACTCGCGCTAAGGTGGAGCGTATGCTTTAAGCATTTCTCAGCGCGAAAAAAAGAGAAACATATATCTAAGCTTAGTGTCTAAGGCTAGGTGATTGACATGCCATTAAAAAAGCCAATATCAGCTGTCAACTTCAAGATTTTAAATATATTGACGTAAAGTACAATTTAATGGTTTCAAAATGATTAGACTATAGCTTTTTGTACTACCCAGCCCAGCAGCCAAGCAACTAATTATTCTATTAACAACGTCTAACACAACGCTGTCACGAAATAAAGCTTCATTGAAATAAAAGTCTTTATTACCTTTTGAAGTAGGTTTTATTTAATATAATCGTGAAATCAATTTCGAAATATACCTATGTCGATAATGCAATTCACAATAAAAAATAAATTTGCATGAATCTATAAATTCTATCAAAATATTAATTGGAGATGTCATTTGATTTTTCTCTAAATTATTTGCGTTCTTCGTTAAACATTTTCTATCGTTCATATCGCAATCATAAAAAATACAAAAAAATAATGCATTTTATTGCATGGTACTAAAGTTTATTTTGTAACGACAGCGTTGTCGTCGTTAGTTCCAAACGTATTTGAACAATGAAATTACATATACCAAAATGTTTCTTATGTTCTTAGCTTACAGTCTTATTTAAAATAGCACCGAAAGAGAGATCATCATATTGGAAGTGTTAATTTGCTCAATATAAACAAATTAATTAAACATTGATTTCTAATTTTGATGATATACAGATATCGACTTAGTAGACGTTATATCTCAGATACAGCGTATATATCTGAGACAAGTTGTCTTCGCCTGTCTAAATTATAGCTAGCGGGTGACGTACACATACGCGGTAGCCCGGTGGCGTAGTGGATAAGCGCCTCGGCCCGCGTTCGTAATCGTTAAGCAACTTTCGCAAGGGTCGGTCACGGGATGGGTGACTAAAAAATATTATTATCTCGAGCTACTCCGTGCTTTGGAAGACACATTAAGCCGTTAACTCCAGCTGCATTTGCAGTCGTTAATACCCTCCAATCCGCATTGGGCCTGCGTGAAGGGTCATGGCCCATCCTCCTTAACCATCCATAAGGAAGGCCTGAGCCCATGCATTGGGGACGTAAAAAGGGCTGGTGACGATGATGATAATGATGACGTACACGTCATGTAGCTTATCGTAGGTGAAAGAAATTTTAAAATCGATACAATAGCTTCCAAATCTATTCAATGCAAACAAATAATCAAATCTTACCTCTTAATAATATTTATATATGACAAGGGTTAAAGTATGTAATTAAAGTATGAAAAATAAAGTATGAAATTTAGGTTTTATAGTAATAGTATAATAGATACTTTGAATTAACAAAACCTTCATGGTGTAAGATTTTTGAGTGGAACTTTTTTCAAATGATATCTATAAAATTCTTGTTTTAAAAAAGTACAACAAACAATCGGTATTCGACTTTCAATTCTTTGGGTTTTTATTAAGCTTAGACCAAAATCGAGTATTCTTTGACTATGAATTCCTGCCATGGGTTCGGGTCGATTCATTTGTGTGTTAGTCATTGATTGTAGTTTTCTGTAATTGCCACACTGGGCAAGCAGGTAGTATGTCGAAGATCTGAGTAGACGGTTCTGCTCGTCTCTTAACGACTTTGTTCCCCTAGTCGCCTCTTTCGACATCCTCGGAAAGAAAAGTATGCTGCTATTCTCGGCCAGCACAATCACGGCCAGTTATATATAAAAACCAGCCGGTGCCCGCGACATCGCTCGCGTGCTTATGGAAATTTGCATTACTACAAAATCCTGTCTTAGTTAGCATCTAAATTCTAAAGAAAACTCCTATGCAAAATTTGAGACACCTAATACTTCTACTAACGAAGTTACAAAATATCCACCATAAACAACTTCTGGGTCCCGTCTTATAGTGAGTCTAAAAAAAATATGTCCTAAAAAAACCTTGGGAACTTATAGGCTCCGAGATTCCGTGATGAGTATGTGAACTTCCGCTTTATATATTTAGATTTCTTCTTCGTTATCCCTAATTAAAGTCCTTCAGACACGAAGAGGCTAGTTAGTGCAGTCACCTGTAGGCCAATTCCTTGTTTTCGTATTAACCTCATGTGAATCTCAACTACTTACATTTTGCCATTGTACTATCTACCTGAAGACCAATATTATTAGTGATAGCTCTTCCTCACAAATCAATGGTGATAGATATAAAATATCTCATCAGCAGCTCGGTAAACGATCACGGGTTTTATCCTTCAACCTTGCACACCACAACCAACTTGTCTAGGTTATTGACTGACAACGCGCAATGTGACCAAAATATTCGAGAATCTTTTGAAACCATATAATTGAGAGTCTTGTACTTACAATAAGGTGATCAAGGATAGACTGGTTTGTTGTCTTAGCAGTCCATGGTATGCGAAGCATCCTCCTCTAACATCACATCACGAAGCCATCTATTTTCTTCCATTCTTTAACCTTTGTTGTTGTGGCACATAAATAGATAGATAAACAAGAAAATAGTCCTGATTGATTAAGATTTCTTTATTGTATTAACATTAAACAAGACTAATAAAACAAAAGAAAGATAAGTGAACAAATGAATCATTTTACTTATCTGTGGGAACAGAAGCATCTGTGTTGTATCAACTGGAGATCAGTTCCGTTATCGAATTAAGCTAAAATTAAATATTTACTTGAGTAAGTAGCATTGTTTTACACAGAAAAGATTTTGTCAGTAACTTGTAATGTACATAACTATTTCAGTTGAGTAGAAACTTACATTTAATTCAAACAAAAATACTTTCACATTCATAATATTTATTACTAGAATTTATAATATTTATGGATGTAAAACAAGCATAATCTTCATTTCCACATAATTCAGAGATATCTTTATTCATGAACATTTTTAAATATTTATATAACAGCGTTCAAAATCAATCCAACAATATCTATGTCACATGTTAACTAATATTATTTATTATACAAACACAGGTATTGTGCTCGATTCTGTGTTGCGGAAGTCAAGCAACTTTCGCAAAGGTTGCAAAAGTCAAAAGGCCGGATATAGGATAGGTGAGGCAAAGTTAAGGAAAAAAAGGATTGCACTATAACACCAATTAACATTTATGACTCAGTAGCGGACTAGCCTCGTCGGGGGCCCGGTGCGGCATCAGACCCGGATCTACATTTTTTTCCAATCCCAATTTATGATTTGATCAAGGAAACTTGCAGCCATCCGGAGGCCTAATGGTGCAACCTAACGTGAATTTTATTAATAAAGTAAATTGATCCAAACAACCGCAATTGTTGTTTATTTAAATTAATATTTAAAATATTATTGAAGTTTAATTAATTAATAATTTTTTAATGATTCGTCAGTTTTCAAAAGACAGAACTGTTAAAATATAAAGACTGTTACAGAGAAAGTTGAACAAGTCATCCGATAAACTTTCTCACGGCAATACTCGCTCTGGATAGTTAATGATGAATAATAATATTCAAATACTGTTTATTGCAATAAAATACTACATATTAACTATATTAAGGAAATACGCCCAAATTCTAGCGTTATGAAGAGAAAGTGCGATTTTTTGAGGTTTTATATTTGCAGATAATATTCTCTGAACTGCGGTATAAAACAAAGTAGCTTACCTCTGTCGCTGAACGCTAATATTTTTAAGCTACTAAATAGCCTTTTATGCATTTTCATCGATATATCTACAGAGTGATCCAAGAAGGTTTATATGTAAAATTCAAACCTTGTTGAATTACTTTGGATAACTCTGTAGAGTGGAGCTACTCCGTCCTTCGGAAGGCACTTTAAATAAAGTCCGATCGTGTATTTAATTGGCGTTAGATTTTAATCCGGAACCCTAAATCAGAACAATATAAATATAGTGTTTGAATAAAAAATCTGAGAAAACACCAAATTTTCTTGGCTAGGCAAGAAATTATCATTACCCACTACAATATATAGTGCATCTTATATAGGGATTGTAATTAAGGCATTAGGTGTTGTAAATTAAAACTTCAATGAAATAATACCTCTAAAACCATTTAAAGTAGGTTTTATTTGATCAAACCTCTGTAGTAGCGATTCCCGAAAGGGGATCTGGGAAACAGTCAATCATAATTACGAGTACATTTGATTATCAAAAGTAGTGAACATCTCTAAGATTGTCATATCCTTATTGCTAGAGTTATAGCTATAAGAGTTAGATAGTTGCTCTACAAATCGCGAACACAAACTATATAATTATAGGGTATGTCGCGAGAGAACAGCAAGTATAATAATAGTCCAAAAGAATGCGAGAACTGAAACGGCTATTATAATTATATGATCTGTCATCATTTGTAATTTTTTTAATTAAGTATGTCTCTCATTACTTAAATGTAATGTGGTTGCAAATTATTTAGACGTTTTTCACATGAAAACAAAAGCTCAACGTAATAAAATCTGTCATACACACGGATTACATTTTAAACTCTATAGCTATAGTTTTAAGTTTCAAATTATAATAGAGGCCTTACCCATTCAACCGTTGCGTCATACAAGAGTTTAGTTTTAGACGTAAATTGATAAAATTCAATGTTATGTTCTTATATAACGGAGTGAAACAGTTTGGACACACAAAATGGGTGCGGAAGTGCCAATTTTATTTATCGGTTCAAATGCGTTGGGTAAAAGTGGAACAGTGTATATTGTGTGAATCTTTTAGGTAAAGGGTACTTTGACATGCACTTTAATAACGACAAACGAATAATAAAGACTCATGGTTATGATTTGACAACGTTGTTACCAACTTCGTCGGTTATCTATCGAAAGAACAATAAAGGACATATCAAAGTAGTAAATGAAAAGAAATATTCACTAAGATGTCGTATCCTATGGCTAGCGTTCAGGCTAGAAAGTAGGTCGGACCCCTAACCTAGTTCAGTCACACAATGTTATTTTTTTTTCTTGTATAAATATAGCTTTAAGTTTATTGTAAATTGTCAAAGAAGTTATTAATAAATATTTTTATCATAAAAAAATAAACATAAAATCAAAAACTGACAGGTTATATTCTAACTCCTTTGTCCGTAGCTCCAACCCACAAACCGCTTGCGGCAGATGCATACACACCTGTCGTCGTACCTAAAAAAATATATCCCATTAACTATGCTCCAAACAACAATCTTTAACTCTTTTATGCTTTACATTTTATTTGACGAATAAAATACGTAAAATAATAGCTTTATCTGTTAAACTGTTTATGAGATACGTGAAATAAATTATTAGGTAAATAGATAATAGTGTGTACTCTATCAGAATTATAATGAGGAAAGATACGATCCTACTCGATCTTCTGTAATTTACAAAAAAACACTACTGGATTGATTTTAAAAATTATTTCATATACATATAAAGACATGTTAATAGTTACATAGGCCATATTTTATTCCATGAATTAGAATAGGTTAGACGCCTGGGTAAAAAAAGAAATCTATTTCTCCGTCAGTAAGCTAATTGAAAAAAATACACGTACTTTTTTGGTTTCAGTAATTAACAAAAATAGCTTAGAATCTAAGCCATTTCTCCTCTCTAAGGCATAGATAATAAAGTTGAGGAAAGAGGGCTTGCTATGTCATAACTATGTAGAAAACGTACAAAGCCGTGACGTCATCGAAAATACGTGTTTAAAATTCTTCAATAATCTACCCGAGAGACAGACAAACAAAAATTGGTCATCATCCCTATTAATTAGGCCATATTTTATTTTACTAGTTATGATTTACCTAAAAAATTATAATTTGCATGGCCTAGCGCATTTTTTTTTAAATACCCCTAGGTGGTTACTAGTATTCACATGTCTATCGTCAGCACAATAATAGTGCGTGAGATCGCAAGTGGTCCTCCTGCCGCAAACCCGTTATGAATAAAGGCACGCGTCCTTGCGGGCGGGGTAAGTAATCAGGTATTATTCGTATTTGAAAAATGTGGTTCCTAAATAGGTATGTACTTAAATTTTTGTTTTTACTTAAATATTTTCGGTAACTTTGCAACTATATTAACATATAATTTCGTGCTTTTTCAACTATTCTCATAACTTTGCCGACATTTATGATCTTGTGTAAGAGTAAAATTGAATATGTTATTGATCTGCTTAAAACATATAATCATAAGACCCTGAGACTGGAGGCGCTGTATGCTGAATGAAATATAGGTATTATGGTTATCGAGACTCCGTACTAATTATCATAGAACATCTATATTAATACACCCAATTAAGTTTAAATTGTTATACACAACAAAATCTTAATTGACTTTAAGAAATCTTGATATATCTATAAAATATACATATATATCTATATAAATAAAAAAAGCATCCTCGAAATGAGCAAATGAAAGTATTCTAACGAATGATAATTGCACAAGAAACCGTTCTGAACTGCCGATTCAGTAATAAATCATTAGCTAGATCGCTTCAATGGAACGTCGAATAATATTTTAATTACTTCACCTGTGGACTTTCTAGACTGGCCATGTTAATTATAAAATAAAAGTTGAAAAAGTATTTTTAGTTAGTGTTGAATTTCACCAGAACCGATAAACATAATGTCTCACTTACACATGATCACAATGGGGTTCACATTCAGGCTACGGGAGATTTCTGTGGCCCATTGGTCTTTGATTAATTCACCAATAAAATGATACCGTAGACGCCATTAGTTAGAAGCTTAACTTAAAAGAAGTTTAGCGATCTATATTTTATGAAATTTGAATTACAAATGTTAATTAATCAATAAAAGTCCGATTACTCTTAAATATTATTTTAAGTCACGATTATGTTTAATGAAGTAAGTTGTAAGAAATAAATATAAAATATTTTTCTAAAAGGTAATTTTAAAATAGACGTACGTGTTGTATTATTTTAATATTCAACTGGGATTGCTTTTCATTTGATAAAACTGTTTTTTTTTTATTACAAGTGAATAGTCCTAGCCTACCTCACATATCCTATAAGATTAGTGTATAGTTAATTTCGTTTATAAGCTTCTGAAACATTTGATTCGACTTTATGTAACTCTCAGATAGATTAAGCTTCTAGGGTTAACAGGATGCTAACAACAAAAATTACTTTTCAAATAGTACGTCTAACTAAGCTGTAATAGAAAATAAGAAAACGACATCATATACTTCTAAGGGTTCTAACCACAGCCAAAACGTAAATTTATAATATTTTTCATTAGAAAACAATAACAAAGTTACCCCTAAAATTGACCACTTTTCATTTCCTCTACCCTTTTTGTAGGAAAAATTATTAACCATATGGATCACTTTGTAGGCGAGGGAATGCAGCACTTTTACAATAATATCGTTTGCGAGTTATAAAAAAACACTTTGTTATGCTTAATTAACAATATTCTGTTTCTATCTATTAAATTGCTGAGCGCAAACTTTAAAATTTAAAACCGACCGTAATATATACTATACTAACAGATTTTCCGCACATTTACTAGAGTAAATTAAAGCTCATGTCACTCGCGTATGATGTACCTTCCCGTAAGCGAAAGAATTTTCATGATCGGGTCAGTATATCCGATGATTATTCCTTACACACCAAAAATCAGAAAGTTTTCGTCTTTGCAATATTAGTATTAATATCCGTCTAGCCTTCCTTTCGGGTTCTATTTCTAAATTACTTGCTCCTGTTGGTAGTCTGTATGGTATTCTTATGATATTATCGACAGTAGGATTGTGGACTGTAAATTAAAGAGACAAATTAGCGAGAAAAAATTATATTTAAAAATACGTATAGACACACAAAATATAAACACAAAAGTGGCAAAGTCATATAAAATTAAAACATATATAACACGTATCTAAAGAGGCTGGCGAAGCTGTCGTCAACAATAGACATAGGTCACTTTTTATTCGCATTAGAAACGGGAAAGCGCTAACAGATGCAAGTAAACATGACAGTTTATTGCCAGCTTCGCCGTTGTCTCCATACAAATAGCTAAGACTTAGAGGATGGGTAGTATTCTAGCGGTTCATCTGTTTGGCCGGTATATGTGAACGGTATATTCATCCTAATTAGGGTTGCCTACCAGACAGAAAGCAATAAAATCAGAATAATGACCCGTAGCGGAGCGAAATTATTACAGTTGAAAAGAATATTGTCGTATTCAATTCATTTTATTTTTCGAAAGATGTAAGAAGTTGTTATTTAAAGTACAGAGTAGAATCTCCCATCCAATAATATAGTTAAATTAATATTGTTCGGTTTTGACCATAGACCTAGGTGAGGCCGACGGAGTTTTAAAACAGAAGTGAGACATTGTCAATTTGCTTTAGTCATACATATTACTTATCTAGTTTTGGTTTAGACATGCTCTTGTGACAACTGATTACAACAATTACCGCTTGGGTGTCAGTAAGAACAATGGCGGTCGCATTCCGTTATTGCAGTTGAATGACCAGTCTGCGCCCGCGCACCTGATAGGGTCCTTCGTGCGTACTCTCTGAGCTAATTATAAGACTTCCCTTCATTCAATGGCTTTAATTAAACACTCGATGCTTTCATTAAAAGCGTCTTTAAACTATAAAAATATCCTTTCTAGAAATGGCGGGGTAAGTGGAGACACTTGCCTCGATATCCAGGCAGACGCCAAATTCATCAATATATAATACAAAAAAAGAGTTTCACTAAAAAGAGTTATATTCAATGCGCCCAATATTTTCCGCCAACATCACATCTCAAGGGCATGGATGTGCTTCTTAGCTGCTGACTTAATTTTCTAGGTTTCAGCGTTCCAGAGGCATACATAAATATTTAGAAGACGATAGTATGCACATTAAAATTACTACCGCTTTAAATGTGTTTATTATAAAACCAATTTATTGTACATTAAACAAAAAAGCTCTCTTTTTCAGTCTAATATAGTAAAAATTTACCCAGTTTTAGTCAGACTAAATTTTAGACAACAGTTTTCAACTAGTATAAAACAAGTCTACTCCTTTGTCATGATGTTAAAAAAAAGTTTTTATAGACTTATCAAATTATTTTAAAAAATATATAATACATATTAAATTGGATTTATTACTGTTGCTTGGTAGGTAGGAAGCTTATTGCCAAAAAAATATATATACTGTGTATTAAAACACAACTTCATCTGGTTTAATGATTCTAATACAATATCAATGTGACAGTGACAGCTCACTGACAGATAAATATTCCCGTTATACAATCGATAAATTGAATAAATGCTGTCGAAGGTAAGTAAGAAAACCTACGCCTTAATCTTTTCAAAATAGCTATTATACAAAAAAATATATCTATTACCATGCATGCGAAATTTTAAATAATTGTAAAAATATTTCCTTTCGGCTGATTGGGTGGATTGCCTGAACATAGATAAAAATACGCTGTGTAGTGGCAAAAAAGTAACAAGTGCTTGAAAAATTCGACTCCTGTTAGGTCCTGAGTAGTTCAGTTGTTAGAGCTGTCGTCTCAGAGTGCCAGGGACAAAGTGTTTTTTTTTTTTTTTATTTCAGTATAGCATTGTGAAAGCAAAACTGATCAAATACTATAAATATTACCATGCCTGGTATAGTAATGTAAAACAGCTTCAAATAAGTGATGAAGTAAAACCACAATTACCTTGCTACTTTCTTGTTTTCAAAAATTTAAGAGTTTACTCACTTTACAAACTGGTCATACGATACAGAAAGAAACTGCGTGAATACAAAAATACAACTAAAAAGATCGGTGCCTAACTTCCATTTCTTTTGGAAAGAGAACTCGTGAAGAATTTAATATTAATATTGCAGGAAGTTCATATAACCGACATTAAAATGAGAAGTTTAGAAATACAAAAGACTTTATCGATTATAATTCATATGATGCAAATCATCAATATAGCACAGATCTCTTATAAAACGATGAATGATTGCTTACATAACTGACAATCAAGTCGCGAAGGCCGGTCAAATTGAAGGAACGCGTTAAGTTAACAATGGATCATAACGGCGCGGAAGTTAAAACAGAGGTCATTTTATAGCATTGTTTACCCGTAATGATACAGAAACGATTATATGTATTACTTTAAGTTGGTTCTTGATATTTATATCTTTGGAAAAATCAACTGTATTACTTTTCACCTTTTTCAACCCTTTCACCGCCAAAGCAACTACTATTTCAACTACATTATATTAGTGTCTTTAATAATAAATTTGGTTTTTAGAAAATTATATAAACAACCGAAAAAAGAATCTGATATATGCAATTATTACTCTAGTAACATTTAAAAATATTATTCTTATCCTTATTAATATTATAAAAAGAAAATGTTTCATTGTTTGTTTGTTTGCATCGAATAGGCTCCGTAACTACTAGACCGGTTTTAAAAAATTCACCTATGGGTAGATACATCATACGGGGTTGACATAGGCTATAATTTATGCGTGCAAAGTCGCGTCAGCAATATAGTATATACAATATGCAAATAGATCATTATACATATTCAGCCAACCAACCAAGATTTTTATAGCTTGCATTTATTTTTTAATTTTTCACACTATTCCGTGTTCCGGAACATGTATAATATTAAAAATACACGCGATAAAACCATCTTAAATCTTAATTAATTATATTAATACAATCAGAAAAAATACAAAAATCACTTAATACGTTTAGTTTATCAATAAACGTATAACCGAACTAATGAAGCGGAATTACTTCTGTAATTACAGAATAAAAAGAATTTGAGGCGTATATAGAGGTATAGTCCATGGTTTACGAATACGTAAGAATACCAATTTCTTCGTATGTTTCTTCGTAAGTGATTGATAATTCACTTAAAATTGAATGCAGAAAAGAAATGTTACTGAAGTATTGCTTTTATCGCAAATTGAATTTTAGAAGTCGTTTTAGTCAATTTTAACATTCATAGTCAAGATATCGAGTCACTATTACGTAAATCTTGGGGTGCCATCGAGTTATGAACCCCTTGGGGTTTGCAAACCCCGCTTTGAGAAACCTTGATATCGATATACCGGAATTGAGATACGTAAAAATATAATATTATATTACTTGATTTTATTAATAAATTCCAATTTGCTGATTTCACGTTGTTATGAAAACAACATTAGGTCTTCGTCGGAGAAAGTTTGATATTATAAAAAAATCTTATGTCATTAAAATATCTTTTTAACAGATAATAATTAATAAACTATTCTATCCGCTATAATCGAAAACCAAGATAGAGTGAATGAAAAAAATCACCAGTCCTATTTTACCTGTAAAGGAATTCGAACCTTTCGCAAACCGGGCGACTTCACTTACCAATGGAGCTACTAGAGATCTAACAAAATTGGACAAATAGAATCGCTTCCATCAGGCAAGGCAATTATTAATATTTTATATCAGACTTACTGTTTTCCCGCGACTTGCGTTCGATATAGTTTCCCATAGTGAAAAGAATATCAGTATTTCCGAATAATAATTACCCTCTAGATATATAACAGACAAGAACGAAGAAGACAAGAACCTTATATAACAGATAAGAACGCTTGGACTTGAGATGATCCAGCAACTGGATAGGTGATTACTTCTAAACTCATTATCTTGTTTCCATTATTATTAAATGATTATGTTATCATTGTAAGACCATATTTATTTATTTTTTCTCTATCTCTGTTTATAATGTATAGATCTGGTAATGACATGGTTTTTGTAAATGTCATTACTCTTATTAGAGCTGGTGAGTTTCTTGCTCGTTCTTCTTATCGGCCAAAAGACGTCCTGAACGAGTGGTAGGGAAAAAAATGTTGGACGATTCAAAAGTACTTTTAAGAAGTCTATTTGAATAAAGATTATTTTGACTTTGACTTTGACTTTGACTTTGACTTTGACTTTGACTTTGACTTTGACTTTGACTTTGACTTGACTTGACTTTGACTAGAAACTTTGCCTCTTTATAATATTAATACCTATAGATGCATATCAATATAGCATTATGTTTACATCGAGAGCAACTGTTAAAACTTGGAACTTACTATCTCGAACACAGTAGAATTTTAATGTCGAATCATTCAATGTAACGCATCTCAAATGTATGTGCGCTCTGTTTTAAAAACATATCATCATCATCATCATCAGCCGGAAGACGTCCACTGCTGAACATAGGCCTCCCCCTTTGAACGCCACGACGGACGACATTGCGCCAGCTGCATCCAGTGGCCGCCCGCGACTCGGACGATGTCGTCCGTCCATCTAGTCGGGGGTCGACCCACGCTGCGTCTTCCGGTTCGTGGTCTCCACTCGAGAACCTTTCGTCCCCATCGGTTATCGGTTCGTCGAGCGATGTGGCCTGCCCACTGCCACTTCAGCTTACAAACTTTGCGAGCTATGTCGGTCACTCTAGTTCTTTGGCGAATATCCACGTTTCGGATCCTATCGCGCAAAGAAACCCCTAACATAGCTCTCTCCATGCCTCGCTGAGCGACTCTGAGCTTCTCTAAGAGGCCAGCAGTTAAGGACCACGTTTCAGTGCCATAGGTCATCACTGGCAACACACACTGGTTATACACCTTCGTCTTTAGGCACTGTGGTAATTTGGACGTGAAGATATCGCGTAGCTTCCCGAACGCTGCCCAGCCGAGTTGGATTCTTCGAGTGACCTCTTTGTCGAAATTGGATCTACCTAACTGGATTATCTGTCCAAGGTACACGTAGTGATCGACAACTTCGAGAGTATCAGTTCCAATGACCACCGGTACGGGTGCAACATGGACATTCGACATGATTTTCGTCTTGTCCATGTTCATTTTAAGACCCACCTGTTTGGAAACGATACTCAGGTCGCTGAGCATTGTACTGATGTGCTCCATCGATCTTGCCAAGATGACTATATCGTCGGCGAAACGAAGGTGAGTGATGTATTCGCCATTGATGTTGATGCCGTATTCGTCCCATTCCAAGAGCTTGAAGACGTCCTCCAATGCATTCGTGAACAGTTTCGGAGAAATGACATCTCCCTGTCTCACGCCTCTGCGCAATTGGATTGGTTTCGTGCTCTCTTCTTGGTAGCGAATCGACATTGTGGCGTTGCTATACAAACGCTTCAACACTTCGACGTACCTGTAGTCGATTTGGCATCGCTGGAGGGACTGCAGTACTGCCCAGGTTTCGATTGAATCGAAGGCTTTCTCATAGTCCACAAACGCTAAGCAAAGTGGCAGATTATACTCCTCGGTCTTCTGTATAATCTGCCGCAGCGTATGTATGTGGTCTATGGTGCTAAAGCCTTTTCGGAAACCGGCTTGTTCGGGAGGCTGGAAGTCATCAAACCGGCGTTCGAGACGATTCGTAATGACCCTCGAAAACAGCTTATAAACGTGGCTCAGAAGCGAGATTGGTCTATAATTCTTCAACAAGGTCTTGTCACCTTTTTTGAAGAAGAGCACAACCACGCTTCTGTGCCACGCTTCTGGCGTCGTACCCTCGAGAATGACGGAATTGAACAATTTCTGGAGGACTAAGAGTACCGGTTTTCCACCCGCTCGCAAAAGTTCAGTAGTGATTCCGTCATCCCCCGGTGCCTTGTTGTTCTTGAGCTGTTTGAGTGCCATTCTAATCTCGTACAGGCTGATGTCTGGGATATCCTCGGTGTGATGTCGGGTCAGCTTTGCTCTGGTGTCCTGAGCATTGCTTTCAACGGGTTGTTGTGATGATGTGTACAACTGTCCATAAAACCTCTCAAGCTCAATCAGGATCTCCGGTTTTGAAGATACGATCCTGCCATCGTCGATCTTCAGCTTCGTCATCTGACTCGACCCAGCAGACAAATTTCGTGCAAACACTTTGGAGCCTTGGTTCCGCTCTATTGCCTCCCTAATACGTGTAGTGTTATAGGAGCGCAGATCGCGTCGCATCGATTTGGAAATTCGTCTGTTAAGTCGACCATATTCCGACATATCGGTTGAAGATTGCAGTCTCATATCCCTCCGGTCCGCCATCAACTTGAGCGTTTCGTCTGAGAGCTTTTGAGATTTAATACGGCGCGGGGCCTTATAGAACTTAGACCCCACAGCTTGGACTGTTTCTACAAACCCGTTGTTTATTTCGTCCACAGACTCGCATTCAGCTAGACACTGGAAGCGATTGTGTAGTTGGAGTTGGAAGGCTTCGGGGTCCACGATATGAGCAGCACTAGGTCGGAGCGTAGACTTCATCAGACGTGATCTTTCGAGCTTAACATTGATATTCAATGTGCCTCTAACGATTCGGTGGTCGCTACCGGTTTTCACCCTGCTGATCACGGAGACATCATTGAATATGTGCTTTCTGGTTGTCATGATGAAGTCGATCTCATTTTTTGTCGAACCATCAGGGCTCATCCAGGTCCACTTCCTGGAGGGTCTCTTCTGGAAGAAGGAGTTCATCGCAAAGAGTCCCTCCTTCTCCATGAAATCGACCAGCTTCTGGCCCCGGTGGTTGCGCCGCCCATACCCAAATCGACCCACCCTCAACTCATCGCCGTTCGAAGCGCCCAGCTTCGCGTTAAAGTCCCCCATTACAACGGTGAAGTAGGTATTGGTCGTATGTATGGCTTCAGAAATCTCCTCATACATAGCCTCTACCTCATCGTCGGAGTGTGAAGAGGTCGGGGCGTAAACCTGTATGACCTTCAGCGAATACCTTTCGGTAATTCTGAGTATAAGGTACGCCACTCTGCTCGACACACTATCGATCTTCACCACGTTGTTCACGAGGGACTTGTGGACGAGAAACCCAACACCACCTTGAGATTTTTGATCTCCTTCCCGGAAGAAGAGCATGTTACCGGACTCAAGGATTACCGTATCCTGGCCCTCTCTTCGGATTTCGGATAATCCCACTATGTCCCATCGCAACTTGCTCAATTCTTCCTCCAGCTCTAATAACTTCACGTCAGTCCTCAGTGTGCGGACATTGTATGTTGCCAGGGCCAGAGTCCGTTTGTGTTGGTAGCGCCGAATCTGCCGGGGATTCTTAGCACCCCCTGCCCCTCCGTTACCTGTCCCGCTACCAGAGACAGGAATAGAGGGGCTGCCGGGGACTGGGGGCCGTACAACATTGTCGTCCATCATGAGGGGGGGGGGGGGTTGCCATAATCCCCACGCTTGGCAGGCGACTTGGGGATCGCAGTAGGTGGTGGTAGGTGATACCGGGAGGCGCTGCTGCCCGCCTTCCGTATAATCCCTCAGTCGGCTCCTACGACACCCACGGGAGGATATGGGGGGGTGCTACTCTTAGGCCGGCACCCCACGGCCGTAAAAACATACTGTTCTTAGAATTATACTTTCCATCCATTATAAATCGATGCGACTCCCACATTCAACAACAGTTTCTTGTTACTGGTGTCAGACAATACATAAATTGACATCTTAGTAGATACTATAATGGATAAACTAACAAACCTTAGCACATATGCAACGGATGGCTAACACGCTAACTTTGTTTAAGTGAAAAAGTAAGATTTCTATTTTTATAGATCTACATATACGCGCCATCTTAGCGATGTGATGGCGATGTTTCGTGTAATTTTTCTACTTTTGGTGAATAAACACTGAACGCTGCTGTCAAATATTATCATTCTTTATTTATCGTTCGTTCATCGTTCTTAAAGTATTATATGTCAAAGTAATAGAATGAAAGCTTGTTAGCAAGATGTCTGATCTCGTATTATGTAGCTTAATGTCTGCGCTCGTTACTTTCCGTTGGACATCCATTTCAATACATAATAGATTTGAGCGATCGGAAATCATTGATTCACGTGTGTACTTTTATTTCGGACTGGTTAATTTTTATAAATGACGAAGCAAATAAAACGATCTGTTGATAATAACAGATCATATTTTTCTAGTGTAATAATGAAATTGAGTAACTATGAATATTTTTTTATACTTGTAGTCATCATAAACGTAGATATAGAAAGTTCCAAATGTTATGGCGCATGTCGTATCTCGGTTTGTGCAGAAACTTACTAATTCCGACGATGAGCGAACGTACGATTTAAATTTATAGCGAAACTTTTTTCAATAATTGTAAAGTGTAACATACAATGCATTAGGTGTCCGTTTCAATCACATTCAATGGGGGTTAGGCGCGTTGATATTGACATTTTCCGCACTTCAAATTGTATAGATAATAATGCTCCAAGAAAACAGCCTTAGCTTCCAATGCAGGGACTCGGGCCTTCCTTTTGGATAGTTAAGGTTCTTTGGTATTAATACCAAATTAATAACAACCGGATTTCTTCTTTAATTGAAGCGTTGGGTTGTAGATAGAATAACGTTTTAACAATCTTTATTTTATTTCTCAGGGGGTGGGTACAGATTCGCTCGTATGGTTCTTGTATCTTGAATTAAGAGGACTTAGCTTTAAAGTAGAATAGGGGATTTAATGTCGAGTTCGAGGTGTCAGGGTGTCACGGGCCGGGCAGCGGCTGGTAAGGGTAGACCCGACGTCGGCTCTGGTCAGTAGCACCGGTGAACAACGAAGACTCGGCACGTAGGATGCGACGTAGCGTAGGTGAGGCGGATCCCGATGGAAGAGCCCCGATTTCGGGGTTATGTAGCACAAACTTAAAAATATTACAAAATTATTTAAAAAATGAAGTATTGTTGCGCGAGAGGTCATTTATATACTACGAGTATTACACCATTGTGAGCCGCGCTGCGCTCCCATGTCCGCCTGCCTCCATACTATAATTGTTACCTGTGTACTTACAATTATTTTTCTTTAATTTGTATTAAAACGTAAAAATTAAGTGCATCGGCTAAACATGCAAAAGAGAAAATGTTTATTTACTAAACTGTTACATAATATACGCCAACTTGAACTCTACAATAAAATGTTTCTCCGTTATTTATAGGTTTTATAAGAATTACTTAAACTAGACTTTCAGAAATACGTTTTTCTGATGACACGTAATAATAAGTAATTTAAAGATACGTGTTCTTCATAAAAGCCAAACAACTTACATGAATCATTTTCTCCATATTTCACTTATTCTTTTAAGTAATCGCGTGAGTACTATCCATTTGTACTTACGTTGTGTCGGATATTTCAATTATTTCAGGTAATTTACTTATATTAAACACTAATTGGGTGTTAAACTATAACAAAATTTTAAATCGAAATTAAAATAGAGTATCTAGGACTGGTGGATATCTTAAGCATTTTTCATTTGAATATTTTCCAAGATAACACTGTGAATGCAAAATTGATAAAATATATAATAATTTTATTACATTTTTCCAGGGATCCGTTACATATTCACTATACTGAATATGTAAAGGATCCATGAACTATGCCAAAAGACTGCATTATCTTTTTTTTTGCAAAAAGAAATCTAATTTGTAGGTAATTACCGTTTTGTCGCTGTATATATTAATATCTATGAAAAAAAAATTTTTTTTTCGATACCGTCATCGGTCAATGCAATAACTTAATAACGTACTGAAATCAGAATCCGGACATCATGTCGTGTAACTGTATCGGCACTGGAATCAATCAGAATACGACCGCAAGCGCATATCGGGTAACACTCCACGCGCCGTCTACCACGAAACGTGCGAATATCTAGTATCATCGAAATGTTGAAACCACAAACTGTTTGGTATATAGTGTCGGCTTAGACTGTCCGGGGCACCTGCATGGTCGGGGTAGCCACGGGGCGGCCAAGGGGTGCTCAAAAAAACAGAAGAGGTTCTAGACTTCTAGACAACGCATATACATATAACTTTTTACAGAGCAATCTCATTTGGTTATTCTTTTATTATTGAATAGGCATTTAAAGATAATCACATTAAATATTGTATCACAAAGAATATCTTGTAAAATTCAATCTTTTTGTGAGATATAACACATATAGTGATTAGTTTTATTTATTTATGTCGTCAACAGAAGCTTTGGACGCCTTTTTACGAATATTTCGAAGACTATTAAAGATGCAAATTCTAATAATTTTTTATAGTGACCCTTAAAATACTTTACATGAATAAAGAAAATATTACACAAATTACAATAAAAAAACGTTAATCTCAATATCATGCATTACATCACACTTTTATATCAGTCTGTTGTTTGTAACAATTATAAATAAGTATATAATAATAAATCTCTATAATGTCCAAAAAAACTAGATAAAATTGCAAGATGAATAATAATGAAATTCATTCCTCCCCATTATTCATGGTGGTTAATGTCAAGTAAAAGCTATAAACTAATTACGTTGGTAAGCACCTCTAAAAATATATTATAATTTTTATAAAATGAATGTTTTGGTGAACTTAAAATTAAAATAGCCATTTTTTATTTCCTTTGGTGTTTCTTATGTATGCTTTGGCACCCCTGACGCTTGGGCCTGCCCGGTATTCTAGGCACAGGAGTAACGTGCTCTAGGCCCGCGTCGCCCACACCTTAATACTTACATACCTGCAGATCGTACTGCTCGTATGTAAGTAGTGACTGATTTTTATTTTATTAAAATTGCAGTGATCATTTTGTGAAATAATATAACATTATATGTGCAACTACCATTGTTTTTGTTATTTTGTATTTTTTTACATGAACGTACATATTATAAGCATTTTCTATACATTTTTATTAAGGTTTAAAAAACGATTACAAGTTTATAATCTCTCAAGGTCATATAATATTTGTATCGATAATTAATAAGTGTCAAATTATATCCGATAAGCAACTGAGTCATATTACTAACAAAAAAATGGTAATGTCAATCACTGTCAGAATCGACAAGGGGCTTATTTGATATTAAATATTGAAAGATAATAAGTAAGAGTTAATTGATACCTAACATATAGACATAAGCTGTACAAATATTTATTATATTATTATTGACAAACAAACACACGTATTTTTAACAGTGTTGGATCTGCTGTTTTACGGGGGCCAGTAATAGTGGGCTGATAGGTGACAGGTTTGATTCCCAGTCGGGTCAATGTAGACAATGAAGTTTTCTATAGTCTCGGGACTGAGTGTTTTGGTACCTTCTTTGTTTCAGATACCCTTAAGCGCTTTAGCTATTTAATTTGGAAACTTAACAATTTAAGTGATCTTGTCCATCATCTCAATTTCATTTGCTTCAAAAGATGTGTTAAGCTATTGTTAGTCATCAATACCCACCAAGTAGCATTGGGCACTCTTAAGCGGGTCCCCACGGGTCCTACGAGTATTTGATTCCATCTATCAAAAAGGTTTACTCCAAAGAGAGTAATCAAATCTAATGTAAATTAAATAATCAAACAGGATTTATTGTTAATATTGCAATAGATTTTTTAAAATAGATTTCACGATTTTAATAATCTTACCTATTTGGTACATAAGCAGAAATTGCTCTGTCATCTATATATCTATATATATTCACTTCGTATCTCTTGGGGTGTAATCAGGTAGGATAGAGTGCTACGAGGTACCATAAGGATATTACTTCTTTCGCCTACTCCGATTTCATTAGCCATTTCATAGATATATTGTCATGTTGGTGGAACTCGATGACGCATTGGTTAATGCGCTCGGGATACAATATGTTTTTAAGCAACTTTTGCTATGGCCGGTCATAGGATGGGTGACCAAAAACTTATTATCTCGAGCTCCTCCGTGCATCAGAAGGCATGTTAAGCCTTTAATACCCACCGATCCACACTGGACACGCATTTGGGTCATGGCCCTTTGTCCCCATTCGATTTCATTCGATTCCATCCGTCCATAGGGAAGGCCTGAGCCCCAGCAGTGGGTACATTAATAGGCTAGCTGCGATGATGCTGATGCTTGTCATGCTCACCGGTTTTTACGGCTTCTGAATATAGTTAATCGCTTCCCGGTGACAAGTTTCTTAGAGTTTCAAACTCATAAACTCAAAGAGATGCAGCAGACAAGCAAATTCCAAACCTTAACACGTACACTGTTATTAATTACATTGTTTAATTTCAGAGTAAATTTATGCTAAAGTTTCAATTTTACTATTAGTACAGATTTATATTATACAGAATATGCAAACCTTCTAGGAGCAAATATTACTCCATAGAAGCTCATAATAGGTTAACCTTTGTTTAATTATATGAATTTTGACTAATACTAAGTACAGTTTTAGCGTAAATTTACTCCATCACTAAACCTTGTTTATTAATAACACTGGTAGTGTTTAAATTCTCTTTGCTCCTTAAGCGCAAGGCAAGTTATAAGCCATGATCGCAATCTTCTTTATGGTATATTTAAAAAAAAGCAAAGAGGTTCCCAAAACTTCTTTTATCTAATACCTTTTTATTTATTACTGAGCGTTATTGTAGTGTTAAAGCACATCTTGACATTAAAATTGGCTCGGTTTACACCGGAAGACTATAGGACAATGAAATAAATTTTCTGATGAAAATGTAGAGTCATTCGTCTTGAGAATATCAAGATAGCTATTACTTTTATGGCGCCTTTTCTATGTTTAGTGAAGTGAAATGTGTCCATAGTTTAATAAGTATCAGCGCTCAACAAAATAAATGTTGACATAATCGAAATGCCTCATCCGGCTACATGACTGCGCGGAATTTGCACTGCGCGAGCGCAGGTGAAACGCACGTCGAAAGTAAAATCATAGTGATTAGTGTCCGACTGCCCGCGGCTTGCCGCCCGAGATAACCACTCGTCTATGGATTGAAGGCCCTTCATCAATAATCGTATAAATGAAAGCTTTTAGTTCCGATACCATTTCTATTTAAAGTCTTCTTCAAAATATATACCGATCTAATTTTAATTAACTTTCCGCGAAAGTGACACTACTTTATAACAATTATATTTTATATATAAAGTAGTCAAATATTAACATTCAGAATAATATGGACATCTTAAATGTTAAAATAACTCCCTCCACAAATAGGTTGTTCATAATATAACAAAATTCGCACTTTTTCTTTTTAATATTAATTGAAGTATTAGATACATAATTATATTATGATTTTAAAGCATTTAAAAAGTTATTTATGTTTCATTTCCTAAGGATTGATTTGAACAATACAACTGTCAGGTTAATTAATATACTATGACATGCTTATTTTATTTTTGAATCATCTGTTTTCTCGTGAAAATTGTTTTGCCTCCCGTGTATCTCTGCTGTAGGTGAAAACATTGTTACGTTATAAAAAAACAAACCATCAAATATTATCTCTCTATAGAATTAGTATAGATAACAAAATAAAATTCTACTGCCATATGCGAATGTCTCATCCCAAGGCCATAGTTGAAAAAACTTATTAGGATTCACAAGTCACTGTCTGTATGCATAGGCATTTCAAGTAGGTATAAAAAATCTACCGCACTTATAATTCCGCTACTTCTTTAACTTGCCAAAATATATGATCAAAAGCAATTCTTTCTTTTTTAGTTTCTAACACATCTTTAAACATAATAAAAATTTAGTCACAACCTTTGTAAAAGAAAAGGTTATTGAATCATTATACATAATTATTTAAATGCTTCAATCATTTAGGTATATCAATTTTAATCAAAGATTAAGGATCTCTAAGTCCACATTAAAAGAGTCCAAATGCTTTCTAATAAAAAAAAGGAACTATGACAATCTACAGCTAATTATAGTTCGAGGAAAATTCCGTGAAAACATACATACCCGTCGAACATAGAGGCTACTCCTTTTCGATTTTTAAGTCTGTTAACAATATCCTTGGTAGTTACGCAAATAGTATTATAATCTCACCCATTGATTTTCAACCCTGTTCATTCTGATTCTGCGAGAACCGAAGGCCTACTCCAAAACACTACACGACTCCTTAAAATGTATTTTATCGAGAAATACGAGATTTTCTCGATAATGTATGATGAATCGAGAGTAAGGCCTGGTATTGCCTCTGATTCATAGGTACTTGGATTTGTTTTGAGAAAATTATAAAAAAATCTCGAAATTCCCGAAATTTCGTTTCTTGATAAACAGAATAAGCATTCTAGATTTTATCGGAGTAGTGAAATACCACGAAAGTTTAGCGGTAGGTATCTATGTATAATGCCGAGCCGAGTGGTTCGCTGATTTCAAGGCGTTGCCATCTCTGAGGTTTGAACTTTTCTACATTGTCTCGGATCTGGTTGTTGTGGTCTTTGGTATCTTCATTGTGTCAGATACTCCATAATACGATGGCTTTAGCTACTCATCTTGCAATCTGAGCAATGTATATGACGTTGTTTTGATTAACCTATTTATTTATATGTTTTAGGAGTAGAACAACCGCTAATGTTGGTCGGGCGGGCGCCGATGACGCGAGGATGCGTGAGGAGGAGCTGGAGGTGGCGCTGAAAGTCGTGATAGTGGGTGACGGAGGCGTTGGCAAATCCAGCATGATACAAAGATACTGCCGAGGCACCTTCACGCGGGACTACAAGAAAACCATAGGCGTTGACTTCTTAGAGAGGCAAATAGAGTAAGTACGGACAATTTTCAAGTCTCATCTTCTTCTTTAGCGTGTACTCGCCTCTCCAATCTCTATCCATGTAGCTCTATTTCTTGCTTCCTTCTTCCAAAATGATTGCGCAGCCACTTTTAAATCGTTGGACTATCGGGCAGATGGTCTAGCAACATTCTCTTCATTTTAAACTGAGTTAACTCCAACGTTTGTCCTGCGTCCGACATACGTGGCTTTTTAATTTCTCGAGTCTGTACCCAGATCGACGACTTTGGTGCATTTTCTGATGAGCTCGATCCGGACTCACTTTTATTTCGCTGTCACCTTAAGCTCATGCATTATTCCATCATACCCAAGAGTCTTATTGGACCAAGAAATACAGAAGGAGGGAGTATGGCGGGCACCATCGAGTAGCTCTTAAATAATGACGATGAGACACTTTTTAGGGTTCCGTACCCAAAGTGTTAAGACGAGAGACCCCACTATCCATCCGTCTGTATGGCACCAGGCTGTGACTCATGAACCGTGATAGCTAGACAGTTAAAATTTTCACAGATGATGTGAACTATAGACAGAAAAAATAAATATCTAAGAAGGGCTTCTCATATAACAAACGTGATTTATTGCGTTTTTATAGATATATGGTACAGAACCCTTCGTGCACGGGTTCCGACTCGAACTTGGTTAGTATTTTAACCTAACCAATAAGGGGATACAACTCATACTCATATTCACATACTCACTTAAGTTTCTGCTACGGTTAATATGCTGGTGATGGATGGTTTATACTGTTACTAAAGGATTGACGGAGAAGAAGTCCGGCTGATGCTATGGGACACAGCAGGACAAGAAGAGTTTGATGCCATCACAAAGGCTTACTACCGCGGTGCACACGCGTGCGTGCTGGCGTTCTCCACAACAGACAGAGACTCGTTTCTAGCACTACATTCTTGGAAGTTGAAGGTAAGCTATAATTATATGAGGTGCGACAATAATCATAAGATCCTACCTGCGGCAATAAAAGCTCGCGTTGAAATATATTTGAAATTTCGTGCTAAAATACTTCTGTCCCTGTTTTAACTTTACTGTTTTTTAGTGACACAGCGTCACTAAAAAACATGTTTAGTAAAATGAAACGAAATATAAATGGTGTGTTTTATGGCTAGAGAGCTAGGCGAACGTAAGATCGCACCTCAATGTTGAAGATTTAGAATTTAATTATATTTTGCCTATATAAAAACTAGTTGAGAAAATCTTCTTTGATTGTTTTGAGTCATATCTTTTTCAATATTTCAGGTAGAAAATGAATGTGGAGAGATCCCTACAATAATAGTTCAAAATAAAATAGATCTGATGGATCAATGCGTCGTTGGACCGTAAGTAAAGACTTTTTTATATTCAATATTTTATGTATTAAGATGAAAGTGCCTACTTAAAATCCATCAGAACACTAAAGCTCAGACACCATAGTCGCAAGCTGGGGCTCTGGGAATTTCTCCACAATACTTACTGCAACTTTATAATACAATTCGCGACATATTTACATCATCCTTTGTATCATTGACTTGCCTCATTTTGTCTCACTTTCTTCTTGTCATTTTGAGCAGGCTTAATTTATCAAAGCATTTTTTTAAAACCCTCTATACACATTACATTTTCCATTGTGGAAAATATCATGGCCACAATGTTGGTTAATATGGCGCTTGCCCACCGTCAACCCTGACTAGAAAATGTATTAAATGAACATAATGTTTAATAGGAAGAAATACAACTGACTATTGAAATAAATAAGGTTATAGTTAAAAAGCATTTGAAATTGAAGGCCGATGTGTAGAGCGGTCGTAAGACAAATGTTAGTCACGATGTTAAATTGTTATAGTGACGAAGCTGAACTGGTTGCGCGCGCGTTGGGTTGCCGTCTGATGCGTGCGTCGGTGAAGGAGGATGTGAATGTTGGCGCGGTGTTCCGTGCGCTAGCGGCGCGCTGCCTCGCCGACATGAGGCGGGAGGACGACGCCGATAATGGATTACCACCCTGCGTGGCACCAGTCATAGGTATGTATATATTTCAAATTTAAAAACAAACTACAGTCAACATCGTCTTTCTAAGCCGTTAAAGTTTAAACAGTATCTTAACGGTCCTAGTATCATCAGTGTAATGTTTTCTTCATAAAGCAATAGTGACAGATCTTTATTTTGTGGTCTAGTAACAGGAACAGTAGTCATAAAGTGCTATTAATTCGCCATTAGCACAATAAGATCTTTGCTCTGTTCCCAACTGATTCCTATATTCTCTGTCAGCTGTCATGGTTCATCATTCTCTTTTCTTGAATCACATTACTCAAACAGTTTATTTATCTTTTCTATCTCCTTAACTTTGAGGGTGATGGACACTTTCGGCTCCATCACCCTCTTGGGTCAGTTATGGGGACTCTCATTTGCTACACTTACCCAAGACTCTTGATTTAATCGGTCATGAAAGTTGACAGTCTTACTCCAACCAACCCAGGACTGCCCAAAAGCGCAGAGGCTTTTTGGTATTCACAAACCTCGCGAAATATTGAGTATTTGCAAAGTAAGTGTACCCAGTGTGCTGGTAGGCTCTCGCATTCCAAGATTGCATGAGCAATAGTTCATCACTCTCTTATTACTTAATATTAATTTGATCCTCAGCTATAATGTTACAAAGAAATAAAGTTTCTAACTTTGTTGGTTTGTTTGTAGAGGATAAACTTCAGAAATCTTATCCGATCATGAAAATTATTTCACCCACGAGAAGCTAATATCATACGAGTGCTATAGGCTATAATTTACGGGTAAAGTTGCGGGTAACAGCTAGCAGTTAATAAAATAAACAAAAACTTGTTTAAATATAAACTATCCTTTTATTTTAGGTACATTTACGAATCATAACAGCAACGGCACGATTTTACTCCGGCCCGCTAAACACCGACCAGGCAAGAAGAAAAACGTCCTCAAGAACGCCTGCAGGATACTGTGATCCGTTTACGTTATAATAAGCATCTACAAACATTATAAACACCATGCTTATCTTAAAATGTGCCAGATACTATCATGAAAATATGCGAAGCACTTTCCGTGATATTCAGCACCATATTATACTATTGTTTCATCCCAAATCTGAGCTCTACAAACGGCGACTTTCCACACTCCTAATTTATAGAAAAAGTTAAAACCTATCGTGAAAATTTTCATACAGAATAATATTTAAGACATACTCGTACTAACGTCTAGATTAGATTTGATTATTAAAAATTAAGCATGTAAATATTAGGTTGTAGTCATGTATAAAAAATCCAATGTGCAATGGTCATGGCAAGACCCAATATAAGGAAGGCAAACTTGGCAATTAATTACCCAGAAAAACAAAAACAGGGGGTAGCAAAATTAAGTGAAAATCGAAAAATCTCGGCTGCATCTGGCAGCACCTTATGCTCTTCTGTTTCTCAAAAGCTTCATATGCTAGACCGAAAAAGATGGCGGGCGAATACCGCGCCACGGAATTCTTAAGGCGATTTATAACATGCTATGTTTCTCGCTCTGGCAAATAAGATTCTGAACGAAAGAAAAGGATAGGGCATAGGAATAACGGTACAGTGATACTTGATGTATCTCCACCACAAATAGGGTTTACGATTCTACTAACCATAATAAGTGTCGCTCACGGGCCACATTCAGTAATAATACGCTAACATATGAAGACTACTAAATATCCGAAATATGATAACAAAGAGTAGTCTTTTTGGCCAGTTGGGACTCCAAAGCGTGATTATTAAAGGCGTTACTTTAACATGTATTCAGAATATTGGATTAAGGAAAACTAATAGGTACAGTTGATTGCATTAATGTGTCAGAGTTCACTTCCTCGTAACTTATAAAATTGTAAACTTAAATTCGCCAAAACCGAAGGTCATCTGCCCTATATACATAGTAGCCGTCGTCTGTAGCCATAGGACAAGTGTAGTCATAGGTCGGCAAGTGTAATCGATGGCCCGTTTTATTCAACCCATTCATTGGACTTTAGTGGCACCACGCAATTTAAAAAATTTAGTTCTTATATGTACTTCATGTAATATAAGTCCTTTCCAATCCAATGTAATAGCATGAATTGTAACAATGAAACTATGTAAATATGGAGATATATTATTGTATTTTTATTAACAATTAAAATAAATTATTTTTTCATACGGCAGACTTCGTGTTCACTTTTTTATTAATTCACCTCCATTGAAAGTAATCGAAGTATCTATAGCGATATTGTACCTGAAAGACCTCAAACTAGATGTCGCTATGGTACGTTCTTGATTTATCTATGACAACCTTTCTGGTTTTCTTTCAAGTTAAAAAGTAAATTAGTTTTCAAAACATAATAAACAACTCATATTCTATTTGTACTGATATCATAGTTTCGAACTTTTGAAATTTCAGTTTTTTAATATGTTAGTTAAAAGGAACGGAAATGACTGTCTTTAGCCCATTCGTTTCCTGTAAAAATCAACTTTTGCTAGAGTCGCCATCTAGAGGAGGTGCTTTTTTAGTGCTTTCCTTTTTTAAATACTTCCTCATTAGACTAGTTCGTTATACATTATTTGTAAGTATAAGTTAGTACCTATAACAAATAGATAAAACGTTTGCAGCATCAGATATAAAATTGTGTATCGCTGCGAGTTCGCTCCTTCTGAACAAGGGCTAATCAGATAGATAGCTCTATGGCGAATTCATCAATTCGAAAGTGATTTGATCTAGACTTTTACTCTACAATAATATCCTTTTTTGACCGCCTTCAAAATAGAAAAGAAGGAGGTTATGTGTTCGACGGCGATGTATGTTTTTATGTATATTCACTGATATTATTGATGTTACGAGTATATAATAGATAAGGTAGGTCTATAAAGTACGAAATAAAAATTTAGAAAAAAATAGAACCGATGTCAAACTTTTCAAAAGAAATAAAGAATACTTTACTCAAAAGCGACTTATTCAAGAAAATGCTATTGAAGTTGGGCGCCTTTTATTAAATAACCTACAGATAACCAATGCTCATAAACTGAACAGTTAACGTTAACCTGTACGGAACAACAAAAGATTTCAAACCACAAGAGGTTGTCCTCAAGGCGGCATCCTATCGCCACTGTTATGGTCCTTAGTGGTTGATCAATTGGTAGTACAAGCCTCTGAAAATGGCCTAGATATACAAGGATACGCGGATGACGCGGTAGCTTGCGTCATTGGTCCATGTTAATGCACTGTATCATCTATAATACAGAGATCTCTGAACATCATCGACAAATGGTGCACAGTGAATAACCTATCGTCCAAGAACAACAATAGTGCCTTTTACCAGGAAGCGAAAGTTGGAAAACCTTAAAACGCTTATCTTAAAAGGGACCGCTATATCGTACTCCACGGAAGTCAAATACCTGGGCGTCACATTCGACCAAAACTCATTTAGACGCGCCATATAAACAACATAACCCAAAAAGCTTAAACAGCCCTAGGTATATGCTGTCGAGTAACTGGGGCAAAATGGGAACTAAATCCCAAAATAGCCCTATGGATGTACACCGCCATTGTAAGGCCAACGGTGACATATGCCAGCGTTGTATGGTGGAAGAAAGCCACTCAAGCTACAGTAATTAACAATCTGAATAGCTTCCAAAGAGCAGCATGCCTCATGGCAACCGGTGCCACATCTACCAACCTAGGAGCCGCTCTTAATGCCCTGCTCAACTTACCGCCTCTGCATTTATTTATAACGAAAGAGGCGAAAGCTAGCATCTACACAGTAGGCATTACTGGTCAAAAGAACTTGCATTCTCAAGCACTGAGATCTCTATATCAAACAGTCCTTGAGTCATGACGTCTCTGGTCATTGCTAGAGATACACATCTCTAGCAATGACCACAGACGTCATGACTCCGCTTTGTTACTTTGAAAGAAATTAGTCATTGGAGATACCGAGCAGAGAGGAACTACAGAAATCAGACCATTAATATATACTCTGATAATAAAGGAGCACTCAATGCCATACATTTGAGGGTGATAAGTTGGAAACTGGAAAAGGGCTGTATTGAAAGATTGAATGAACTGGGGCAAAAGAATAAGATTATCCTTAAATGGGTACCAAGGCACTCGGGCATCATCGGCAATGAAAAAGCGGATGAATTAGCAAGGGCTGGACCACGGGGTCTACAAATAGACCTTTTGTGGTATCCCAAAAAACCATGTGACGCAAATTCTAAATAATGACCTGCAAAGGGATTCAAAAAAATACTGGCAAAAACAGCCGGGTTTATGTCACGTCACGTCAAATCACAATCAAATCACTAATTGAAGGTCATTTACAAAAACTAGCTGAAGAGCTCTTGAAGCTAAACAGAGCAAATATAAGTACGAAATTTATCTTGACACTGCAAACTAAACAGACACCTATTTAACATGAAACTAAGTGACACTGACATTTGAAGATATTGCAAACAGGAACGTGAAACACCAAAACATCTCCTGTGTGAATGTGGACCACTGATCCACAAACGGAGCATAGGACAACATATATCATATAATCAGCCCAGAAGATATAAAATCTCTAAAAGTCAGGAATATTATAGGCTTTTTGAAGTCTACCGGGCTAAAGGAGTTACTATAGCTCTGGCGGCGAGTCACAATAGATCTTCAAGGCCGCAATGACTACAGTTCCTCAGGGAACTGCATAGCCCCTTATATAACAAATATTTATATTAATAACCACTCTTTTTAAAACTTTGAAAACGATTCTTTTTTAAGTTTTTGTGAGTTATATTGACAACCATTAGGCATGGCAGAAAGCACAAATTTCAGCTTAAAATAAAATACAAAATAAAGGTACAGTTATATATTTGTTCATTATTCAAAGATGACAATATTATAACATTTTTATGTATTTAGTTTGATGCCGTTATCTATACTTAATAATGTACAGTTCAGGAAGTTTCCGGTATTCCATTTTGCACACAAAAATCACTTGAACAGTTCTAGCGAAATACTTTGTACTTCTACTAAACTGTGCTGATCGAATGCAAACGATAATTGCCTTTAGTGATATATCGTTAACTTCCTCTATTGTACAACTACATTATTACATTACAATTAACAAAAACTAAAAACTTAACTTGGAATACATTTAAGTTGACAAAATAATGAAAGAGCAGGAATAACGCAAACTTATTTTTTAAAAAATGCCTTGCACGTCGAACTGCAAGCGACAATTACATTATTATCACAAGCCTACTATATAAGTAATAACATGTATTGTGATGTTGATTCAACAATCTACTTACCGATGTAAGTACCTAGCACATTTAAAAATTATTTAAAATTTTAATAAAATCACGCAATATAAAATAGTTAGCCATCATGGCTACAGGAGTTTAGACACTGCTAGCCGACAGAAAGCGAATGATTGAGAATTCGAACATTAGATGGAACAAAACATTATTTGCTTGCTTTTTCTAATGCAACCAGCGGATTTTTTTAAATATAAAAGAGGTAGGCCTCTGATTTAATATATTATGGAAGTAAACAATCGTTCTCCTAGAATTTATACGACATGTAAATGCATAAAAATATAGACAGTTGTGCAAAATAAAGCACCTTCTTTTATTATATCCACACTGACATTATACCCTAAAGACATTTTGCCTTCATTACCTGTCCAACACTTCATTTTTTTATATAAGTCCTTATAAGCTTTTATAAAAAGATATGTCAAAGGGATAACGGAAATCTGTAGACGCAAGATTTTATTAACATAAAAATAGCAAATGTATCTAACAAAACTTTCTTAAGTATCATTTTTCGAAGATATAAGCTATCAAAATTTTACTTGTAGTGCTACAATATAACTTTGATAAAACCTATCTCATTCCCTATTCCATAACATACCAAAATAAAGTCAAGTGTATACAATACATACAATCAAAATTGTAATAAAACCAGTTCCGCTACAAGATGTTATTCTGTTAAAAATAAAACTTTAGAACAAACAAAACTTCATGTGGAATGAGGCATGCCAAAGTCACACAAACTATCCTAATCACGAAAGAAACAAACGATGAAAATATTATTGTATTACTAATATTTTATAGTAGGGGAGCCGAAGCGGGGATTTCGGGATTTACTAAAGCGCGGCAGATTAATATACAGGGGGATACCTTGTACCCAGTTAAGTACCTGGACCAAATATGAGCACTATAAAAATGGCCGCCCGGCAAGGACGAAGGATCAGATTAGTAAAAAAAAATTGATCATCTGAAAATCTCGAGCGCGTCAGATTAAGGTAAGGTGAGCTAGTTACATGCTAAAAGGTGTACATACCTCTAATCTGACAATTTAAGAGTGACGTAAAGAAGGGGGAAGGCTACAAAGTTGTAAAAAAAGTGGCTAATTTTTTTTTTATTTTGAAGAGAATCATTCAAGGATTACGAAAAATATATAATCTGACGATTGTCACAAGCCGAAGTAATAAAAATTCATCGATAAGATTTAATGCGTTTAAGCTACGTGATACCAATATTTCCTTCTCCGCATCACTATTATTCTCTCTTTTTCTGTCTATTACTCTCTCATTCCATCCCCACTCTGGTTTCGGTTGCCACGACGCCATGACAGCTGATGACACAGACTCGTTCGAAGCGTGATATTGTTTACATCGTATTTCCTACGTTTTTGCTTATTTTGTTATTGTAATGTAAATTTTGTGAATTAAACTTTTTACATATTTATTAAGAGAAGAAGAAGAAGATGATTCTAGCGATGAAGATGATAATTAATAAAAAAAAAAACTGTAAAAATTAAATTTTGATATAATCATTTTCTTATAAATATAAGTATTTTACATAAAAAAACATACACTTTTTTATTTGCATGCTAACTCCGGTGCTTTTCTATTTAATTAAGCTCAATGATTTGAAAAAATAAAAAATAATTTTTTTTTAGTGTCTGTTTAAGTAAATCCCTTCAGATAATCGTCAGATTATGAGATATCACGTCTGGGGCATAAAGATGAACCATATATATCTTAATCTGACGCGCTTGAGTATTTCAACATAGCGGTTTTTTTGCACATTCTAATAATGGTCACGCGTTTGCGTCACATCCAAATCGTCAGATTATTATATGAGAGCTTTTTTTTAGGTTCACTTGACATCCCCTCAAAAAACCTGACGCGCTCGATTAAATTTTTTTTTTTAATTTTCATCCCTTACGTATAACCACCCCCATCACGGAAATGATCAGATTTACATACGACAGTTTTTAAAAATGCGTAGGACATGGATGATATTAATATCTGACGCGCTCGAGTATGTCCATACAACAGTTTTTTTTTACATTTTTAAAAATCTATAGCCGCTTCCCCCACCGATGAAAAGGTATATATTATATGAATTTTTTTTTGTTATCATCTAAGCTTCGCAACCCAATAGGTCTCTATGACGCTCGAGTAAATCCCGATTTAGCATCGTGGGCTCCCCTACTATTATTTCTGTCACCATCAATAAATAATATAAAGTTACTATATTATATAATATATACCCACATTTATAATTCAAATAATGAATTTTTTTCAAAATCAATTTTTACGAGTAATATGTATGTATAATTCTATATATACCAAAGTTGATAAAAAACTTACTTGCTTTTATATCCAAAAGGGCAGGTGTTATATATTTATTGTCAAACTTTTGACATTATCTCTGCAAATTATTAATATTTATATTGGCAAAAATGCTCCGAAATGCAATTTTAAATATTATTTCGATGTGATACCTTCTATATAGACTACCTCAAGGATATAAGGCGTGCAATGGCTAACCGCGTATATGTCACTTATATACACTTGTCATATCACCACACCGAATGTTCCTCGCGTGGTACAAGGTGCAACTGATATATAACCACGCGGAATGTTCATCGCGGAATACAAGGTACGATTGTCATATGACGCGCGGAATGTTCATCGCGGAATACAAGGTACGATTGTCATATGACGCGCGGAATGTTCCTCGCGTGGTACAAGGTGCAACTGATATATAACCACGTGGAATGTTCATCGCGGAATACAAGGTACGATTGTCATATGACGCGCGGAATGTTCCTCGCGTGGTACAAGGTGCAACTGATATATAACCACGCGGAATGTTCATCGCGGAATACAAGGTACGATTGTCATATGACGCGCGGAATGTTCCTCGCGTGGTACAAGGTGCAACTGATATATAACCACGCGGAATGTTCATCGCGGAATACAAGGTACGATTGTCATATGACGCGCGGAATGTTCCTCGCGTGGTACAAGGTGCAACTGATATATAACCACGCGGAATGTTCATCGCGGAATACAAGGTACGATTGTCATATGACGCGCGGAATGTTCCTCGCGTGGTACAAGGTGCAACTGATATATAACCACGCGGAATGTTCATCGCGGAATACAAGGTACGATTGTCATATGACGCGCGGAATGTTCCTCGCGTGGTACAAGGTACAACTGATATATAACCACGCGGAATGTTCATCGCGGAATACAAGGTACGATTGTCATATGACGCGCGGAATGTTCCTCGCGTGGTACAAGGTGCAACTGATATATAACCACGCGGAATGTTCATCGCGGAATACAAGGTACGATTGTCATATGACGCGCGGAATGTTCCTCGCGTGGTACAAGGTACAACTGATATATAACCACGCGGAATGTTCATCGCGGAATACAAGGTACGATTGTCATATGACGCGCGGAATGTTCCTCGCGTGGTACAAGGTGCAACTGATATATAACCACGCAGAATGTTCATGGCGGAATACAAGGTACGATTGTCATATGACGCGCGGAATTGTCCTCGCGTGGTACAAGGTGCAACTGATATATAACCACGCAGAATGTTCATGGCGGAATACAAGGTACGATTGTCATATGACGCGCGGAATTGTCCTCGTGTGGTACAAGGTGCAACTGATATATATCCACGCGGTATATTCATCACGCAATACATAAAGCGACACGAAACAATTTACCGCGTGGTAACTAAACAGTATTCACCGTTTACATTGATAGAAGTATTAAATAGAGTACTGTCTGTACATACAGTATTCGGAAACATTACTCGACGAGAAGAAAGTAAAGAACTACCGACGCATGCAAATTAAACTATTTTTTTAAACCAATATTCGTATTTCGCGCGAACTACAGATCCATGAGTAGAGAGGCTACGGCAACCATGTCTCTAAAACTAAGGACAGCTGGAGACCTGATATCCCTTTTCTATCTATAATAACCCTGTTTATATCGCAGCGCTGCCATGCGGGATATCACGCGTTGACGATCGGGACAAGATACTATAATATTCATACTATATTTTTATATACAGTTCGGTAAATAGTAGTGGATCATATATCTCATACAATTTTGCATATTGTAGGCCACAAATACAATTACTACTGTATGTTACTGCATGTATGGAACTGTGCTGTTTAAGTGTTATCTTGTACCACGCGATCATTCTTCTATTCTCTATCCGCCGTGAGTTGTATTTGTAACATGTATTGAGCCAAATTCCAATTTCCAACGCGCTCTTAATGTGCGAACTTTTAAATAAATTTGGATTGTTTCGTTTCTCTAAATCGAAACTGAATAGTTTGTGAATGCGATTAAAGACTATCAGCCGGAAACTATATGAATAATCGGAATCGGTAACGAAGTCTAGTCAGAAAGCAGCACATCCTTAATATACTTCAATGTACTGACCAGAAGTAAACGTAAGTATTAAATATATACATACTATAAACGTGAAGCGTTATAACGGCATATTAGTCTGTGTCAAATACGACGGTATAACATGTGACAATAGGGATGACGACTGGGTAAAAAAAAATGCAATTCTATTAAACCGTCAGTCAGGTAATAGAAAAATATTAGATACGTATTTTTTTTTTTACTTCAATTTAACAAGAAATAGCTTAGATAACAGGCATTAAAGTTGAGGAGTGGGGGCTCGCTACGTCACAGTTTAGTAGAAAACGTACCATAACGTGACGTCATGCGAAATTTCAACTCCATGTAACGCCGTAATTTTATAATTAAGAAAAAAATAATAAAATACCTGTTTGATATTTTTTAACACTCTACCCGACGGACTAACAAACAAAATTAGTCGTCATGCCTATTTAATATTTCAATTCCGTTTCTTCCTTACTCCATCTTCATGATTGACCTAAATTCTAATTTCGGGAAACTTTTTGGTTGTACTCTCTGTATCTAAATTTTTATACATTACACCCCATATTGTGCAACGCCAATGATGTAGGGACTTCACAAATGCACCATGTGTAATGATTGCCGATTATATCTAACTATAATCGATACGATAATAGTATTGATTCCGATCTATCGATAAAATAAGTAATAACTTGATGTTTCAATTTAATAAAATTGTGTGGCAAATTCAACATCTTCTGCAGAGCGATTCTTTAAAAATCCGAACCGAAATTCGAATTCACTCTTGTGTCCGAATTTAGGTCATTTAGTATAGAAATACTATTTATTCCTTTTTTGTATGAAAATACAAGATTGATTGATTTGTACGTATTACAGATATTCTATTCCTACGTCATTTCGGAACTCACTTACCATCCACGAACCATTATAACCAATTCAAGGTTGAGCCGATGCCACTTTTCAAGTGAATTTGGACACCTGAATGAATTCGAATTCGGGTTAGGATTTTTACAGAATCGCAGGGCTGTAATCACAAAAAAAAATTTATTAAAATATTCGATTGTAATTACGATTATGCCAAATTTCAAGCCATTGTCCGCTTTTATGTTGCCACGTCTCTAGACTTGTTGGAAAAAGAATTTATTAAATATTATGAAAATCACATCAACAATGAAAAACAAAGTTGTCTAACATAAAACATTTTTTATTAGCAGTTCCAACAATGTCTTTTAAATTGTTTACTGTTTATAACTCTAACATAAATGTTCTATGAATGTGACAAATATACCATCATATTTGAAACAAACTGTACAACATTAGCCTTAGGCTGTCAATAAGAATATTCAAATACTCAAAAATATATTATTATACTCAATATCTTTTCCCATAAAAACCTTGAAAAATTAATAAATTTTCGATCCAAATAAGCGTAAGAACTTGTAATTTTAGATCAAAATACATATTCCACAGTATTTCAATTATTTAATCTGGTATCGGTTCTTTGAACACAAGATAAGATTAAATTAAAAATAAAAAAAAAAAACATTCAAACTACTGAAATTAGCCCAACAAATGTGTTGTTCAATTCAAAAATATTTAAAATAATAACATGACTGTGCTTAGAAACTTTGACAAATTTATTAAATAGCTATTCATAAGGTACTTGAATACTAAGCTATAGTCTTACATGTAGAAATATTAAACTACTCGAAACAATTAAGACTGAAATATTTACTAGTACAGATATCACATTTGCCAAAGCTTATAACCACTGCAGTGTAGATGAAAATAGGAGAATTCTTCAATTAGATAAGAAGGACATAATCTTGCTATCTATAAGTGTAATATTACATTCTTTTCATAAAGAGTTATTAATCACGATGTAAGTTAAACTTTTTGGAGTGAGACAGGTAGTTTTGTTGTAAAATTATTTAATATCAAATGTGAAAATCATAGTTATGTTAAAAAAATTCCTAATAAGCTTGTTTCTTTTGAAGAAACGTCAAGTATTGAAATATTAAATCGAATCAACTTTATTTTTGTTCGAAATTAATTCAAGAGCTACTCGGAATCTTAATACGAATATTAAAATTCCTAATTTGTCACCAACACGTTTAGAAGTACATGCATATATAATAAAAACTCACGTCTAATTACAGGTCATCCCTATTATGATCCAAATACCGAGAATACTTGAACCTATTATTAAATTTTCGAATGCCTATCTACTGGGTATTAAGGAAATAGTGTTTCAATTCTCTAGATATACACACGGCTGCACGTCAGACTATACACTGTCGAATTTGTACCACCCGCGCTTCGTATATAAGTTCTCTACTGACAGATGTCTGCTTACGGTGGTGGTGTGTAGCGTTACGTGCCGCTGTGCGTACTTTTATTCATTCGATTTTGTTTATTACTACACAAGAATACGATGCAATATGCAAAGTAAAATTTATTAAATAAATTTCCTTCATCACTTAAAGAGTGGCCAAAACCTCATATCAATACTATTTTGCTCTGTATATCTCCCACTTTCATCCAATACACTGTTTAAAAAAAAAAGCTGGCAATAGAACTGATCAGTTCAAGACCAATTTGTCCTTAAGCATGTCCTCGACTCACGAGCAGGTGGTAATATTGAGCTTCGCAAAGTAATCCAACAAACCTTGGAGACGTTTCTTGATCCTCTTCTGATCATCCAGTGTACAACCTAACAAAGAAATATATTTAATGTCCCGTGGTGACAATGAAGGTGGTATGCTCAGTCTTAAGTAACTGGCTGAAGCCAATCATCGGATAGGATCTCAAACTATTTTGTGTTTTGGCAGACATATTAAACTGTTAGTCTCAGCTGATACTACAATTCTCAATAAGTATATTCGCTTTAGGATTGAGCATAAGCATATCATTGTTAATTTAGGAAAACCTATTTCTCATCAGCGGGAACATCAATAAGCTGACGAAATACATAATACACATTCAAACAACATACATTATGGCATTCAAAATACAATCTTCAAAAAATCGAAAACAAACACTGAATAAATAGAAAGGCAGTTTACAAATTCAAGAAACTTTTTCTTAAAGCAGATGAGTGAGCTGACCGTCAAAGACTTTAGATTCATTTTTTGCTTCTTTAACGTTCATAACTGATTCACACACTTTCTGAGTTTTATGGCGGATTGCGAAAGGTGTGTCGTGGCTTTTAAAAAACAAAATAATGTATAGAAGTATCAGAACTTTGCCTCACCTAAGATAGCAGTCTCGAAATTTTTATCTGTGCCACTGGAAGGGTCCGGGTGGGAGGTGCAAGCATTCATGTAAGTTTGGCAGCGAGAGTGCGCTACCACAGTATCATCATGTAAGGACATCACAAGCTGATCGATGTACATGTTAACCTGTAAAAAGGATACAGCTAATAATTAAATAGAGCATGATGACACAATGGTTAATGCGTCCATTATGCTACTGGCATGAAAACTGATGATAAAAAAATGCTTGCCTGCAGTTGTTAGTAGCAATCAGCTCTGGGTGGATTCTTGTTCTAAGTTTATTGGCATTGAGGATGATTGGCTGATAATAATGATTAAGAAAATATGTTAACAAGTTTGTTATATAAATGTACCTGGTGCAAAGCTTCTTCCTGCTGGGCATCGCGATCAGTTCGTACGGCGACCTCAACAGTCATAGCTCGTGCTAGTATGCGATCTGCATACCGTATAATATCCTCCTTGTCACCTGCCATGTCAAATATTAACACATTTTAGGATTACAAAGTTATATTTACAAGCAAAAATAAGAACGTATCTCAACTAATGGACTTTAAGCAAAGTGATCACCTGAAACCTGAAACCAAGTACTAATGTTAAATAGGGGTGACAAAGTCAGTCAGTTTGGGTACTTGTTTGAGGTGACCTTTGAGGTTCTAGATTCAACATTTTTCAAGGATAATGTTAAAAACTAGCTTTCCTATATCTTTAATTTTGGATTAAATCATTGGATTAATAATTTTGATTGTATCAGATTTCCACAAGGCAAGAACTTTAGCTACTTTTTTAGGATCTGTAATGTATGGGATGTTGTCTTTACATTGAATAAACTGGAAACATTCTGTATTTAATAGCTTTCATTGTATTCGGCAATCAATATAAGTTTAGTGAATAATCTGGCTAATAGACTTCATTCTTTAGTTCAAAATTTTTATACTCCTTTTGGCAAAAGAACAGGACAAATTTGCACTAAGTCTCTGTTTCTTGAGCCCGAATACTTTTGTATAATATAAAGTTGTATGGCCACAAATGTCGCTATCCGCTCAGTATTCATAAATATGTATTCTATTTATTAGTTACTAATCTATAAAAACACATGAAACTCACACTCTACAATGTCAGCAAGAAGATCAGAATGCTTCACACTGTCTAACGTAGACAGCAAAGAGTCTTTTTCCTCCTCAATTCGTACCGTGTCTCTCCGCAACCTTTCCACTCTCATTTCAACTTGATCCAATACAGCTATTAATCTGTAATAGTTTAAGTGACAGAACAAACATAAAAAAGAAAAGTAAATGTTATTTGGTGACATAAATAAATATATTACTTAAAGCATTTAAAAAAAAAAAGGAGGTTTACAGTTAGAAAAAGGTCCTAACCAGATAAGCCTCTTTTGATTGTCCGTCATAATGGTTAACAACTATAGTTAAACTTGACCAAAAAAATATCTATAATAAAAACATAGCAGGATTAAACAATACCAACTTTAGCAATTATTAAATAAATGATGAAATGTATGTGGTAAAAATCCCTTTAATTTCCACTAGAGTGATTTATTTATTTTTAAAATATATTTTGTTTTAACTAAGACAAAATTAAGAATGTATACAAAACAAAAAAGAAATTCATAACATATTCTACTAGTGTTGAAAAGAAATTATAAAGATTGTATGGTTATTGAAGGAACACTATATACCTACTAATGTCTGACATAATAAAGACAAGAAATAAATACAAATTCAATGCTATTGTAGAATTAAAGACTTAAATGTAAGAAATATATATATATTTATTAGTAAAGCCTGGTAAAGGTTGAACTAATTGAATAAATATAAACATAGTCTTCACTGTGGTTCTAGAATTAAATAGAAAAGTCTGGACAACCTGATGGTAGGAAAATTAAGTACATTTTAAAATGTACATATTTGATTGGACAAACTATTAAAAAATTTCGGTCATTCTTTCTCGATAGTTGTGATCATAGATATGAGTGTGGGTGGAAGATTACTATTAACTTTTTATAACCAAGCCGTAACGGAGTTGGCCTTTTAAGGCTAACGTGCGTAACGAGCTCCACGTTGCGCAAAAGCATTATACAGCTAGTTAAAGTAATCAACAAGCTGTAAAACAAAATATTAAAATTTTGCCCACCTATCTTTCGGTGCTTGCGTTCCCAAAGCCGACGATTCATCAATCAAAGGCAGCCGCGAGCCTTCGCCGGTATATGTAAATTCAACGGCAAACTGATCAACTTCCATAGTTTTTCGAAAATCTTTATGAGGTACGGCCAGATCGTAGTTGTTACAGTTCTTGTAAAGATGCGTATTAATCAATTATTTTTCCAATTACCAACAATACAACAAACGACGGAGATCTGAGAGAAACGTCACTGTATGCAAAGAAATAATACTACTCTTTAACTGTTTGTCACTGTCAGTCAGTTCTCAGAGAGAGGGAGTGTCAATAAAGAGTAAACTGTATTCTTTATAGAGAGTCTAAACTAGGACCAAAACAACTGTCAAAAAAAGGTAAAAAAACAAGTCGTGTTGGATAAATAAAAGGGTATTTGACACTTTCCTGAAAAGTATTTCAAATTCATACGTTATAAACACACTGTCAATATATTTCATTAGAGATACTATATTTGTATATCTTTATTAACAGTATTGACATGACAGTTTCCTATTTACGTGCGACGACAACCAATTTCAGGGCGTTTTCGTTTTTCATTTTACATTCCTAAAAATGTTGCATTTCCTTTAGGTTTTTTTTTGTTATTTTCCTAACGCTAAACAATTTTTTGTCTGAAATAAACTGTGTTAGATTACACAGGTCTGCGCAAAAATATTTTTTTTTTGCTGTATGGGATTTTTTTACTAAATTATATATTTTAAAGATCACAAATTATAAAAATGGCTATCAGAATATCCCATCACGTATCGTTATCTTGCAAAATAAAAACAAAAATTTTTGGAAAAAAAAATTATTAAATAAGATAAAGTACTACCATATTTTCTTTTAACTAAAAAAGTATTTCTTATTTCTAAATGTTACATAAGCTACCCTTTTTTCTTGTGAAACCTTTTCTTCTTATCTTTGATGCTTCTGCGAAGTCGTTTTTTTATTTCCTTCACTGGTTTCTCGATTAGCATAGTCGGCTAGCATATTGACATCCCGTCTTCCTTGGTAACGTCTCTCGGTTTCACGGACATCCTGGTGAAACCTTTCATCCTGCTATTCACTATAGGCTCCCAAATTTTCATTTTTCTGTTCCCAAATAGTCTACATGACAGTGCAAGAAATGAACTTTTAAACTCATCTTGCATCCTTGAGCTTCATACGCGACCAGCATGCGTTGTACAATTTTTTTATAGTCTGGGTCTTTAGTATTCCCCAAAAACTTTTTCACTACATTTTTAACAGAGTCCCAAGCTTCTTTTTCCTTTTCCCCCATTGTTTCCACATAGAGGATCAGACAAAAATGTTTTTATATCTGGGCCAGTGAAAACTCCTTCTTTTAACTTGGCTTCAGACAGTTTAGGGAACATGGAACACAGGTATCTGAAACAATCGCCATCCGTTGGCAGTGATTTTACAAATTGCTTTATAAGTCCTAATTTTATGTGAAGAGGTGGTAATAAAACTTTTTCTGGCGGAACTATAATAATGTCGTATTGATGACATTTTTCATAATATAATAAAACCTCCCTGTTGACCCAACAACATGGTTTGCATTTTGAAGTCTCCGCCAACCATCCATTGATGTTCTTGATATTTGATTTTTTCAAGAATCGTAGCCAAGTCATTTTAGTTTTCTTTCATGTGAACCGAATGACCCAGAGGAAGACATGCAAATACATTTCCATTATGCAGTAAGACAGCTTTGAGGCTAGTTTTCGAAGAATCGATAAAAAGGCGCCATTGTGATGAATGATATTCTATTTTAAAACTCCAATGAGTTCATAGACATCGTCACAATAAACCAGATTGCTCTCTTTGGAGAAAAACTGCGTGAAATCCTTCTCTCGATGCCTGTACCACGAAAATGAGGTCCCAGGCGACAGCAATTTTTTGTTTTTCAGCTTTGATCCTAGCAGTTCGTCTGCATCTTTTGAAAGTCCTAACTAGGTCGTTCAGCTCACTCTGAAAAAACGGTTGAGGTCCCTCATCAACAGGAAAATATGGGCTTGATTCGTCCTGGGAAGCTGATGTGTCTGATTCTTCTAACTCATACATCATCTACATTAGAAGATAGCTGTGGAACTGGTATTTCAGGGCCATGGGGTACTGGACGAATAGCTGAATCAAGGTTAGAATAAAATTTTTTATTTTTTATTTTTTGTATTAAATCCTTTTACATCTACTGTACAGAAGTAGCAGTCGGTTGTATGACTTTTCTGATCACGCCATATAATAATAGGAATGCCAAAACGAAACGAATTTTTCTTGCCCTTAAACCACAAGCGAAGATCTTCCTCACATCTCCTACACACTTTATGTGGAACCACATGCTTTGTCTTGATCTCCAAGTTTACATTTGAAATTTTGCATATTTCATAAACTTTTTTCACGAAGTCACTTATGTTTCTTTGTTGTTTTTTCACTGTGTATTCACCACAAATGTAACAAAAGCTATCTGGAGAAATAATACAACTTCTGTGAGCCATGTTCCAGAAATAATAACACAAAAAAACAATATAAAAAGTAATTCTTATCTCTAAATGTTACTTATGCTACCCTTTTTTCTTGTGAAACCTTTTCTTCTTATCTTTGATGCTTCTGCGAAGTCGTTTTTTATTTCCTTCACTGGTTTCTCGATTGAGCATCCAACAGTAGTCGGCTAACATATTGACATCCCATCTTCTTTGGTAACGCCTCTCGATTTTACGGACTGTTATTATATACAAAAGATGACCACATACCCTGTTGTAACTGTTATTTTATTTATAAACATTAATAAGGAGGTAAATCTATACGGCCTTGCAATACGCCACTTTTTGAGCAACTGTATTAAAAAATTGGTGATACATTAAACAAGAAACTGGAAAAAAATCACACAATCCATTAATTTAAAGTCCTGTCCGTCTCCTTCATACGTTGAAGGGAACGTTCGTCCATCTACCGACGTTGATAATGATAATTCATCAGATCCAGTTCCATCAACTAGCAAACGCCATTGTATGTCAAATACCTATAGGTACATGAACAATCATACGAAATTAATAATAGTTTATCTCAAACAGTAAATATGCAACCTAAGACTTCCCCAGTTAGTATAAAAACTGTACCAATTTCAATGTATATGTGAATTATAACTTTTATAAAAAATTAACTTTACAATAATCAAACTCAAATTCAATTTACAATAATCAAACGTGTATTCAATAACAAAAATATATGTAAATTTAAGAAAGGACTTCAAAACATTGAATGGCATAATATTATAAAACCAGAGTTTTCTATAAACGAAAATTTTAATAATTTTAACAATTCTCTTCAAAAGGTCTTAAATCAATGGATACCTAAAAAGAAATATAAATTAAATACCAAATACTCAAAGCCTTATCTCACTCCGGGTCTTAGAATTTCGTGTCATATTAAAAGATTAATAAAACTACTTATAGCAAAAACTAACAATGAAATTTTAAATAAATACTATAAAAAGTATTGTAAAACACTAAAACAAACTTATCATATGTCTAGGAAGATATATATATAATGTGGCAAATAATAAAGGCTGAAACCAATCAAAGGCCCAGCAAGATTAAACAAAATATCATAATAAAAAATAAGCAGAACGTAATAAAGGATTCAAAAATCATTGCAAATAGTTTTAATGAATATTTTTGTTCTATAAGTAACGCTGAAATCAAATTAAGTTATAAAAATCCAGGCATAAGAAATACTGTGCCTAATTCACTTTATTTACATTTGGCAGAACCAAGAGAAATTCATAAAAAAGATTAATAAATTATTTTGAAAAGTTTAAAATTTTGAACGATAGTCAATACGGTTTCCGTAGAAATAGAAGTACAATTCTAGCAGTATACAAATATATGAACAGAATAATGCAATCAATAAATAATAAGGAATATGCAGTCGGTCTTTTGCTTGATATGAGCAAAGCGTACGATAGAGTAAATTATAAAATTCTACTCGATAAACTTTATAGACTCGGTGTGAGGGGACATGCGTTTGAATGGTTTCAATCTTACCTCCAGAACAGATCACAATGCGTAGAAATACAATATACTAACTTTGATACGGGTGATATCGAAAATTCGAGATCTGACATTGTGCCTATAGTCGGTTCTATTCCCCAAGGAAGTGTACTGGGATGCTTTTTGTTTCTGGTCTATATAAATGACTTGCCCCAAGCAATATCATTAGACTGTATTCTGTTTGCAGATGATGTATCTGTCATCATATCTTGTAAAAATACAGACTCTCTGAGGAGAGACTTAGACACAGTATTAGATTCTGTTACAGAATGGCTTCATCATAATAACTTACAATTAAATTTAAAAAAAACTAAATTAATTCAATTCAAACCCTACCAAAAACCATCCTTAGAGATTGATTATCAATATAAATAAAAAAAAAATAGAAACTGTGGATTCGGCCACTTTGCTAGGAATAGAGATAGATGGTAATATAAATTGGAAACCTCATATTCAAATGCTATCTAATAAGCTGTCATCATATGTATACGCTCTGAGGCAGTTGAAACGTGTCTCCAATCAAGAAACAGCCCTCTCCGCTTATTATTCTTTTGTCCATTCACGTCTTAACTATGGAATAATTCTTTGGGGAAATAGTCCACATACCCTGGAAATCTTTATCTTGCAAAAAAAATGCATAAGAATAATTACAAATATAAACCAAATGGAGTCTTGTAAACCTTATTTTAAAAGTCTGAAAATTCTTACTCTGCCAAACTTATATATTTTTGAAGCCTGTAAATTTGTCAAAAAGCATATGGATTTATATTCCCCGGTAAAATTATTAAGACGCAACAATAGATACCATAATAAACTAAAGGTCCCTTCAACAAAAATGAAATTGTACTCAGTAGCCCCCCATTCAATGTTAATAAAAATTTACAATAAAATACCCAATTACATTAAAGAACTCGAAAAAACGAAAGCTTTTGAAAATCACTTAAAAAACTTTCTTATAAACAAAGGCTATTATAGTGTCGCGGAATTCTTTGAGGATGGGTACGTTTCGTTAAATGAATAAAAGGAGATAAGAGTCAAGTTCAAGCCTTACCTAAGTAAAATATAATAAATTATACATATAATAATATACATTCTCAAATATATAAAGAAGTTATTTTAAATTAAACCATTTATTGTAGATGCCAATGTTAATTATTTTTTTTTATTTATTTATTAAGGAACAAACAGTTATAAAAAATTACATGAACACAAATCAAAGAAAAATATAAATAAACCTATAGTTCCCAACATTACATTTGTTTTATTACTGTTAAACAAAGAAAAAACATCAAACAAACTAAATATGTTGAACAATATAAATAAATGGGTATCCAACTATATCTTATGCTAAGTTAAACGAACTACGCAACACAAAAATTCACGCTTCAATGCACCGGTCGGCGGCGGCTAGCAAGCGCGTCGCCAGTGCGCCGCCGCAGCAGGCGAAAAGTAGACGCAAAGTACGCCGTTTAACATACTAGGAAAAGACATTACCGATTGTGGATATTGAAACTAAAATTACGTTAAAATTAGGCAACTAGTATAATAACAACTATATTGTGATGGTTTATTTATTAGCAATATCGGGTAAGTAACTCTCCCAAGTTACGTTATTAACAAATTATAATAAAATACATAAGAAACTAAAATCAACAACTAAAATGTAATATACAATTTACTAAAAACCAATTAGTGTCCTCATTTTTTATTTATTTTTACTTTATTATGTGTTATAGTTGGTAGACCCGGTTACACAAGGATCCAATCCAATTACCACATTGCAAATCATAACAAGAATCATACTCGTAAAATGAAAAAACTCGATCAAACTTAGTCCGGACTAAGTCCAAGAAAAAGTTGCATCATGATGCTGCCATCAGCTTCCAATTATTGCAGACCAGACAGGCCGACAACAAGAGGTAACATATTTTTTAGCGATAGAAATTATTGTTACTGTAAATATATACCATTGTATTATCTTCGTATTCGCGTTTACCAAGTTATTTAGGTGTAAACTTAAGTTAATTAGTTAAATTAATTATATTGTTTATTTCCAGGTTTGAAATTACAAAATTAAGATACTAAATTAGAAGTGGGATCAAGACATGATAATATAAAATAAAATAAGATAAAAGACAATCGTTCGACAATGATAAAACACACTTTATATGGAACAGCAATCCTTGTAAACGGGTAATTGGAGTGACCAAGTCAATAACAGTGAGTCAGGTCACGGTTAAAGTATTTTAATTTAAATTTAAAAACAAACTGTAATAATGTGATACTAAAAAATGCGCCTATATACTATACGTCAAAGTGTTGCAATATTTCAACGGCATGTCGTTTAAACGCAGCAACAGATGTTCCAAATATATCCACATCGTTAAAAACGTTGTTGTAAAGGGTGCATGCTCTTTTTATGTAACTATTACTTCCATAGCAAGTTCTACTTTGCTTAACGAAAAATAAATCTTTTTTTCGAATGGATCGCTCTTGTTTCCTGGGCACTCGAAAGAAAATCTTTTCCAAAAGAAACGGGGCATCAACCATATCATTCAGTATTTTAAATAAATAGTTTATATCTATAAGATCTCTTCGATCTTTTAGAGAAATCATATTGTGAATAACAAGAGAGGACTCATAATTGAGGTGTGGATTATAAGTTCTATAGTCCAACGACTTAATAAACTTGCGTTGAACCTTCTCAATTTTATCAGATTGCACACGATAAGGAGGGTTCCAAACAGGGCTTGCGAATTCAAGACGGCTTCGAACGTAACTGTTATAGAGTAATTTGTATGTAGCAGGGTTTTTAAATGGTTTACCTACGCGCAATATGAAACCTAAAAACCTAAAGGATTGATTCACAATTTTGTTAATATGTGGGACAAATGTCAGTCCAGAATCGATTAGTACGCCTAGATCCCTAATTTCTGTTACACGGTTAAGAATTTTACCACATAATTTGTATTGAACTTTAATTGGGTCTCTTTTTCTTGTATACGTGATTGTATGACATTTGTCTGGATTCAAAAATAAACTATTTTCGTTACAAAATCTTTCGAATTCGCCTAAATCATTTTGCAATAAAATAGTATCTTGTGTATCACGTATTACTTTAAATATTTTTGCATCATCAGCATTGAGAAGTGTACTAGAGTCTTTTATTAAATTAGAGATATCGTTAATATATAATATAAAAAGAAGTGGTCCTAAATGTGACCCTTGTGGAACTCCAGAAGGTACATCTCTGTATGTGGATGTATAACCGGAGAGAACAACTGCCTGACTACGATTCAATATATATGACTTAAGCCAACGGAATAGATCTCCATGGATCCCAAGCTGCCAAAGTTTTGCCAGCAGAGTATTATGACAAATTTTATCGAAACATTTCGCAAAATCAGTGTAAATAACATCAACTTGAAAATTCTTATCCATTGCATCTAATAAAATCTCTGTGAAACTTAATAGGTTACTTTCAACACCACGCTTCTTACAAAACCCATGCTGCGTTTTTGTAATAACCCTCTTTACAGCATCAAGTAACTGTTCAGTGACGATTTTCTCCTGTATTTTGGCGAAGTGAGAAAGCTTAGAGATAGGTCGATAGTCAGTAACGTGTTGACTAACTGAACCCTTAGGTACTGGCGTTATTAATGCCCGTTTCCATTCCTGCGGCACAACACCAGTATTGAACGATAGCTTGAAGATATGAAGCAAAGGATCAGTTAATGAATTAGCACATTTCTGGATGAATAAAGGATTTATGCCATCTGGACCAGTTCCTTTGCTTGTATTAACATTTTTGAGATACTTATTTAATGTATCATATGATATCTCAATAGTAGCGATATCTATCAGTGCCTCAGTTGGTGGATTCATAAATTCCGAAGATATTCCCCTCGTACTATTTACGAAAACAGAGTGAAAATGTTCACTGTAGAAATCACAGATTTGTTTACCCTACATAGTATCTGGAATCCTACTATTGCCTTTGATTGCCTTCACATATGTCCAGAAATATTTTGGAAATGTTTTAATTTTAATCTCTGCGTAATTTATATAGTTTCTGTAGCATTCACTTTCCATATGTTTAGCCCTTTTTCTCAATAATGAAAACGATTGGTAGTCTAGAGGATTACCATAAAGTTTCCATAATTTATGAATTTTTCTCTTTTCATTTAGTAACTTTCTAAGAGGTTTTGTGTGCCAAACAGGATAGCTTCCATTAGATTTATGTATTTTGTAAGGAACATGTCTAGATATAAGATTTTTTAAAAGCAAATAGAATTTTGATACACTTTCATTGACATTTAAATTATTAAAAAAATGTACCCAGTTAACTCTATTAAGCTCCTCGTTGATTGAGTCGTAGTCAGCCTTGCAAAAGTTATAAGAACGTATCAATGCTGAGCGGATTTCAGTTAAATTGTCTATATGTATACTTATTTCTATAGATTTATGGTGCAAATCTTCTTGGGTCAAGGGGTGAGAACAACTAACAATATTACACGTAACGTTACCTATAATTAAGTCAAGTATTCTATTATTAATATTTACAATGCCATTGTATTGTTGAAAACCAGTAAACGCTAAGTAATCTCTGAGAATATTGACTGAGATGTCGCCACCTGCTTGCAACAGTTTATACGAGTAGTGTCCTTCCATGTCGCGTTAGATATATTAAAGTCGCCCAGCAACAAATAATAATCCTCGGGACGATCGTTTAGGATATCACTTGTCACGGTGAAAAATGCTTCCAATGTGTCACGATAGCCCGGGCCATGAGGTATGTAAACACACGCGATGTTGAGGTATACCGAATTTTTTGCATTTAGTGGAACAGATAGCCATACACAGTCAGAAGAAGCACGTGGCGGGATTGGCCAGTCTCTGCGAATCGGTCTTAGATTAGTACGCACTGCGACAGCGACACCACACCAGATGTAACTACGTGTGATAGAAAGTCATGAGATTTCGTTCGCAAGCCCCTAACGTTTTGATAATAACAAAACAGTTTTTTTGGGCCCATCAAAACCTAGACAAAACAGATGTAAAACACTCTAATAACATGAAACAATCAGTTATTTTTACAATGAGAAGTACACATCGCAAGAAACCGATTGAAAACAAAATATAGAACTTTAAACTTTGGAAGCAAAGATTTAACATACCTTTCCAATATTTTAAAGTCACCAATCTAAAACCCACAGCAACCCGATTCACACAATTAAAACTTATAAAGGCTGCATAATAAATTTTAATAAAAAGGAAAGTGAAATTGTTGTTTAGTAGTCACTTTAACTTAGATAGATCTGACTCACCATTTATAACAATAATTTTGGACTTGTCGTTCCTACGCATTAAGATTTTACAGACTCTTATCCATAAGTATGTATATCCCATGCTAATTTTTAACTCCCTGGCCCGTTTTAAAAGTATCTTATTGCGGGGGGTAAGATGGTCAGACACGTATATATTCTGTTTGGGGCCAGAAAGATCAATATCGGTGGTGGAAAGACCACGTCTTGAACGCACTGCAGCCAACATTTTATCCTTAGCAAGACGGCGCGTGAATCTCACAACAATAGCAGGAGGGCGCGGCTTGCTAGACCCAGACGTAGACATATCCTCAGATTCAAAACGTTTCACACGTACGATGCCATCTATGTCACGTTCATCCAAAACATGCCCAACCTTACTACTTATAACTTGTAATAGTGTATGGGGATTCTCGCCAGCGGTAACAGGTATTCCAGAGATTTCAATATTATTTATTCGTGCATATTGTTCTCGCGTGTGATTCTCCAATTGTAATCCAGAAATGGTTTCCCTCGCAGAATCCAACTCTGCCTTCAGTTGCGGTATAATCGAAGTTTTTCTCTCAGTTTCTATAAGTCTATCTTCGATGTTACTAAAACGGGTCTCCATTTCATTAAATTTATTACTCAAATCCTGTATAGCATTGGTTATAACTTGTATATTAGAGTTAACAGTAGTAAAATCTGCACGAAAAGCCCTTATTTCCTGAAGAACATCTATAAGACTAGGCTCAGTAGGGGCTGAGATATTACTCGATCCACCCCCAAATTCAAAATTTACATCGTCACACGACATATCAGCATCAACTGTTGGTTGCTCGAACTGGCGTCGGGTAGGTGTTTCATCGCCTTTCGGGCGCCTTTTTACGTTATCACAAGTGGGACATAACCAGTTACCTTTAGTTAATATATAATGAATAAAATATAAATTGTTTTTAGATATATATAGCCTTAAGTAGGATATGCATTCTAAATAATAAGTTGACAATATTATATTATATTATATAAAGTATAGCCTTTAGTACTCAGAATTTGCTACACCCTTACAGGGTGTCACATGAACTGTAAATATAAATGTAACATCTTTATACTTGTGACATGCAATACATGAATAAATGAATAAATGAATAGACGTTTATCGGAACTCGTGGCGATGACAGCCTTTCCGCACTTGTAATGAAATATATTATTAAAACATACCTATCTCGAGATGAAAATAACCGCGTAGCTTTCCTTCTCTTAGGAAATTTTCCGGAAAACTTCCAAAACCTCCTGTAGTTTTAGACTGCCAAAACTTCCGGCAGTTTTGGAGGTTTTGTATAGTGAATATTTTTCGATGATTTAACTTTGTTTCTTGGGAAAAAAGCCTGTAAATCACTATTTAATGATTATATAAGTTATACTATTCTCATAAATTACCATGTCAGTGTGTCACCATACAAAATGTAGTGTTATGGACAAAACAATGTTAATTAAATTCGGAGCAGCTCGGTAGCGTAGTGGATAAGCGGCGTAACCCGAGATCACTGTTGTTAAGCGATTTTCACAAGGGTCGGTCACAGGATGGGTGACCAAAAAATTATTACGAGCTACATTGTGCTTCGGAAGGCAGGTTATATTTTTTCTATTTATTTTTCATATACCTCAATATTTGCATATTATATAAATTGATTCTTTTCCAAAAATTTGCAATTTAGGGAACACACAATAAAAAACGTGATTGCTCACTAAATATCTATATTTGAAAAGTTGTTATAAACAATGATAGTTGCACAATAATATAATTAAACGATTCATTTAGTTTATCCAATATTCTATTAATGAATTTGTTTCATTGCTTTAACCCATGATTTTGTCCTTATAATCCCAATGTCCCCATTAATAGGACCATAGCCTATGAGGATAATGGGAATACAGGTTGTCGCTGAAACTGTAATATTCACCTAGCTTGTCACCTAGGCTTAAGGTGTGAAATAATAAGAAAAGGTTCCTGGCATGCTGACAACAGACATTTTTACCTTTTTTACCAGTACAATAAAAGACAAACTTATTAATATTATTTTTATTAAGTGCTCAGAAAACTCTTATTTTCCGTTTAGGCGCCATTCATTTTAATAAGCAAAAAAATTTAGGGGGGCGCTCAACAGTCTTATTTTTTAAGGAAAAAAAAGAGCGTGCACGAGTATCCAAACGGTAGCGCCCATATTAGAAATTATTGGTACATATGTACACTTTGAATCAAAGTTTCTACAAAAGTAACATTCATTATGGACCATTTACACGAGGCCAATATCCAAGACAAGCCGTAAGCCAGTCCAGTAAAATTAGAAACCATTCTATATCGTTGGGCTGGTTTGAGGATCATCTCCATTTACATGAGCCCAATTCTGGCCTCGCTTATTTAACTGTCTGACAGATGTTTATTTTTTATTGTTTAGGACGAAGGGATAAAATTGTAAAAATCGTGCTACATTATAAATGAATGACGCCATAACATTTTCCTCATCATAAATATAACAGTAAATAAAATATCTTCTTCATAAATTAACATGATAAAATACTGACAATTAGTGTTTTTGAAAATTTAATTAACAATATCCTCGACTATCTTCTATCCTAATATATTAAATTATAAACATTATCAAATATATGTTCTGAATGGACAAATCAATTTTGTGTAAATGGCACAGCATTATCGACATTATTGAATAAGGAGAAAAATAATATAACCATTAAAATTATAATCCCGGTTATGTTTATAAAATCATATTGATATACCTATAAAATAATTCATTTATATTAAAACTTAGACCCGTTATCACAGCCGATCCGGTTCTAAAGGGATCCGTCGTGAATCGATGTGATCACATCTGTCGTATTGCTTACTTCCATTTCGGCGATTTAATTCATTAGATGCTTACAACGCGCGGCAGAGCAGCACTTAAAAGTAGTACACTGTTTCTAACCAGAGAGCTAATTGTCTAATTAAAACATATCATAATCCCTTTCAATTTGACATTTCAAAGATATTTACGAGCTTCACGTTACAACTATTTGACATTAGATAGCGATTGCGGTCGCAACATTTTTTGAAAGACATTAAATGAACAATTTCGATAATTTAACTCTTTATCGAGATTTTAAAATTATATAATAAATTATATATAGCTATCTCTTTAAAAGGGAAATATTTTGAAATTAAACAATCGGCTCATTGTAATCTGATGGCAACGACTTTAGCTGCCTAATACAAACACTTGAAATGACACTTTGATCTACAATCTCTCTCAATTCAATCATAGTTCATAACATAATATTAAATGTACGCACAGCAAGACTTCAAGTTACAAATTTCGAAGTGTAGTACTTGTAACGCATTAAATATTAAAATTGATTGGAGAAATTTTACAGCATTGTATAACTTGATATGCTGAATATACATACAAATCATTTCTGGCAACCGTGAAATGTCTAATTTCGTCAGTCGATTTTGAACTTAATTTCCACATATTAAGTTTTTAAATCAATTTGAAAAGTATGACAGTTTTGTATAACCACATGCTATTACTCGTAAAAATGAAAATTACTTCTCTTTTATTGCAATTAACGTTTACAAATATGTTAAACTTCATAAGTAATTCCACAAAGGTTATTTCCCTATTTATAAAGCTTATACCGCGTGTTACAAAAATACCCGTTATAGCTGAAGGGTGTTGAAGTATATTATATAAACAGTATTCTGCCAAATTTTCAAAACCTTTGCATTAACTTTTAACTTTCAGTAAAAAGGCTAATTTTTAATAATTAATATTAACATCGAGTGTGCTATGTCACATCACTATTTTAGGTTAATGACCTTACCAGGAGTAATGGCACACTACCTACCTCCTATGTTTTCTAATTTTTTTTCTATTCTCCTAGTACACACCCACACATACACACTAAGAATGAGAGAGAAAATATACTTAAAAACATGTCTGCGTTTGCCAGTTCACTCAGTAAATACTTAACCTATATCGATCGAAAATAAAAAGAAATAAAATGAAAAGAAAATAAATAGGAATCAAATCATTGGCAAAATGGTATGGTCACCGGCGCTGTTCAGCCGGTAGTCTAATTTCAGTCAAATTTTCACAATACATATCATTATCAACACGCACATCATTTCATAGCATCGTTTCCGACTCAGCTGTTTCTGAATTACAGATCAAACACCATTTTAGTACCTGTTTATGATGGATAGGTAAAATTTAATTAAACACTGATATACGAGTCTAACTTTTAGTTCATACTTTAATGGTCCGACAAATCTGATTGATATTACGATAATAAAAAAAAAATGATATGCGACTAATACACAAACGATTTTGGCGTATTTAAAAAGAAATATTTGCGAATTACTATTTGTACTTTACCTTTTCACTTCCTTATTCACTGTTTAAGCATTACTTGTGAGGTTCACTCACCTACACTTTATTAGGCTTAATTTTATTACACAAGAAAAAACTAAAGATCACGGCCAACCACTGACGTTTCAGTTTAATTACATCTTTTCAAAATAGTGTCAATTTATATCAATACAACACTGCATCCGATGTAACACTGATAAAAGCACTTTTCATAGTACTCGGAATTAGAGAACACGGATATTTTCGGAACGTGATCACATCGACGATGTATGAACAACTGAATAAAGAAAAAGTGATAAAAAGGGAAAGCCGCCAATTGAGTCCTTTATTATAAGCCGCTGCCTAGTGTGCGGCATGTCAAAGGCGCACAGAAAGGTACCTATAGTTCCGCAAATAAAACTGAGAAGTAGCGGGATAGGGTTGCCATCTTCTCGTATTAGATCGGAATTTTTTTCCTAAAAGCCGGACTAAGTCAAATCTCTCGCGAAACCGTAAAACAATATTACCCTAGTAGACAGTAATATTAGTTCACGGCTTCGCGAGGGTTACTGGCCTACGCACTCGTTACTGCCTAGTTATTCAGAGGGTGCGTTAAGCAAAAATCACTAACTTTCAATTGATTTTTTAGTAAGACGTAACATACAAATAAGCGGTAATTAAAAACTACATCATAATTTTAACGCTTTTATCACAGCCAAAACGTGAATTCATAAAATAAGACTTGATCGTATCATCAAAAATGCACAACCTATTTTGAAAAAGGTTTTTTTTATAAAGTAATTTCGGAGACTATACGATGCAAACAAACTAATGATTTGTATTCAAATTTCGTAAATGCCCGTGCAAATCTGCGTCTTTTTGGGTATTTGACGTTTTTCGAATTTGTGTGTATTCATAGTTTGGTTGATATAGCTTAGGCACTGGTATACCAAAAACCTATGAAAACTATACCGCCGGACATGTGACATTAACATTATGCTGCACACAATCTAAAAAGTCAAACATGTCCCGCTAAAGACGGATAGATGGCAACCCTAGACAGGCGGCAATGTTAAAGTTTGAGCCTAAACTTCTAGTTGCCTAGTACCGAGGTGATCAACATTTTATTGTACAAATTAAAAAAATTGTCGCAGGACATTATTGCAATTAATTTTTTTACATACGTACGTAAGAACATAATACGTAACGTACATAACGTGAAACAGTTTGAGCGACACTACCGGAGTTCAGAATGGTAAGTGTAAGTTTTACGCTAACGCGTTCACTAGAGAGCGCGTTAAGAATTTGTATGGAGATTTGTACTTCTTGGTAGTTACCGCTAGGGGCGCTCTTACGGATTCCATTCTAAAATATTAACGCGCTCACGATCGACAGTGAACGTAAACGTCAAAAAAACGTACACTAAGCGTTCTGAAGAGTCCTTTTTGTCAATTAAATATCGCTGTAGAAAATATTGTCTAGGTAAAATAGTTACGGAATTGTTAATTGACAAAGATTTTGTAAATTTTTATTGTTGTTGAGTACATGGTTGTATTTTTAGTGTTTACAAACTTAAACATTGTTAATGTTTGGTAAAGACTAGTTTAAGTGAGAAATGTGATATACTTTCACGCTGCACCGGCATGCAAAAGAGCATGCTTGGCTCGTCTGTAGAGAGGAAGTAGCATCGACTATCATAAGACATCGCTAAATAAATAAATTAATGTATTTCGTGGGCCGTAGTAATCTGCACACAATCGACATACCTGTTTAAAATTTTAACTCATACACCTTTTCTATTTTTAACTATTTTTCAAATAAATAACCATTTGTTTGTTAGCTGTGTCGGTCGTTATAGGGCTTTTTCTATTTAAGGAAAAAGGTAAACAGTACATAATAAAACGTCTCATTCATTTTCATTTCTTACAGCATTAAAATAGTGAATCCTATACTCTGATTCTAAAATTCAGTTGAATAGCCCACAGTAATAAAATAGATAATAAATTAAAATCCGTACCAAATGTTTACTTCTACCGCGCGCGACACACAAACACGAACGATAATGTTTTGTTTCTTTCTCTTTCTCCCTTTCCCTCCCTCTCTATCTCTATCTTACGTCATTGTACACTCGGGGGATAAAGTGAATTTGTTTTAGGCTCGATTTTACCGATTATGTATTTATTTCTCTTACGTATTTAAATACCTAAACAATAAAAAATATTTTTAGGGGTTAAGCTAATGAAGTTATTTCTTAGCACCCGTTTTTTTTTATAATTATTAATTGTTAGCAGTTTGATAAAACTAGGGCTTTTGACTAGTGAAATATAAAAAAACTTCAGTTATTGAGAATATCCAGTTGAGATTTTGTACTTTTCTCAATTCAGAAAGCGGCTCTTTATCAACATTTTTTCTTGCTTTTAAGATACCTAAGTGTAGTGCATATCATTTACTCTAAGGTAGCAATCCACTTTACTTGACACAATTTACATGCAGTAAGAGTAAGTGGTTGAAACCATAATCGGGAATGATCATATTCCCGATTAAGGTTGATATTCCATTTTAAGTCTGATCTTTTTATTGTAAAAATATTAGAAAAGAAATAAATTGACATTAAACGTGTACACAATTGAAATGTGTACACGAATATTGATCAATGTTTAAATTTATTCCCCGACTGTATCTGCGCTGACGTCATATTAGGTTTACTTTCGTTACAGAAGATTGTAGGTACGAGTACCAGGTTATCATGATTTAAAGACACGAGGTGTAAAAATTCTGTTTCAAAGATGAAGCAGCTACAGATAGACAAAGTTACCTGGAAGAGACTTAGTGATATACGTCTCCTACTTTCATAATATTGTAATTATTTTCATAAAAATGAAACTACCTATTATGAAAAAAAATTGTTCGTGCAGTAACGAATATTCTACTCATCTAGAGGTCGCGATATTTCTTCTTCCTCTGCTTCTGTATTTGTTTAGATTAGATGAAATTGATTTTATGAGTACATTATTGAGTGACGTGTCGTACCATTAATTATAAAGATTGTTATTTTGGAGGGGCCGTTCTACAGTTCGTAAAGAAATATTGTACGAGCATTACAGGCGAAAGTATTTAATCCAGTGCAGTGAACATAGTGTACTGTTTATCGTTTGTTTCCGTGTCTGATGTGTGCGTAGCACGGTCATAGTAATATGGCAAGGTATAATGGAAAGGGAGCTCTAATCTGAATAAAAACGAATTTTGGAAAAAGTTTTAAAATAATGTTTTCGTGTAATATTTTGCATGTTCGAATATTTGCGTATGTCCACATAACTAGAAAAAATATTTCGCTGTACTGTGACGTAGGCACTAAATACCAGTAGATATAACCAGTCTGGCAAAGTAATAGTCTTTGATTTAGAAGTCAATGAACTGAAACAGCTGATCATAATGTCGGTGTGCTTCGATAAATGGTATCGAAAATTTTGCTAAACATCGATATTGTTTTTTTCAATAAATACAATGGCTACGATATTAAGGACAGCGTCCATTATCTCAGTTTTATGTATACTCAATGCCATTTTCGGGGTAACGGGTTTTTTTGTAACACGCGGTATAGTAGGACAGAATGATATGGAGACTTATTACAATCACAATAAATCTTACGATTAACAAGGACGCTATGTGTGAAGAAATCTTCACGCATTTACATTTATACCTTTACTAATAAGAAAGTTATAACCGTTGTTTATTTTTATATAACTCTGTTAACATCACTTCAAAGTAACTTTCAGTTCGAGTGAAAAATACAAAACAACGCTTATTCATTGCTTATAATTAATTTTGTAATATACATTAAGCTCTAACATAAAAATTAAGTAGTTCTACTTCCACTTTTCACACGTAAAAGTTATTTTTATAACATAAATATACATATTAGGTTTCAAGAGGGCAGTTTTTATTTAAACTGAAGAATAATAATCTTAATATTAAAGTAACGCAGAAGTCGATACACATAATATTTTGTGCCCTAGAAAGAATAGTTAAAATAAAGTCATAACATGGGTAAAAGATTTTATTTATTTGTATTTTCTCTAACTAAAATGTCACGAAAAATATTTTTGTATAAAATTTGCCAAGCCGAAACCATAGAATAGACCAGAATAGAAAATTCTTTATTGTTAAACATAACATAATTTACATATTTAAAACAATTTTAAAAAATAATGTTACCCGAACAAAAAAGAAAATAATATGCCACCTTGGGGTACGCCAGTTTTCGTGTCACACCATGAAGAGAAATTCTCATTACGGCGGAGGCCGTTGCCTGCGCCTATATAGATAACTGTGAAACCAATCAATTACCGTTGGAGATATATTAAGTAAGTGCAGCAGGACAAGAAGTACAGACCGTATTAAATGCGTTGCTGAAGTCCAATAATTTTAGTACTATACTGTCAAATGGCCATTTTCCATAGCAAAAAGAATATCGTCAGTAACTTTCACAAGAGAAGTTGTAGTGCTATGGCCAGATCGGAAACCGGACTGGTGAGGATTCATTCGGTTGTGGCGAGCAATATATATACTGAATTGTTGATGAACAAGACGCTCCACGACTTTTGGAAGAATATATATAGTACGGAGTTCGTTAAGAAATTTGGAATGACTAATTTCGGGTAAAGGAATAATTTGAGCATCCTTCCAAGATAAAGGGAATGTGAAATTAGAAATGGAATTGTTGAAGAGAAAAGTGAGGACAGGTAGGATAATATAAAGGAATGGAACAAACATATTGCGACTAATACCGTCATTAAAAAGGTATCAGACCACGTGCAGAGCCAAGCTTTTACACCCTAAAGGTATAGAGTTTAGAAATTATGTTTTGACTAATCAAATGCCGGGGCCGTGTCGCTACTGTTAAATACATAAATATTAAATAAATAAATATTGAACAACAACTCAGATTCCAAGATGAGTAGCTAAAGACAACGAAAGTACCACAACACACAGACCCGTGACAATATAGAAAAGTTCATTTTCTCCAATGACCCTACCGGTCTCAAACTTAAGTTGTAGATACTTTTATTTACCTAAAAGCAAATATGGAAAAATAATTTAACATATCTGAAGAATAGTAGAAAAGCGTAGTTAAAGAAAAAGAAATGATTTCGACCATGAGAATCAAACACACTGAAAATATAATAGATTTGTGATTTCTCTAATATTTTTAGTCTGATCTGGAATATCTATTAGAATACCAGCATATGAACTTACTTAAGACATCCTTTTCCTCTACTTATAAGTTATATAAAATAGCAACATACTAATGTAAACCACACACGCTTAGTACTTCTCGTAAAGAACGCCATATCCGTTGTCTGTATGCTGAGATCTTGTGAACTACACGACGGATTCTAATGCAGTTGTCACCCATATACAGAGTGATTCTAGAGAAATTTTTATATGTCTAATACAGGATCACGCGGGCAAAGCCGCTGGTAATATTTAAATAAATAAAAAACAATAATAATTTTCAATTGACTTTGCACATAATTTTGCGTATTTTCTGACAAAGGATGACTTCCCTTTTAAAAACTCATTGGTATATAACTACCATTTTGCCGATAACTGCATCTTTTTAAATATAAATCTGTATTAAATATATACTATTTTTCAAAACAACAATCGATATAATTACACCGCGTACTACAATTCTATTAAAGCTAACTCTGTACCACTATGGTTCTCTTTCGCAAGGCATTGTCGATGGGTGAATATGGCGAGTGCGAGTGGGACGCCAGATCATTTGCCGGTCCACTCGCTTATCCTTCCGTTTTCGAAGACGAGGTTCTTCCGTGGCAGTGGTACTAAGGTGCCCCGTTTTACGATACCCATATCTTCTCCCGGGTAATACTACGAAATGAAATACAAATATTGAATTTGAAAATCAGACTACTCAGCGGGCGTATTTTGAAACTAATTAAAGATATACGAACAGCAATTTTATGAGTCTTTTGTGTTATTTGATATTAGATTGTATATTATTATTTTTTTAAATATGTTAAATCGCTATATATTTTCGCGCTCATTAGTAATAAAAAAAAAGTCTGTTGAATTATTTTGATTTAATTGTCTATATTGTATTCACAATGGCTTTTATATTATACAAGACAAAACGATAACTCTCGAGTTGAATTCTTAAACTTGAACGACAAATATAAAAGTACTTAATGAAAATAAACATTAAAAGTTAATTGGAAAAAACTTACTTGACATTGCGACACAAATTTCAGTACATCGGCACGTATAAAATCATTATCTTCTTTCACTGTATCTAATCTGTAAATACAGACATAATTAACAAACAATTTGGATATGTGTCTTAAAAATAATAATAATTTCGAAGTATCTTCCACCTTATTGATAGATACTTACATATCAGGATTTGCTATTTTTTCTACTATAAAATTACATATCTTCTCACATAAGCTCTCATCAAACAATGGAATGCCAAACTGCAGATCGAGGATTGTCCATTTCTAAAAAGAAAACAATTTATATCTTGCTGTCAAGGCCTTTTAGACTCCTAATTTTTTTTTTTTTAAATCAAGGTTTCATGTTTTTTGTATAGGCTCCGAAACTTTTAAACAGCAAATATATTTTTGCGAATTCAGTATTGCTACCATAGTAAAAGTTGTTCAGTACACTTCACTCCTCCACCCTACGAAATCCTAGCACATAATAATTGGCACCATATACATATATATTTGTCAAAAACTACAATTTTCTCGATTTTAAATGCACTGTAAAGATGCTTACCTCTGGTTTACAAGTCTCTTCATCAGAAAAGTTGTGAGCAGTGTCGACACCGCTATCCCCCTCTGCTGTCATCTCTGTCAGTTTATTCGATAGCTGAGTGAACATCGATACAGACTCCTCCGCGGGACTCATCAAATCGTTAAACTGTCCAATCGATTTCTCACTAAAACTGCTCTTTTTACTATCGAACTTTAAATTTTCAATGCTAACAGACGACGAATTTATCGGAACTAAATCATCGGAGCACGTTATAGATTCTTTACTAATAGATTTCGCTACATGCCTTTTGATATCATCCGCTTTTTCCTTTAAATCTTCAATGCTTGTTGATAGAGAATTAATTGGAACTATATCGTCTGAACCAGCTATCGACTCTTTGCTTTGGTGTGAGGTCTTCGTACTGTCTATCACTAGGTTATCTAGTTCTTCACATAATAACTGGCCACATTCAGCGCTTGTGAAGCCATTGGCGGGTGAACTGGCTTTACTGTCTATGGTCGGTGTCACCGCGAAGTGAGACTCTATGGGCGATTGCAACCTCTTTGTGTAATCTGCAGTTGTTTTTTCTGTGGAATCCGTTGATGATAACGATATTTCGCTGACCGGTTTTGCTATACCACAAATTTCTTTCCTTTTCCTCGGTGGAACTAAAATGAATATGAGCATATAGAATGTGTATAAATAAGATGGGTGAAACAAGAATTAACATACTGAATTATAAATAATATGAATTTGACATTTTTATGGTGGTATTATTAAAACTCTATTGTAATCTTTAAAATTGATACCTATCTGTTAAGCTTTTACTTAAATTTCACATTTTCTACCTAAATTCTGGAAAATATTGTAACAATCAATCAATTCTGATGGAATGTCCATAATAATGTATATGTTTCATATCGACTATTCCGATTCAATCTACCTATTCCAAACAATGATAAAGATACAAATAGATATGCTTATTATTATATTTGATCTATTTCTCATTTACAATGCTATACCTACTGGAAAATATTATTAATGAAAAATGCTGAAAAAAATGTCTCTAGTATTCTGAGATGGGATTCTAATGTCTTATATATTAAATAGACCGTAAAGAACCGTTTGTTGTCCTAAATAAATAAAATAAAACAAACTTATGGCCAATCACTTTACATTGAAGTCGCAGTAAATGTATGAATACCTAGTTGTACTGCCGCGGGAGGGTGGGCGCATCCAAGATCAGGCACGCCGATGTCCGCGAGGGTCACGTAACCAATACTACGGTGTAATCTCAGCCTTTGCACTAGTCTTCGAAGGCCCGCGTGACGATTCCATAATGATTGCATCTCTGAACAAACAAAAAATCGTTTTAAGTAATCGATTAGAGTACAGATATTATGAACTCGTCGTCGGCTATTCGTGAGAAAAATTCGGCAGTGATTCTACGGCGGAATGAGATATAGAGATTTATAGTTTTAATTATTTGATGTATTTTGATGTAATATTAAAAGTGGAAAATCAGTCGGCAGACATCTCTCGCAAGCAGAAAAAAAAGACAAAACACAATTGAAAGGATAGAATAAGAAAAAAATAATTTAGAACGTCATTGTAAAAACTACATTTTAATATAAATCACACTTTATAAATATACTACCTTTCCGCCAGCGGTTTCGTTAACCTTCCTCTTGAATGACTCTGTATATTTATGAAAAGCGCATTAAAATCCGTTGTGTAGTTAAAAGCTCTCAGCGTACAGACAGCGGGAGGCTACTTTGTTGTATACAATGTATAGATAAGTTGCGAGATATTTATTAGTAATGGTAATATAAATTCCCGAATCCGAAAGAAATTAGTTGTGGAGGAGGGCAGTTACGTAGATACATACGCGTGTCGCTAGTGTCAGATGTGGGTGGGAACATGAGGTGCACGGGTGTAGTGACCGTTCTGACGGCGGCGGCCTGAAGCATGACGGGCGCGCGGCGGAGAGCGAGGTTGGCGGCGCGCAGGGCTGCGGGGGCGGACAGGGCCGCGCCCCCCTCCAACGTACTATCCGACCCCCACCACCAGACCCACAGGCGGGAGTATCCGAGCAGAGCGCGCGGTACACAACGAAGCACCGTGCCTACATAACAAACGGTAAACGGGTATAACGGCTGTTTCTAAAACCAAAGGATGACTACTCTCAGTATCTGCAAACCTTTAGGAACACAGATCTTCGTATGTTTTCGAAACGCTTTGACGACTTTGCTGAACCATTTTTTTACAACGTAATAGAAGTAATGCGTAGTAGTCTCATGTGGAGTTATGTAAATTATAATGTTTCAAAGTTATCGGTAGTGAAAAATAAATAAGTCACGAAATTGCACAAAAATTAAATTTTACATCATAATATACATAGAGGTACTGATTTTGAGTTTTAAAATCGCACGATTATCTTAATATCATAAGATTAAAAGTCGTGATTTTTTATCTGTTTGTCATGTGACTAGAAATACGATCCGCCATTGTGTAACGACACTGGCGACAACTGTCAAATTAGACGTAAATTATAATTATAATTATAATAGGCTAGTTGACAACTTTTTTTTATTTCATAAATAAATAGTCCATTAACATCTGAGAAATAATGTTGAAGTAACAGCATGTCTGCGATTAATACTTTCGGAGATACGGTGTTGTGTTTGTAGAACTGCTGCTAGTTGGCCGAAAACGGTACCTACAAAATCAAAACACTCAGTGACGTCACATGGTGCTACAGTAGCGAAAAATGTATGGGCGTCTGGAAAATTTTTGTAATATCTTTATTATTTGTGCGTTTATGTTTATAGCTGTTATAATGAAAGTTGTAACATTTTTTATATCTAATTTAATGCCTTATGTATTTTAGCAAATTATTGTAGTAGATTTTCTCTACTTTTTTCAAGTTTTCAAAGCGTAATATTTTCCAAATCAGTGACTTAAAATTTGTTTTGTTAAACATTTATAAGTTAAAATGGTTCATATTTTTCGAAGATATAACAAAAACCTGTATTTTGACTTATAGGACACAAGCCTATTCAAATTCCAATATCGCATTGTTCTTGTTTTATTAATATCTTTCAATCTTCTACTCTATGCATCTGTTTTGTGCACATATCGCAATGAGGTTATGAATATGACGCACAGCATTTTCGCAGGTATAAAATAAAAGTTAAAATATTGATGGCTAGATTTTAAGGCAAGAAAACTTGTTTATTATTCCTTACAAAAATAAACAGATACAAGATTTTTTTGAAACAGAGTAGAATGCCCATTTATTCTGTATATTAGTCGTGTTAAGTGTATGTTACCTTTAGTGAGTAGTATGGTGGGCGGTCCGTATCCGGCCACGTGGTACAGGTATAATCGCATCCAGGGCGTGTGGGACTCTGCGGGCGCGGGGCCCAGGTGGGGCAATGACCCCGCCGCCAGGCCCGCGCGCGCCTCGCGGCATAACGGCGCAGTCGATATCGCTAATCTGTATATCACAAACGGCGTGCGATAAACTATAACACTACACGTACAACTAACATGACACCTGCTGTACACAGGTACATAATTCCGTTCTATTATGTTTTTTTTTTCTATCATGTTTTTATTCTCTGTATAATGTGGTTGTGTGTTGCATTTTGAATAAATGAATTATCCATTTATCTACCTGAGGCCTATTCTATTTCTCCGAAAACGAAATAATCTTGTCCAATTTCCATGCATTGATTGAACTGTCACATGTTATTTTTATTAAGGTGAATTTAAATTAGTTTTTGCTCAAAATATACTACTTTAAAAATTAAGGCATTAAAATCGAAGCCTTTTATAATCAGTGGTCGGAATTAGGTAGAGTTATTCATGTACTTACACTGATTTCATACAGCGAAAGAATAAAGTGGATATGCCTCAAATCCCGAGAATAATTTTAAAGAGCAGAAAAAATCCCGTGATTTTTTAAATAAAAAGTTATTTACTTTTACACAATTTAAACTACTGGCACAACATTGCCAAACTTACATCAATGACATCGGATGTCCAAAGTTGCAAAATACCAATACGCGCGATGTTGCCACGAAGGTTCCACATTAATATCAACATTTCGATGCAAGTACATAAATAACTCTACCTAATTCCGACCAACTCGTAATAATTCAACTCGTAAATATAGAAAAAAACAAAAATGTAATTGTGAATGTGCACTTTGTGACCTTAAGACGAAAGAATATTTTTCCTCGTAGTATATGAAACAAAACGTAGCGAACTATCATTCTGTCCGAATCGCATTGGGGTAGTGTAGCAAACCATCATTTTAGGGTCCGAATCGCATTAAGGTGGTTATCATAGTACTATTTAAAATAATTACCAGTGTCGCAATGTTTATCGTGGCTTTATTCTGAGATTTGATTCCCTGATATGTAATAAGTAGAAAATGAACTATATTTTAAGATATATCACATCACTAGGCGCGTTAGTCAATTTTTAGGTCTTAATTGGACATTATTCTTTCGTCTATTTTCGAAATGGTAATACGACTCTAAAGAAACGCATTTTTCGACCTGACACTGCTTCGGATGCGCAGATAATCTTTAAGGATGTGATTTTAAGAAACTTTTCGTGTTTTCGTTCGAGGACAAATAGAACCGAAACTCAGGTGTCATGTTAATTCATGCCAGTTACAGCTGTTATCAGGAAATTATTTATCCTAGGGCCAAAAGCAAAATAAGTCAAAAGCGATAGGCCACTTAATAATTACACACGAATCAAAATCAAAAAACACAAGATATTATAGCTTGAGTGCCGAGCCCGTGCAGCGCTTCACAGCGCAGCAGATCTAGCGGTCTCAGTTTATCCAGACTAGTTACCTGTACTTGGTGGCTAGCAGACGCGCCCTAGCTTGAGTGCCGAGCGCGTGCAGCGCTTCACAGCGCAGCAGATCTAGCGGCTTTAGTTTAGGCCGCAGCGTCCGCAGCGCTATCCTCAAACAACGTGCCGCTGCTAGATAACGTCGCGCTTCACCTTCTATCTCCGGATCTGCAGCTACCTAAGTCAAAACATTTAATATAATCAACACTTTTTTGAATTTTTTCTAACATGAATAAATCAAAAATAAACTATACACAAAAAAATGTTTACCTTATCTAATTCCATCAATAAACTACCTAAACTTTCATCACAAAGTTTTCCTACTTCAAAAAGTGTAACCGCATGACTTTTGAGATCCTGCAAAACACAAATAATTCACAACATTATAAAGCGACAATAACAAATTTATAAATCCATTTGACTTAATTCATAGCAGTTCAATTAAGATTTATGTAATACAACAAGTGCAAGCAAAACCTAAAACGTCCACTCAGTTGAGTACAGAAGCTTTTTTCTACATACACAACTTAAAGCTACAACTTGAAATCAAAAAGTTTACCGGAGACAAATTCCCCATCATGAGGTACGCAGCTAGAGTAGAGTCGAATAAAACTGCAACTCTTCGACCGCCAACAGTATTGGAATTATCCTTGACGATTTCATCATAATTCTATGAAAAAGGAAAATCATTAGATACTGACACATTTCTTTTTATTTTCTTTAAGGTTTTGTAATGCAGTAGCAAATAGCGATGGGCGTTGAATCAACAGACTAGTTAAATCAACCGTTAACGTAGAATCAACGCGTTGACGGTTGAGTTCTTTGGTTAACTAGTTAAAAAGTCGACGCCTAAACGAAGAATCATCGTCAAAAAGTTCGTCTATCAACATGTTATGAAACTGCAACGCATAACTTTATCATCTGTTTAATACAATGGTATTCGGTTGTTTTACATTCATAAAGATTCTATGTAACTTTGATAGCTGAAATAATATATAAACTCTAAAGTCAACGACAGTAAGTAAATATTTCAACACGCGAGTCTAGTACATAGCAAAGTTAAGGAATAGCAGTCTGACTCTGGTGTTACTATTAAAAAAAATGTCAATCCATAACAACCAAGGAACAATTCGTTTGTTGTAGCCATTATAACATGTACATTTATGATGACACCTGAAAGCCTATTCTGTTACTCCGAAAACGAAATTTCGTCTATTTTCGAAATGGTAATACGTCTTCAAAGAAACGTATTTTTCAATAATTGTTCAATTACAAAAAAAACTTGAATGGTCAAGATAATATCAATGAAACCACCGTTCAAGTGAACAGATACAATTCTATATTCAAAAAGAAACCTTATGATCTACGACTTACGAGTATACATGTTAGCAGAAATCTTAACATCGCTATTCAGAACAGATCAAACAATTACATGTTGAACTAAGGCGACATCTAGTTGTAGTTGAGAATAAACAATACTTATTATTTTTTTATTTCAATAATGTATGATGCAACTGAGCAACAGATACGTTTTTATGAAAATTATAATAGCGATTATTTATTTTCCGAATAAAAGTTCAATAGAGGTGTGATACCATATAATTCCCTCCAAAGATATCATTTGTGTTAACTATTGCCTTAATATTTATCAACTCATGCGCAATAAAGTATATATAATTAGTTTATGGCTTTTCTTATATCCACCTAAAATGGTGTACATTTCAAATGATAAATTAAATTCGCTTTCCATGTGGCGTGGTTAATATTACATTTTCGCGAACATGTAAACTCACAACAAACATAAATACCTAGATAAATAAATCTGAATAAATGAATATCTCACCTGTTTAGATGTAGAAGGCTCCTGTGTAATTAGCACTGGTTCCATTTGTAATACATCATCATCTGTGCTTGGATCATAAGTCAACGGCGTGATTTGTCGGTACCTGTGAAATATGAATTGAGTTTTTAAAGTAGTGGTAAACACCCTTATAATTGTTTTCATGTCGTTTCGCTTTAGCTTTGAGATATTTTAAAACTCCAAAATGAATGTATATACAAGTTTCTAGGTTATCATTCCACATTTCGTGGTTAATACCTTTGTTAATGAATGACTGGACTATTTATCAATCAGCCATCATCTCCACATTAATTTCATTTTTACACATATCCTCTTTCATACATTATATCCATATTTTCTTCGATCTTCCCCTCTCGAAATGTATTTACATTTCTGTCCGCATTGATCATGCTCAATCCTTTTTATTACATATAAATCATCTCTTCTCATCACTGCTAAGATATTGCATCTCATTTTTTTCTTAATTTTAAATACATATTTATATTATAAGAAGGAAGATTTGATTGTTATTATTATATTTAATAAATTCTGCGTTAATTATTTTTTTATTTATGTTATTCTTTATTGAAAAAAAAACATTACAAAAGATGGACTTAATACCTAAGGCATTCTCTATCATGAATGATTATGCAATACTGATAAATATTTTTAATGAGAAATGCTTAAAGAATCCATCAGCCCCAGATAGCCCGAGATGTGATTGTTTCTTTTGTTTGCATTGAATAGGCTCCGAAACTACTAGACCGATTTAAAAAAAAATCACCTACGTGATTGCTTCATTATACATGGATGACATAGGATATAATTTACACCAAAGTTACGGTAAAACAGAACACAAATAAAATCATTGGATACAGTGTTGTGTGTCGAGAACAGACGCTAGTAGAACTTAAGAGGATTCGAATGAGGGTAGAACGATATAACTGCGAATAACATCCACCCGCTAGACTTCAATAATTCCGTGATCATGGAGCTTGCAACAGCGCCGAAATATCGGGGATTCGATAAAAATAAAGTACACGGTAGCAATACCATAAATAACTATTACTCTAATGTTCAGGACTGCTCATAGTTGGTTAAATAAAGGTGTACACTGGGTTGTTATACTTACGGCGGATGTTGCGGATGGGTGTGCGCATGTCGCCAAGATGGATGTAACGTAGCGGGTGGCGGCCTCAGATGATGAGCGAACCCTACTCTACAGTACAACGACACCGCTTGCTTCACCAACTCGCATTCCACCTACACAACAAAACATATTGATCAGTAAAAACATGACCGTGTAATTCTATTAATGTAAGTGGAGGCCTGATGACGTAATACAGGTAATAAATATGCATATATTTAATATGAAGATTTTAGCAAAGATTATAGTTTAAAGAAGATTCTAAACTTCTAATTTTCTAACTTAACAACACTCTCACACCAGAAACTCAATTGGAACAACTGGCTGGTACATAAAATGTTATTCTCTGAAGCGTCTCCCTCACATCTGGGTTTTAGTGGGTCATCCGCCCTTTGGAGGTTGAAAAGCCAATAAAAGTCAAGTTGGTGGGTCCGTGCGGAAAAGAGGTAAATTAGAAAAAAAAAATAGATATATATATATATGAGAATTAAGTACACCCTCAGCTACGGAACTTCTATGCCTTAAAATTTTTAAAACAAAATTAAAAAAGACACTATTTATTACCTACCTACATATTAAAGGAAAACAAATTTATGGTTTTTGTTAGTAGTACAGCGAAAAACGTATTTTTCTCAAGATTGAATCATTTACATATGAATCGGTGCAAAGATTGGAATCAATTAATGTTTCATTTGGATTATCGATTGACTAGATTAAGGAGCAGAGAGCGAGTACTTTATCGTGTTACGAATGTATTAAAAAATTACCAAATGTTTTAAATTGGCCTTTGGTATGGAATGTTCCACCCAGGGCCAATCAAGTTTTAATATCACAAACAATGCATTGAAGTTCTTTGAATAATACTTTATTATTTGTATTTTTTCTCAGAGATATACCAATTACCGTGCAATTAACGACCTTTTAATCTAGTAGTCTTACGGTCAGTTGCAGAAACGTCCATTAGGGTTTAATGACGCCTTTAAGCTCTAATGAATGTCAAATTTGTATGGGTAATGTCGCATTAAACTAACGAAAATTTTAATGGTCGTTCGTGCAACTGGCTGTTAAAGCTGTAAACGCATCGAAATTTACATTCGATATCTCATTCACGCTCAGTTGCACAAACGTCCATTAAGGTTTAGTGACGTCTTTAAGCTCTAATGAATGTTCGGTAATGATGCTTTAAACTTATATCAATTTTAATGGACGTTTGTGCTGCTGGCTGTAAGTCTTATAGGCTAATTTATTATGAGCGTTATTATGAGGCAGTTAGCTATTTTAAACTTACTTTTATCAAGATTTCTATGCTTTGTTATTATTCTAAGGCTAACGACACGCGACTCGATGTCGCCCGAATGATTGGGAACAATCGGTCAGTTCTGCTCATTTCATTCTTTCGTTCATTCGTGTTAGTGAGCGTCACAGAACATATTGATCGACTAATCCACTGATCCATTCGGAGTAAACTTTGAGATTCGGATGGGTGCATCATTTTTCTGAACCGGCTCACTGAGCTGATTCAGTAAAGATTTACACACATCTAGTTTTTATATTTCTACAAAACCCTAGCAGTGTTATTAATACAGAAGGTATAACGTTGGGAGTAATTTAAGCTGAAATTGCATTTAGTATTAGTCAAAATTCATGTCATTAAACAGACTTAGCAAATGTTAACCTAGTACGAGGTTCTACGGGAGTAATAGTTACTCCTAGAAGTAAGTAGGTTTACTTATTCTCTGTATAATATGAATTTAAGACAAATACTAAAATTGCAATTTTAGCGTAAATATACTCTGACACTGAACCTTGTTTATTATCGCATTGTAGGTGAAACATATGCAATATGTTTTACAATACCTGTAATACATTGGCCAATTCCGCTACCGTGGTGTGTTCGTCAATGGACACAAATACTTTGTACAGTAAAGTCTCGAAATAATCGCCAGCAATACGATTCATAACAAAACCTTTGAGCGGCGGCACTGACACTCTGTCTTCCGCTGTTATAGGCACATCCAGGTAAATTAAGCCGCGTCTGAAAACACCTCATATCTATAAATGCCAATTAGCTTATTTACAGTTGAAGAAGATAAAGTTAGTTATAAGGTAGGCAAAGAAATATTAACAGTTTAGTAAAATGTATGAAGAGGTAAACAAGTTAAGTGGCACAAGTACATAGTTACCGGCTATTCTTTTCTAAATAAATATAAATTAAAACCAATCTGTCCCTAGCTTTCAAATATATAACGTCAAACAAAACAAAACAAACCTCGTGGATTATCTTTGATTACTTTGTTTTAGAGAAATAGGGAAGAACAAGATCTGCCGTGACATCTAGTAGTAAATGCAACAAAAAATATATATTTATAAATTTAACTATTATGACGCGAGCGTCTCAAGTAGCGTCCTCCATCAGCATAAGCATTTAAAATATATTAAGATTGTGAGGACACTCTAAAACTATCAATGGCTTGAGAAACGGACGCCGGCGCCTCAAGTAGGACGTAACATAAACAATTAAAATAAGTATGAGGGGACTGTACACTATCAATGTCTTGAGAAAGGGGACGCAGAAGCCTCAAGTAGGACGTAGCAAAAGCAATTAAAATAAGTATGTGAGGTCACTGTATATATTATCGATGTCTTGAAAAGGGGACGCAAACAAAAAATAAACTATAACAAACTGTAACAAATGTTTATGTACGAGGGTGGATTGAAAAGTTCGCGGCGCCAGCAAGAAAACAATATAAAATATAAGCAAAAGTAATTTTATTTTTCCACGTAATCTCCACTTAACTCTATGCACTTCTTCCATCTGGTTTCCAACGCCTGTATGCCGGTTACAAAAAAGTTTTTGACCTCCAAGGTGTTTTAGGTTTGGGAATAAATGAAAGTCTGAAGGTGCCAAATCAGGGGAATAGGCGGGATGGGGCAGTAATTCAAAGCCACAATCACGAATTTGAGCCATAGATTCAACAGACGTGTGAACTCATGCGTTATCCTGATGGAACAACACTTTCTTGCTGAGTAATCCTGACTTTTTCTCTTTGTTTCGCGCAAGCGACGTAAGAAGGTGCAGTAATAAGCCGAGTTTATAGTTTCACCTTTTGCAAGGTAGTCCACCATGATGACACCCATGATAGCATCCCAAAAAACTGACGCAGCTGACAAAATTGTTTTAGCTTTTTAGAGTCGGTTCATCACGTTTTTTCCACTGCTTGGATTGCTGTTTTGATTCTGGGTTGTAGTGGTGTACCCAAGTTTCATCCATTGTTACAAATCTGGATAAAAAATCTTGTGGATCAGCCTCAAACATTTCCAAACAGTCGCGAGAAATCGTGAAGCGTATTCGTTTTTGTTCGACTGAAAGCAATCTGGGTACCCACCACGCAGAAACCTTAGAAAATCCAAGTTCATTGAATATGATGTTTTGTGTTCGTTCATACGAGATGCCAATAGTGTCTGCAATCTAAGATGGTCAATCTCCGATCTGTCAATATCAGATCACAGATTTTCCCGATGTTTTATTCATTCGTAGACGTCATAGGCCGGCCAGAAAGAGGGTCATCTTCAATACTCTCTCGTCCGCGTTTAAATTCAGCAACCCACTTTTTCACAGTCGTATACGACATATCTTCATGAATCTCTTTTAGAGTTAGTTTTTTTTAAACAGGTATTTGATGACAGCACGTTGCTCAATTTTCTCCATTCTTTAAAAATGCTGCACAAAGGCTCACAAAATTCAGTCTAATTTATATACATTTTACAATTTCACAACCAGAGAGTAAACTAATCGAATGAGGTCAGGTAAATTAAAATAGTCTAAGTATTTATGTGTTAGGCCCCGAACTTTCAATCCACCCTCATACATTTAGACTCCTTAAACTAACTTTACGATACATATACCAATTCCCTCTACCTGGAAGAATCTCGATTTTTCAAATATTATTTGGTATAACAGGCTTCTTTAAGAAATAAATAATATTCATAAGGTATAAAAAATATATAAAGCATAAATTATCAAATGGCAAAATGCTTGTATGTTCGAATTCATAAAGGCGTAGTACATATTAAGTTCGATGGCAGGATTTGTTTTGGCATATTTTTTTTACATTTATCATTAAAAATTACCATAATTATTCTGACTTTCTATATCATGAGTTTGAAATGTATGTTATATGAGAGAATCTATGCCAAATAACTTTCTGCGAAAAGTTCTAATATAAAGGGTGAATCCCCATTCCAACATGTATTTGCATATGTTTGATTGCAAATCAAATACCAATTTGATTTTGATTGAAAATCAAATAAAAAATCACGAATAATAATTTATTAGAAAATAGCATCATTAGACTTAATAACTTTTAAAAAGTATTTTAACTAGCCTCAAGATATAAACTTTAATAGCAAAAATAATCAAATTAATAGATTTCAAACGACTATGTATGATAATTAAAATCATTTGCCTATCTCATATTATGAATACAACATAATAAGAGATATATTCTCACCTGTACAACGTCTTAACGACATTATAATCGAGAGTTCCGGCTGTTTGAGAGCCGCGGTCGATTAGCAAGTCAATAAGTGCCTTCTCGCTCTCACTCAAAGGCTAGAAACATGGTTAAATACAAACTAAGTTAATCAAAGAGTGTTAGGGTAATTGTTAATCTATGATCCGCCGCCATTTTTTAAATCAAAAGTCTTTGTTTGAATCAATAGAGACAATGATACAAATATTTTAGAGGTAAAGTTGCTAAGTTTGTTTGTTATCTTGAAATTCTTTCCAATATAAAGGATAATAGATTTTAAAATCAGACAATCAGGTCCCAAAATTTAAATAGGAAATATGCATCTGATACCAAAAAGGGTTGAAATATTTTATTACGATTATTATTGCATTAGAAAAATGCGTATGTAAATATTTTTTAACATTACTTCGTTTCCATGCTCGTAGTTATTACCAGAGGTCGGAATTAGGTAGAGTTATTTATGTACTTGCATCGAAATGTTGATATTAATATGGACCTTCCCGGGATTTCTTCTTTCTTTATTTCTTTTTTTCATTGATGTAAGTTTGGCAACATCGTGCGTGCAGTAGTTTAAATTGTGTAAAAGTAAATAACTTTTTATTTAAAAATCACGGGTTTTTTTCTGCTCTTTAAAATTAATCTCGGGATTTGAGGCATATCCACTTTATTCTTTCGCTGTATGAAATCAGTGTAAGTACATGAATAACTCTACCTAGGGTATGTTCCGATATACACTGCGACCACTGAACAGTATGACGTCAATTTAGTATACTGGAAGCCCGTTCCTTTATAGCTAGTTATACTGGTGACTTTTTAAAACGGAACGCAGTCCAGTATACTGTTAATCCTATTTTTGGCGCCATTTTCAAATTTGTTAATGCAAGGTGAATATAAATATAAAGATTCCCTCTTTTCAAAAGAAAATATTATAAAATTGGAAAATTGTATAAAAAAATTATTTATCAATCAAATCCATCTTATAATAAACGTAAGTATTTTATTTTATCTGTTTCGACTGATCACGTGGTCAAAAGCACTGCGAGCACTGCACCTCGAAATCTCCAGTGCTCACAGTACAAATATGGCGGCAATTCATGACGTCATAAATTTCCCTACGGTACTGTAGCAGTATACTGGCAGTCCATAACGGAACGGATTTTTCAGCAGTAAGACCACTGCGCAGTGCTCGCAGTGTATATCGGAACATACCCCTAATTCCGACCACTGGTTATTACTCATTTTCATAATTTATTTTTTACTGAATTTTGTTGTATAACGATATAAATTACTAGATTCCTCACGCTACACCACTATCTTTAAGATCTCAGATTCGATTCCCCTACAGTCTTCAATTAAATCAAAATGTTCTCTACATTCAATACTGTTTTTGACATGACTTGACATGGCCAAGTATTGAATGTAGAGTGCGTTTTGAATAAATCGAATGTCAAAAAATCGATTAGGCATTAGTTGCACTGAGGGCCTGCAAGTTAATATTATACTTTATTAGAATTATACTTTCAGTGGCTTATTGTGTGAGATACCATAATACAAGAAATGAAGCTACTTTATCTGAGAGTTGAGCAACACATAAAGTTAAATTGACATCAGCTATTGATTCAGACAATTTTATAATATGGATAATCTTTTTTTTAAATGGGCAGCTCATTAAGATTGGTAGCTGTTTAAGTAGAAAATCACAACAAAGTTCAACTCCAAGAGAAGTGCATATTTAGTTAACTAGACTAGACTACGACAAGCTTTGTTCATCATATCATAAACAAACAAAATTTAATAGTTCTTGTTATTATAATTCCGTATTAAATTTGTTAATAATTCTGAAACAAATAGTAAACTCAACCTCACCTCAATTACTATAAAATATATTAACAATTAAATTTTATCTTATATACTATAGTTAATACTTAATTCTACACACAAGACCTACAAATTCTATGTATTATGTCAAGCTTAATACATAATTTTTGACTCCTTCCTTGTCTTGGTCACATTTTAAGATACCTCCACCCCTTGCCTCTTATAGTCCTTATAGTTATGTGATTTATTAAAATTATTTTCTAAAAGAATCAACCAGAAATCAAACATTTTTTGAATTGAAATATGTAGTGGAAATTTTATGATTTTATTTGAACTTCAATTAGTCACAAAATTTAGAACCCCATGTCACACAATGTCATACTTTGTCAACCCCTTATTTTAATAGCCATAAGTTGTAAAATATATATGTAGGACACCTTGTCACAATAGCACTTCTTCAACTCCTCAAGTAACCTCCACCAAATGTGATAGAGACAGAAATTTGGTGCATTAATAATTTACAGTCACACATTCAGAATGTCCTCCATTCTGAAAATTGAGGTTGCCGAGTCATTCTAATCGGCCAGGATCAACCTTCTGCAGTTGGAGCATATTAGTTACGTTTTACTGTACAATACGATGAGCAAAGCCATACCTTAACATCCTCTTCAAGCACATAGCCAAGTTCTACCCGCCACCATGGTTGCATGGGTATATTCATAGGTACTTTGGGCAAAAGCCCTCTAATCGCTTTAGAACGACCACGACGACCCAAAGACCTGGATTTGGCGACTAGCTCCAAATATTCATTACGACCTATACCCAGCAATCGAAGACCTGAAAATGATTATTCATCAGCCTATCGGCCAACCATCAAACCATGCTATAGAAAGAGAAGAAATAGGGCTTTAGCCTACTATGCAAGCCCAGTATGGCTTTTTGAATGCTAACAACTTCAGGACCAAAGATTTATGGTTTGAAGCATAAAGGGGCTTGAGACTATAAATTTCTGGTCACCCATATGCACCAATGAGAGCCTTTATTTCTTATCATAACATATTTCTTTTAGGTGTGCAAACTATTAAAGCGAGTTTGGAACAGGCAATTATTATACATACTTAGATTAACATTGAAATTCTATTTAGATCTGAAATTCGTTTCAAGATCAAACAAGACTGAATCAATGGCAAAATAAAATGTGCAAAAAAATTGATGGATGTTATTTCACCCTTATGTTACTTACAGTCTGCAGCTGTGAAATTAGGCATGGTGTCATAACTTTTTTCCATCTCAATCAGCAAAGCTACAACTTCCACATAGTATATGAAAGGAGTTATCCTTAAACCTGAAATTTTACATTAACAGAGAATATTTATGGTAATCCACCTTTAAAGTTGAACTTGGTATTTAAATGAGTTTGAAGAGATATTTTTAATACATACATATCTTTCTTTTAATGAATCTATTTGATGAATAAGATTATTTACTAGTGGCTCCAAGTTTGATTTAAAAAATACACACAGCAGCACATCAGGTTACTACAACATATCAAATTTCTACAAATGATTTAGAAATCTACACTAAATCCATTAAGGTTTAAAATGAAGCAGACAAATTTGTCAACTTTGCATAAACCATAAAGTATAATATAGTCAAAATAATAAAGTATAATGTAAACACCTTTAACAATCATATCTGCTAAATGATAGGGGTATAGCATAAGCCTTTGTATACTGCACTGAACAAGAGTTTCATAATACTTCTTTTCATCTTTACGTACTGTCCTCACTGAAAATAAAATAGGTTCATAAGTTTACTTTAAAATATATGATATAAGTCATTCAGTACACAACAATCCTTTATTTGCAGTCAAACCCGTTGAAGATATCAACACCAAAATCTCATCTCAATATGTTAAGAAATTTAAATGAAAACTAAATTATAAAAGAAAAAATTATGTTTTTTTTTCTGCAGTTTAAAGGCTAATACAGCCTCTTACAAGAAATATATTGTTCTTAGGGCTGGCATATATTTGAAAACATACATATGAGACTTTAACACTAGTGAGATAGAGATTATACAGGCTGGCTTTGTTGAAGATTGATTTTCAAAAACAGTCATGTGCAAAAACTCAAAGCTTTAATTGTTATTTTTTCATATTGTGTTATACATATATAGGTAATTGGAATCAGCAAATTGCATTGATATTGAATTAAGCCATAAAATCCATATAAATAAAATATAAAATAACACTATTGTGATTATATTTATTCTTGCTAAGTTGTAAACTGCAATAATTATTGTCATAATTCCCCAATTTCTACAAAACAAGCCTTCCTAGTAAACATAATCAAATAGGGAATAAAAGAATATATAGATATTAATAAACACTAATATTTATAAATACTTATGCTTACCCAAACTCCCTCTAAACCTCAATTGATTCTTAATACTAAATTCAAATATATATCTCTCATACTCTTTAGGAGAATCACCAAGTAGCTGAAAGAAACCATTTTATAAAATAATAATAACAATTAAATACTACTTATAATAAATGGAAACTACTCAGGTTCTTGAACTATATAATATTACTATTATCAAATTTTAATAAGTTTTAATTTATTAGTGCTGTCATTCACATTCAAGTAAAAAGAAAAATATATGTCACTAATTTTGAGCTATAAAACATGGTGTAATAATAGTTTTTGTCAAAAGAACGCATACAACAAAGATTTTTTTGTGATTATTTTAAGAATATCTTCATTGCTCGACTAAATAAAATTTAAAAGCTTATTATTGTAAACATAAGTACTTTAGATTTAAACAAAATTATATTGATAAAAATACTATATTGAAGTGAGAATTGGAGCAATACAGGCAGGTCATAAACAAAATTTAACAATATGCAGAATAAGTTTACATTTGGATTTCATGTAGGAAATAGAGAATAAAATGTTTACACGACAGTACCTTTTTGACTGTAGCTGGCAACTGGGGCCATTGAATCTTTTTTCGAATACAATCCTCAATTTCATCCTCCATGATGTTGAATTTATCATGCAATAGGACTACATTAAAATTATCATCGAGTGATAATGGGTTTAAACAGGCTTAGAATGTGCATAAAATTCACAAGCTATTATTTATATGTTATGGCTTAAATCGAAACAATAGGCCAATCTAAACTTTTAAATATTTTGAGATATAGCAAAAATCCTACATTTGGAAAAAACACAAACAGACGAATTTTTTGATTGATAAAGCTATCAACCAATCGAAAAAGAGATTTTATATCGTTTTTAGGAATACGATAAGAGTATCGATTCAATGAGGTATCGATACTTTTGTTTTTTTGGAAATTATATTTTAGTTTTGATACTTATGATGTATCGATACTATCGATCTCTCTCACCATTTCTATTATAATTTTAGTTTAAGAAGAAAAAAATATATTTAAACAAAATGTTCACACTATCACAAAAGTAGCAGGGATGTTCGTTATTTAGCTGAAAACTATCGATATTTTAACTTTGATAACATCGACATACCTAATTATCGAATCGATACGCATGTTACGTGAATGAAGAAGTAGGCATTTAAAAAATAAAAATTAATTCTTGAAATCAAACTAGTTACTAATATCGAAATCAATTCATTCTACTGTTACAAAGTACTTGCGAAAGTCGAAAACTATGTCATCGGTTCGCAAAGCTACGGCGGGAAACTATGTACTGAGAAAAACCGGCAAGAAACTAAACAAGGGCTGTATTTTTCCCCTGTTACTAAAAAACAGAGAAGTCTTATTGGAATGTGACTTAAATTAGACTATAAAGTCATTTTCCATTACAATATCAGAAATATCAAGACACATATTTTTCGATTGTTGATTGCCGAGTCTAGGGAATATATAATATTCATAATAAAAGAAAATGGACGAAATTAAGACTCATCCCACTGGTTTCGAAAGGACGATTTATTTGCACGTTATAATTTGCACAAAGGTAGACAGATTTCATGTTATTTTGCACTAGTATATTTGACACATATCGAGTAACTATATAGATAGATAATAAACTGCTTTTCTGATAATTATCATACATGACCTTTGCTACTTAATATACCCTATTCATTAATTCACCACAATATAAAAACATTATTGAGACTTGATGTAGTTTTGTTGTTGTAAGTTCAACCCACAACTAAGAGCAACAAAAGTAATTTACCTAGTTGTTCTTGTTTTCCGAACTTTTGTAAAATATTATAATCTAAAATGCCTAGACCTGCTGTGGCATAAGTGATGGCTTGTAATAATAATTTATTTTCTTGCTACATTGCAGTTTACATGCATCATAAAATTTTTGTGTTAGAAAAATGATAACAGTCCATCCTAATGGCTGTTTGTTATGAAACAAGAATAAATAAACTAAAAGATGGTAAATTAAATTTAATAATTTATTTACAATAAATAAAAAAAAAAACAAAAGGGACGAGGTGACTGGTGAGGTGAGTAGTGAAGTAGTGAGAATGAGCGTCAGTGTAGGTGATCTGGTGAAGGGGCGTGGGTCAGCGGTGAAGTTCCGTTCCGTCAGCGTAGAAATAGCCGTCGTCAGCGTAGAGTTTGGCAAGCGAAACGTGACACCACCTATTTTTCCGTTTTCATATGGCAACAACATAGAACTGTCAGTTTGACACTACGTTAGACAATTCAAGAATATTGAATTTTGTTGTTTTTGCGAATTTGAACTTGTGTTTTTGGTTAAAAATTATGTCGAAGCCGATAAAAAGTTCATCGAGGAAACTTCTTTCCATCATGATTGACAAGTTTACTGAAGTGAAAACTGAATTAAATAAAAATTTCATGGAGAAATTACAACGATTAGATAAAGTTGTATCTTTTTTAGGTTAGTTTTGTATTATAATTTTGATACTTTCGTTTTAATTTTCTGTAATTAACTAAACAGATATTTTTTATAAAATATTGCTCTATTTCAGATAACTGTGATGGTGATATTCAACCAATAATGGAGGAGATAAATGCAATAAAAACTTTAGAAAAACAAGAAATGCTGAATTCGGAAACGCTGTGGCGACTGATACATAGCGACATCTAATTCATCGCAGTAACATCGCCACAACAATCGATAGCGAGAAGACTAGCATCGTCACAGCCATCGATAGCAAGACGAACTGCAATAAGTTTCAACAGCAAGTAACGAGATGGCGCTGTACCAATACAAGCAACATAAATTAATAACTACAAGACATTTAGAACAAAGAAACCTACATCGCACAGAATAAGTTTCATTACCAATTAACATAAATAGAACGTCCAACCTACTTCGGTTGGACCGCGGTCCCCGGGCTAACAACACCTAGCTCGGAGGGAGACATTTATCCTTTAGTCTCCCTGGCCAGTTGTTTCCATCGCCACAATAGGGACTCCAACCTCCAACCTTACGGTCCTAAAGTGGTGACCCCAGCAGAACATCAGCAACCTTCAACATCAGCAACCTTCAACATCAGCAACCTTCAACATCAGCAACCTTCAGCATCAGCAACCTTCAGCATCAGCAACCTTCAGCATCAGCAACCTTCAGCATCAGCAACCTTCAGCATCACAACGCAGCCATCACCCTTCACCATCAGCCTCTCATCCCTCACCAGTACAGCCACTTCAGCAGCAAGCCAGCCAACACCAAGGTCCATCACAGCAGCATCAACGGCGCTTCCTGGATACTTGGCACCACTTGACGGCATCACTCCGACCTGGTCCTCGCAGCCCACGATCGGACCTCAGTTCACACACAACTCACCGGCGTGGCAGCCCTGCACACCAGCAGCTTCGGTCCCGACGTCACAACCATGACACTTGCAAGCTCTGAAGCACTGACTACATACCACCTACTATCAACATGGATCGACCTTCGGTCTAGGGGGAAAGTACTGTGGCGACTGATACATAGCGACATCTAATTCATCGCAGTAACATCGCCACAACAATCGATAGCGAGAAGACTAGCATCGTCACAGCCATCGATAGCAAGACGAACTGCAATAAGTTTCAACAGCAAGTAACGAGATGGCGCTGTACCAATACAAGCAACATAAATTAATAACTACAAGACATTTAGAACAAAGAAACCTACATCGCACAGAATAAGTTTCATTACCAATTAACATAAATAGAACGTCCAACCTACTTCGGTTGGACCGCGGTCCCCGGGCTAACAACACCTAGCTCGGAGGGAGACATTTATCCTTTAGTCTCCCAGACATTTATCCTTTAGTCTCCCTGGCCAGTTGTCTCCATCACCACATTAGGGACCCAACCTTCAACCTTACGGTTCCTAAAACGCAGTTCTTACAAAAAATTTCTTCAATGACAGGTCTCTTTTCTTGTTTTGATTTAAGATAGATTGATAGTATTCCTATAATATTTACATAGGTTTTTTATGATGTATTGGTTTTTATTGTTGACATCCAATGATGTCATAAGAATGTTTTGTTTAACAAGGAAATTCACAGAATTCATGAAACTAATCAAACCATGTAATTGTTATACATGCTAAATATGCACATAAACTTAACTAAATTAAACATAAATTGCATTCATAGTTGAATAGGTATTTAAATTATTTTGATGTATGTGTCTATCATTATTTGCTTTTAAATACATTTAACATATCTTTGTTTCAAAGTGTTTAATCCTATTAATATTATAAAGGCGAAAGTTTGTAAGTATGGATGTATGGATGTTTGTTACTCTTTCACGAAAAAACTACTGGACGGATTTGGATAAAACTTTACAGCAATATAGGTTATACATCAGAATAACACATAGGGTACTTTTTACTGGGAAAACTTCTCACTCCCACGGGATACCGACTTCCACGCGGACGAAGTCGCGGGCGTCCACTAGTCTTTTATAGATGTAAGTATAAGGACACTAAGAAGGATAAAAAATGAAGCATTAATTAATAAAGGAAAATGGGACACTCCTGGGAAAAAACGACCTCATCAACCAACAGTGTCTGCTTTAGATAATTTTGATTTAAGTGCAATTCGGAATAAAGTAAATGAATTTTACTGTGTGAAAAAAATTGTTCCAACATTAAGAAGCCTTCACAATGAATTAAAAGATGCAATAGGATTCAGTGGTAGCCGTGAGACTTTACGAAAAATTATGCTTAAGAATGGATTTTCTTTTAAAAGCAATGAAAATGAACGTTCTATGCTTATAGAAAAATACCAGATTTCTGCATGGAGGCACAAGTATTTGAGAGAAATAAATATAAAACGAAACGAAGGAAAGCAAATTGTGTACCTTGATGAAACTTATGTACATCAGAATTATAAAGTTAAAAAGTCTTGGCAAGGACCTTCAACAACTGGTGTCACTACAAAGATATCCTCTGGAAAACGGCATATTGTTGTACATGCTGGATCTGAGGAAGGTTTTGTGCCTGGTGCATTATTAGTGTTCAGTAGTAAATCCAAATCTGCTGATTATCATGATGATATGAACTCATTGAACTTTATGAAATGGGTCAGAGAAAAATTAATACCAAATTTAAGTAAGCCCAGTGTAATTGTTATGGATAATGCCAGCTACCATATAAAACAAATCAATAAACCGCCTATAATGTCTAATACCAAAGCAGATATCCGTAAATGGCTTGTAAATAATGGAATACATTTTGAGGAATATCAGACAAAGGCAGAGTTAATGTGTTTGGTTAATGATAAGAAAACATTGCCTGTATATGAAGCTGAAGAGATTTTAAAAGAACATAATCATGAACTTTTATTGCTGCCACCGTATCATTGTGACTTAAACCCAATAGAGATGGTTTGGAGTCAAGCAAAAAGAAAAATTGCAAGCAGAAACATTGGAATACGGAAAGGAAATGGAAAACTTAATAATAGAGTGTTTTAACTTAATTACCCCTAGTGACTGGAAGAAATACACTGATCATGTTTTAAATGTCGAAAATGATTACAAATTAAAAGATGGCATTGTTGAAAACGAACTTGAAAAATTTATTATATCTGTTGGTGCAGACAGTAGTGAAGAGAGTGACTCTGATGATTCCTTGTCATTGTTATCAGGGTGTAGAATATTTAGAAACAGATTTTGACTATGAATCAGACTAAAGTATTTTTAGTCTGATTCATAGTCAAAATCTTATCTTAAATTTTCTATTGTGATTAACATGATGATTTTGTGACACCTGTATTATGTAATTTATCCATGGCACTTAATTGTAACAAAAATAAATGTTTTTTTTATTGTAATCTGGTGTTTATATTGACTAATTTAATTTGATAGATAGTGGTTCTGGATCAGAGCAAAAGGTTGTGATGAAAATCCCTTAGGAGACATGTATGTGTTATGAACACATTATAAATATAAGGGCCAGAAATCAAAATTGGCTAACATCACATTTATTAAAAAAATGTGGCCAGAGTCGCCCATATTCATTACAAAAAAACAAAGAAGTCGTTGCAAAAAACACCCTTTTAATTAATGACAAATATGAATTTTTAATATTATAAGTGCTGTTAGCCAATAGGTATAACGAATGGGTTAAAAAAAAGATTCGATTTAGTCCGTCAGTCAGATAATAGAAAAATATTGGATACGTATTTTTTTTCGCTTTAATTTAACAACAAATGGCTTAAGAGGTACTATGCGACGACTTCAAATATGCTTTGCAACAATATTACTTTAATACAGTTTATCGATACGAAATCAAGTGTCAAAATGGAGTCCAGTGGAGAATGCCGATATTGACATTTCGAAATTGCTCATCATTGATAGAGAATACGAAATAGTGATTTTGACACAATCAAAGTGTCTATTTTTTACGGTGATGACGATTCTTGGTTGTCAGTTGAGTTAGTGAATAGGCCTACTGATATGCTGTTAACTGTACAATTAAGAACAGTCACGCTTTAGTCAAATGTTCCAAAACAAATAATTTTAATTGATATCTAAATGTTAAGATTAAATATAATTAATAAAAGTATCAAAATTATTTTGCAGTACTACATTCAGTGTTTACTGCTTAAGAATTTTTGAAATTGCCGCCCTTTTCTTGTGACACGTTTCGCTTGCCAGACTCTAGGTGTTCTGGTGATGGAGCACAAGTCAGCGGTGAAATTCCGTTCCGTCAGCTTAGAAATAGTCGTCGTCAACGTAAGGCTTCTGTTGATGGGTCGTGGGTCAACGGCGAAGTTCCAGAGCGCCTTCTCGACGACGCGTCTCTCAATGTGTCGAGTAGATGGTTCTTTCGCCCAGAACGGATCAGCAGCTCTGGCCTCCAGATGAAAACTCGTAGACAGCTTCAGGAGAAAATATTTCCGTCCAAGCTTGAAGGTGGTGAAGAAGGTTTAATAGAGTACTGTTAGTATTTACTTATTAATGTTTAATTACAGCCAAAATGGTGTCAAGTGACTTTGAGACCGTAACTTTGAAGAGTTCCCGGGGCAGTCGGTCCCGGGAAATAGGCCTTTTAAGAATTTAGCTAAATTAGAATTCGTAAAATGTATAACCGAAATCTATGAAAGCTACAGGTTAGGTTTTACATTATTATAAGTTGGCAAAAACATAGGATGAAAGTTCGTAAAAGTTTATATTACAGGATTTTAATGGTTACAGATATAAAATTGAAGGTCCACAGTTATAGAATGGAAAAAGTGAAGAATATAAATGGAAAACATTAAAAAGTTTATAGATATGAGCAAAATTAGTAATGTGAATCTAAGCAATGAAAACGATACGAAAGGTTAGTTACGACATGTTTCAAATGACAAAACACGACGATTTCTGAGACCACCCGGAGGATGCGTCGCTGTCGGATACTTCTCCCGCACTAACAGTAGCTAAATGCTGCTTTTAATAATTTCACAGCTGTAAATCTATTGATTTCCATAACTATTAAAAAACCTTCTCACTTCCATTAAGTTAGTTTAATTTTTCCTTTATACAAATAAAAATAAATTTATTCAAAGATTCGTTCGTACTAATCGAATTGTGTTTGCGTAACTCGTATTAATTGAATTTCAACTCGATATTAATATTAATTATCAGATCCATACAACACTAACAATTTTATTCTCTTTGGTCTAATGTCATGAATTTGTGGTGCCATCAAGTGACACATTCAAGCCGTGCCTGCCATATTAAAAAAAGAAAAAAATTTTCATCGCCATCTTTTATTCATTTAATTTTCATTTTACATGTAAAAATTAATTTATTTACCTGACATTGGTAGAATTGTGCGAAATGCGCAGATAAGTCATTAATTAAAAAAGAAGAAGAAGAAGAAGCTGGAAACTCGTATACAGCTTCGTTCTGGCGTTCTAAAAGTTGTTTCAAAAATCTCATATCATCTCGTGTCTGCGTCGTAATTTATTCGAGGTCAAAGGTCACGAAAACGCTTTTTTGCAATTTTCTATGTTTCTATTGTTAGGTTGTTAAAACTAATTATCACTTTTACTTATTATGTTCATTTTATTTTGTAAGAAATTTAAATAAAAGGAACGTATCTGATTGTCTATGCATCAAATACCAATAACATTGTTTAATATTAAAATGTTGTTAATTAATGATTTTCCATGTTTAACCTGCATGTATAATTAAATAATCATTAAACGTTATTTATGGAAAGAAATAATAGTAATTGTGTCTTAAGTTATAATAATAAGATATGAGTTCTATTATCAATTCACTCTGTGATTCTAAGTTGTTCATTAAATAATACAAATATAAATACTATTATAAGACAAAATCTATTAAAATATTAATTAATCTCATAAAATTTTAAATATCGTAAGCATTAATGATTAACAATCTCAATTAGTTTCCATTTCACTTTTATCTCTCACTCTTCTTTTTTGTGTCATGGCTAGGGTTACCACCCGTACTTTATAATAAAATATTGTACGTTATTTCAGACAATTGTACTCTATACTCTATAAGAAAAATAAAGTACACTAAAATACTTTATGTCGTATGATTTGATTTGTTTGTGATTTTGAAGCTTAGACGTAAGTATTTTTCCGTTAAACAAATAGAAAATGTATTTTTAAGTTTAGTAATAAAGAAAAATAAATAATACTTTATTTTGATTCAATTTACTTTGTTTTTGTTCCTATAATAACTAATGTACTTTATTTGGGGAAAAAAGGTGGCAACCCTAGTCATGGCACCCATTTTTTTAACGGGAAATGAGAGCAGGGCACTAGCGCTCGTTGGGTTTTCTTTCGCATGTTCGGTAAAGATTTTTCAAAAAGAGTAAAACGAAAACTAATAGAGGTTGAATACATTTATATAGAGATCAAGACCTCAAAATAATTGTACAATCTAATTGCAATTAATAAACGGCAAAAGTTATAGAAAGGTGTTTTATTAGTGAGAGATCTTAAATGTACTATGGTTCCAATCACTTCAACACCTATTTTGAAAATTAAAGATAAAAAAAATTGTCTCAACTTTTTTTCTATACGCTCAACCCTTTTTGAGATAGAGGGCGGAGAGCACCCAACGCTCAGGCATATATACTGTAACTGTAATTACCAAATTCAAAAATAGTTAGGATATGATTAAGAACCTCAAGAATGGGGCTGAGTATATCTAAAATCCAAAATGAATTTCTGCAACCTATAACTACACTATTACCACCAGCTCCAGATGAATTACTCATTACAACATTTTGTAATTGTCAGAATGGTTGTGGTTTACGCTGCGGATACAGAAAATCGGGCTTGCAATGCTCTTTAACTTGTGGACAATGCAATAGGCAAGCTTGTCTCAATGCTGCCTTATTGCAAGACGATTCCGAGGAAGAAACTGCATTTGATCCAGAAATTTTAGAAGGTTTGGAGACAATGATGCAGGAAATCTGGTTGGGTTGCTTTTTACTGAACGTACTTAGCAATATTATTTGTTTGAATAATAAGGCGAAACAATAAATTCAAGGTTAAATTATCTTTAACGTAATCATTATCCACCTACTATTCATAGTGTTTTAGTGATGTATCAAAATATCAAAAGCATTTTTATACTGTATGTGTGTGCCTAAGACAAAAATATATACCGACCGCCTTCAGTTATTGGGAGTAGAGATATCCTCTAACCTTAACTTTGGGCGGTTCATTGAGTCCAAAGTAGCAAAGCTAGAACGCTAAGTATCCTAGCGAAGGTCCGGCGGTACTTCACACCAGAACAGCTTTTGATGTTGTACAAAGCGCAGGTTCGGTCTTGTGTGGAGTACTGCTGCCACATTTGGGCTGGTGCCGCAAAATGCCACTTTTCGGCATTGGATTCAATGGAGAGGCGTGCGAGAAGGCTTAATGGTGACCTGAAATTGGTTGAAACCAATCTGCATAGCCTTCAGCACAGGCGCAGAGTTGCTAGCCTCTCGGCATTCTACAGGATACATTTTGGAGAGTGTGCGCAGGAATTGCATGACCTAATTCCCCCCTCCCCGTTCTACCATCGAACGTCTCGACGCACGGCCGGTATCCTTTCGTCGTCAACATCCCTCCCGGTAAGAACGGCACGATTCGATTCGTCATTCTTAATACGTACCGCCAAGGACCGGAATAAATTGCCAGCGTCTGTATTTCCGTCCGATTATAATGTGAATGTCTTCAAATCAAGAGAGAATAGGCTGTTACTAGGTTAATGCGCTATACCACCCAAGGCTTCATCACCACTTACCGTCAGGTGGGATCGTAGTCAAGCGTTAACCTATAAAGTATATAAATTTTAATTTTAAAACACATGTCTGAAATCGAACTAAAAGTAAAAAGACAAGTTGTATTATGGCTTTGATAAATAAAATTCTCATTGCAGTCGGTGGACCGTTCGGAACATTTGTAATTCAAGAGGTTCCCCGTCAGCAATATTTTTTTCTATTAAGTCCAAATATTTATAAATAAATATAGAAATATTGGTCAAAGTAGTCGAACGGCTAGAAAGCGCGTACGGTACTAAAAGCAATATCTCTTCAGTATGTATGACAAAATTATCACAATAAATTCTACGTTTAAGATATTCTAAAGAATATATATCGATTGATCTACAGGAATCAGGTAACATTGATCCCGAAATAAAAAATATCTAATAAATTTCTCAAAGACTTCAACAATCGTCCAATGCCGACACACTTAAATTCACTTATTATTCTATAATTAACCCGTTATAATTTTATTTGCATAATAGATATGCAGATAAATATATTATACTAAAACACAACTAGAGTGAGTAGTTATTATAAACTAGCTTTCCGGCTTCTCCCGCGTGGTCCGCTGGTACCTTACTCATAGATCTAAACTCCCTTCCCGCACTCGCAACCCCGCCCTGTGACGTCCAATTCGCAACGGGCCGTGCTGCAGAAATCGTAGGTAATATTTTAATTTCGCCATAACTTCAAAACCAAACGCCCAATTTAATCATTCAAAGACCAAATATTATCTACATAAACTGTACTTAGTCATGAAATAATTTATTTTGATAAGGATTAATAGCACGAGTAAAATAAACGCGTTTAAATGTAGTCCAAAAAAAATCAAGATTTTTAAATAAAATAATGGTTGTTGTGCCTCACTCGACGTAGATAGGTATAGTGTGTCGCGGACTTTTTTGTAGATCTTTATAAGATCTACAATTAATAAGAACATTTTATGGTTCTATCTATTATAGTTTAAGGCAGCGTACGCAAAATAAGTAACTTTTCTGGTTGATTTTTTACACCTTGTGTCCGAAAAACCCAAATATCTTACGGAACCCTATTTTTTTACAAAATAAAATATAGCCTATGTTACTCGTGGATAATGTAGCTTTCGAATGGTGAAAGAATTTTTATAATCTGTCCAGTAGTTTTTGAGCCTATTCATTACAATTAAACAACAAACAAACATACAAACCAATTTTCCTCTTTATAATATTAATATACATAGATAAGGCAGAAAATAAAAATACATTTAGAGTTTACTAAAATGTATTTCTGTATTAATGTCATATCTTAGGTCTTATCATTGTTTACGCTAATGTTGGCTTAAGAAATACTAATATAGTTAAATTAAACACCAAATAATTCTTCAAATGAACTATGAATTTTATGTAACATATCAGATGCTATCATATTCCTTCCGTTTTCTGCAAATGCATGTGCATTGCAAGTTCTCGTAAATTTTGACGCAGCATATGCAGCTACACTTTGAGCTACTTGTAAAGAATTTTCATTATCACACAAATTGGCTTTCAAAGCCCAATTGTAAAAAGTACCCATTGCACCTGCCAAAATATCACCTTGTCCCGCAGTTCTTCGATCTGATCCTCCGCCTAATAATGACCAGTTAAATTTATTAACACTAGTATAAAATGTATCTTCGTAGCCTTTTACTAAAACTGAAACATTGCCTCCCCAATAATTATACCAATGTGTGTTATTTGAATTTATCGCTTCAATTAACTTTGCAGCTTCGCGCCTGTTAGGTGTTAATATTGCACCTGGCTTGGGGTAATTTAGTAATACAGAAACATTTGTAGAAAGAGCGTACAAACCATCCGCATCAACAACCAATGGTTTTTTTAAACTTTTACATGTCTCAATAATATCCTGAATTAAAGCGATTTGTTCAACCTCCCTTCCGAATCCGGGGCCAACCACAACAACATCCAACTTTTCGAGTATTCTGCTAATTTTAGAGGCATAATGCTTACTGAGGTATGGGTACACTATTAAATCAGGACTATACCCTTTTATTATAGGCGCAGCTGTTTCCTTAGTAATAACATATACAAGATCGGCACCGACCTGAAAAATAAAAACAATGGTGATAAAAAAGCGTATATCATGTACAGTCAACAGCACGTCAAGTTATACAAAACTAAAAAAGCTGATGTGCAGCCGTGTGTACCTGGGCCTGGTAACTAATAAATGTTATAACAAAGAATAATAGAAAACACTCGAAATACAATATGTGCTAAATACCAAAAATCCTTTTTCTCTTTAATGATTCTTTAGATTCCCCTTTTTCCTGAGTAATATAGATTAGTAACTATAGCCAATAAATTCAACACAGTAATCAATACATCTTGTCACAAATGGGTGTTTATTACATCCATATTATCAAGAAAACCGGAAGGGTTGTCATGGAGAATTCAAGAACGTACCGTAGCGATATCTACCGAGTTTGATTTCGGGAACTAATGTTTTTTTTTCCTCATTGGTGAAAGAAGACTAATTGTTAGTAATGTGTTTGAATTGTATAGAATATACCATACCCTTAATAATATTAAGTTAATGTATCAAAAAAACTACAGTTTTAAATGTTTTATTATAAAAACAGGTAAAAATCATAATCTAATAAAAAGTTTGATTCTAAAAATATTATGCTTTTAATAGATTACTAAATATGATAAAAGATGGTAGCTTTATTTATTTTTTTAAGACGATGCCAGCTATTATGTTACTATTATAACTGCTACGTAGTGTAATGTATAAAATAACTTACAAATAAAAATAAATACATATAAACTTCTTAATTAGGTATTTACTTACTCGTAACGAAGTTAAGGCTCCAAAGTACGGAGCACCAGAAAATTCATCACTGCCTCCTAATACGCCTATTCGACCAACTTCACCTTTACTTTTTTTATATAAATCAGGGATAATTTGTTTGCTTAAAGCAGTTAACTTTTCTTTTGATAAAATTCCTTCTTTGATACACTCATCAGTAGTAACTGATAGCAAAAAATAATTTTGAATAACAAAAACAATAATCCTATAATTCATATTCAAATTAGGTGAACAGAAGGACTTATTTAAAAACTTAAAAACATCAATAACACAGTAGTCGATAAAATGCACTTATGATTTTTTACATTTAATTTGAACATGGAATATTTTATATTATCATTAATAATAATATGTAATATACGTCAAAGTTTTCTAAATTTCAAATACGATATGTAACTATGTTACTGGTGCAATATTACTTTACGACTGTTTCGTAAACTCTAAAGAAGCAGTAAAGTGATAACCTTTCCTTTTATGATACTAACTACCACAGAATTTTTATCTGTTCTGTGCTAACTACTATATAATATACTCTATGATACTAACTTAATTACACATGGAATGACCAAGCAAAAACTCGTCCGACAACATAATTAAAGCTTAATGTCATCATAACAGTAATCTTTTTAAAAACGACTTCCATTTTATTATTTTTAGAATTAAAAACAAAAGACACATAATTAGAAATTCTCGTTGTCGTTAGTGTGTATATTATTTGCCCGTCTATAAATAATGAGGTTTTTCAAGCGATAAAAAACCTGACGCTGATATATAATATGAAAAATAACGCGAGGACTTCGATTGAAATCGGAATCGCATTATTTTTTTGCTCTGAAGTTAGGTTTCGATTCTCCGAATTCAAACCCCGTAGTTTCGGAGTTTCAGTCTCATATCAAATTTCAAATAAATGTAATAATAGAGCTCTAATTAATGATTTGTAATAATAGAGCGTTGACACTAAAGTCTTCTTCTTCTTCTTAACTTTAATGGCTCTTTGCGTCACCACAATACTGCCAACTTCACGTAGGAGACCATTACACGATTTAAATACATTTATTTAACCAATTTTGAATTATCAATTCTATCTATCATAGATTCTCAACGTGGGCGATAACGCCCCCTTGTGGGCGTTTGAGACTTTCGGGGGGGCAGTAGAAGACCCAGAGAAAATTAGGGGGCATTGAGATGGCGCAGAGGGGGCGTGGGTAGATTATAAATATAGTCTAAAAGGCAAAAAAATACACGCTAATCACGTACTAAAGTAAAATAAAAATTAATATCGTTTAATTTTTGTTATTGTAGGTATTGTTATCATTTTTATCACGTGTGCACGTATTTTGGTAGGGCGGGCAATGGATTAAAATCATCATTACTAAAAATTATAAAATAAAAAGTACTACAATAGAGGTTAAAGTACAGAGATTAAGATTATATAAATTTTAATTTCCAAAAGATACTTAATATTTGTTGAAATTATAATAAAATAAACATACACAAAACATTAATTAATTAATAATTATTAATCGATGTTTTGTGTATGTTTATAATCTAAACTGGCAAGCGAACCGGCTTGGGGCCGCGGTCAACCTCTACCATACAATTTCAGATTTATTTCACTAAAATGGCTTATTCCGAATGGTTTTTATTATTTCAAGATGAAATAGATTAAATTATATTAATTTTTTGTTCGTCAGTGTCTTCGGGGCATTCGGGAGTCAGCAAGTGACGTACATGCGTCGACAGGTCTGAGCCCGCACTCTAATCCCGCGTCGCCCTTGCCCCCGCGCGGCGTCCGCCCTTACCTTTCGCGCCGGGTGTTTAAAACGAGTCACTGCATGTTTATCTTATTCCTGTCGTTACTGCATGTTATGTTAAATATCTCCAACCTATATAAAGGCAATGATTGTTAATTTTATTTTCATTAGCATTATCGCGCGCAATTGAGAACAGGGTTTTAAAAGTTAATCTTTTACTCACGTATCTGTAAAGTGCAAACCATGTCAGAAGCAAAAAAGAAGAGGCGGCAGTATTGTGCGGATTATATTAAATACGGATTTATCGAGATCCATCCACAAATCCATCATCGCCATTGTGCCTTATTTGTAAAAAAACATTTTCAAATGAAGCGATGAAGCCTTCCAGGCTTCAAGATCATTTTAATAAAATACACCCGGATAAGAAAGACAAAGATGTGACCTATTTTCAAGACATGAAAAAGAAGTACGAAATTCAGCCTAATATATCAAAACATTTTTCATCAGCTTCTAAGCAAGACGATGACGGACTTCGAGCTTCGTACAATATCTCATTGTTGATTGCTAAAATAGGGAAACCACACACTATTTGGGAAGATTTAATTTTACCAGCAATCAAAGAAGTAATAACCACTGTACTCCATAAACCAGCTGCAGATATTATCCGAAAAATTCCTTTGAGCAATAGTTCTGTGCAAAGACGAATAGATGAGATGGCTAAAAACATTGAAGAATCATAGTGCAATTATCTGCAGACTTGTCAATTTTCAATTCAGCTGGATGAGTCCACTTTACCCACCAATGAAGCACTGTTATTGTCATACGTGAGGTTCATTAAGGATGAGAAAATATGTTAAGAACTATTGTTTGCTACAAATTTGGAAACGGATACAAAAGGAGAAACTATATTTAATACTCTTGAAAAGTTTTGTGCCGAAAAGGAAATTCCGTTGAATAATATTTTGTCAGTTGCTACGGATGGCGCATCGGCTATGACAAGGCGTCACAAAGGCTTAATAGCGTGCTTAAAAAATAAAGTTCCTGACGTGCTTGCTGTGCATTGCGTAATTCATCGCCAGCATTTGGTTGCGAAAAATCTGAATGAACGCCTCCATATATCACTGCAATATGTCATCAGATCAGTCAATAAAATCAGAAGTAACTCGTTGAATGACAGATTATTTAGTCAGCTTTGCATTGCCAATGATGAAGATTTCAACCGACTGCTGCTTCACACAGAGGAGCGCTGGCTGTCAATAGGTACTTGCTTGACTCGATTTTACAATCTGTTTGGATCTGTGATAGAGTTCCTAGAAAACAAAGACCCAGAATTGCGCGACAACCTCATCTCATCAAAGAAAGATATTGCGTACTTGACAGACCTGTATAAATTGTTTAATGATGTCAACCTCCAACTTCAAGGTGATGACTTAAACTTGATTAAGACAAAAAATAGCATTGCTGCTTTCGTATCCAAACTACTTTTATATAAAAGAAATATCGGCGGATGGGAATTCAACAACTTCCCAAATTTATCACGAGTATCATTCAATAACGACGACTTGCTTGTTTACTGTCAACACTTGGAAAACCTCCACAGAGATTTCAAGGAACGATTCCAGGACGTTTTAAACATGGACATGCCAGACTGGGTTTTGGATCCTTTTTCAAATGTTAACACAGCAGGGTCATCCTAATTAGAAGAAGAACTAATAGAACTAACGACAAACGAGGAATTAAAAATTAAATTCAAGAATGGCTACCAAGAATTTTGGCTGCAGAAGCCGATTTCACAACTGTACCCAGGATTATGGTTGATTGTTCAACTATTTCTGATAGCATTCCCATCTTTCTATTTAGCTGAACGTGGATTTAGTGCTGTAGCAACGTTGGTAACTAAAAAGAGAAATCGGCTTCATGTTACTGAACGCGGTGACTTACGGTTGTTTTTAAGTAAAATCGAGCCTGATATTAACAAACTCCTTAAAATGCATCAAATTCAACCTTCTCATTAGTTATGTCATAAATTCATGTCTTTTGAATGAAAAAAAAAAATACACCTCGATATAACTAAGCATGCGTTTTAATTGCTCCCATTGAAACATTTTTCTTTAATTTTTCATTTTAAATTAAGAAATAGCTCTAGAAAAAAAATATATTCTCAAAGTGGGCGGTAAGCAAAATAAGGTTGAGAAACTATGTTCTACATGGATTTACCAAAAACAACACGTTAAACGATTTAAATCCGTTATCAAGAAATTATTTTATATAAACAATCATTTAATCATAATCATTTTAAGTCTTACCACAGACCACTATTAAATTAACTAATTATGATAAAGTAAATGTAACACTAAAGTCGTATTGTGGTTCTGTTACTTGCATAATCTTTGACAGATCTTTTTCACAATTTGTAACCGGAGCTCAGACCAAATAAAAAGTAAAGACGGAGTTCTCTGAATAACAAAGTGAAGCCGATTTTTAGCAATTGTAGTGTGCGTGCCAGTGTGACCATAGTCATTAAAAACATCCCAATAACTTAACGTTCCGACGTTATAGAGTTAACGTTAACGCTATGCTATTTAATAATATAATGTAAATTTGTTTGTCAATATCAGCATAGATATTCTTAAATCTTTAAGAGTATATAATTATTATTGGAGGCCATACATTAATAACAGAAGTAATAATAAAGAATATACAGAAGATTAACAGAAGTAATTAAGTGAACTCAATGTCTTTTTCGCATTTAATAAAATCTGAAATGACTGTTTGTGTCATAAATAAAATTAAAAAAAGAAGTATTCTAAGGAAAAAATATTTCTGCTCAAAGAAACTACACTAAAATTATGCCTATATATAATACATATATAGTCAACTATTATAGTCAACTGATCTCGTAAAGTTCATTTAGCATATTAATTCTCCGCTTACACGGTACTAATTTCGATTTGTTTACGAAATAGCGCCTCTGATTGGTCTATCTCTGTAATTGTTTTTAAGTTGTTTTTACAAACATTCGAAAATAGTACGTTTATAAATTTAAACATCAAGTACTAGACCATTTTGAGTAATTTGATTCTAATGTGACAGATATTTTTAGCTATTGTATGTGAATAATGCTGTTCCTAAATTAGTAAAGGTATAAGTTTTTACATCTGATAGTAGTCATCCGATAGTAGTAAAAAAATGCTTTCGTCTTGCCATAATTTATTATGGTTTATGAAAAATGATCAGGTAATTATTTAAGTATCTTTCTACATCTTCGAACGCAATTACCGACGTTCCAAAAATCTCATCGTACCTAGCGTAAGTGACGTGTAGCTTCTAAAAGAGCTGCCCTACATTGCGCCGCTCCGATCAGGAAAAAAACGGACAAGTGCACAATCTACCCATCCGGGTTTTTCATGTCATTCCGGACCGGAAAAAATCGGACCGCCGGATCTGAAAATTCAGTGTAGTGCGCAAGCGCCCTTCCTCCTTCTCCATTTTGACGACGCTAAGCGTGCATTTGTTAATTAATGTTATTTTTGGCGTAGCTCTCGACTTTCACAAGTGCTTGTAACAGCCTAGACTGAATAAATGATTTTGATTTTGATTTTGATTAAATTAATAAAGAGTATTAAATCACAATTTTATAACTTTCATTGATCACGGCGATCATTGTGTCTCTGAAGGACAGAGGACACATCACCGTTCCTTTTAACTAACATATTAAAAAACTGAAATTGGAAAAGTTCGAAATTTAGATAGTAAGATAACTCTTTATTGTTGACATTACACTATTTACAGAAACAAACATAAATAAAACTCAATTAAAATGAAAATAATTGGCGGCCTTATCGCTTAAAGTGATTACTTCCAGGCAACCTTTGGATGGAGAAAGAGATAGTCATTATAACGGAGACGGGGGTGTACATGTGAACAACAGTATACAATTAAGTGCAACAATGAATATAAAAACACACAAACTACATACCTACAATAAATATTTATATATGATATTATATAATAATAATGGCATACATCTATACTACATATATACACATATTACCATATGTGGAATAAGTAACAGTGCAGCAGCATCAAAGTAATTATTGCGAAAGGTAGAATTCTTAGATTACAATACAAATACGAAAAAGTACAAATAGAGTATGATTTGTTTATTGAGTTTTGAAAACTAATTTACTTTTAAACATGAAAGAAAACCGGAAGGGTTGTCATGGAGAAATCAAGAACGTACCGTAGCGACATCTAGTTTGATTTCGGGAACTTATGTTTTTTTCAAATACTTCCTCATCAGCTGCAAGCTTGATGAGTGATGAGATGACAGTGTAAGGGATGGGCAAGTGAAAAAAACATATCGATTAATGTAGAACCAATTTGTTAAAAGCTGTATCAATTTAATTTTTATTGTAACTTTTAGTGGATTTAGCAATATATGTATTGATTGTTTTCATAAGCAAGCGGCAGATAGTTTTATTCCAATCCATGCCATACTCAGAAACGATAGTGTCTGAGAATGGCAAGGTATTCATGATTGATATTTACTAACAAACTATTTCAAAATTGATTGATTTGATTGATAATTTATAACAATTATCAATACACAGACTAAAATATTAACAATTATTAAAATACCTATATCGAATAATGTTTCTGAAGTCTAAATTTTGTCGTATTTTTGTTATATGTCATTACATTCTACATGTCAAACTGTCATTCGTTTGCCGTATAATAAAAACAAAAGGGGTTTCAGCGCACCTATTTTGTATTTTAGTACAAAATGGATGAAAAATATGAGAGTGTTAAACTTTGTTACACCATACACAAGTACTCCGGTTATTCGTCAAATTACATTCCCGAGTAAGTATTTTCTTTAACTGATCTTTTCGGTGTAAATGCACTTGTATCCCCATCGGAAGAGCAGGTAGCTAGCCAGTTTTTTTCTATGCAGTCCTAATTTAAGCGTGTTATTTTTTTGGCAGGAACATTATGGTAAACAACCCCTCCGATCAGTTATCAAGGTGGTTCACAGACAGCTCCATTCCAGCACAGTATATTATGCTGAAATTGAAAACTCCATCTATTGTAGAAACTATTAAATTTGGAAAATATATAAAAGCTCATGTCAGTGATCTAAAGAAATTTCAAATATTTGGTGGAACTGATGAAAACAATCTATCTTTATTATTGTCAGCGTGAGTATTAAAAGCATGTGGTATTTTTCCATAAAAATTTATAAGTGTTTCTGTTTTTTACTATTTAACATTTATACTAATTGCTTAATTATAATGAATTGATAACAAAATTACTTTTACTATTTGAATTTTTTTTAGTGTAGTTATGTAGTACCTTTGTAACTAATTGCATTTACAAACCAACAGTGGTCTGAAGAAAGATAGTTCACCAGAGACATTTCGCTTGAGACACAAGACAGTAGAAGGATTGTATCTGCCAATTCAATATATTAAAATTGTACCAGTGCAGTCCTGGGGTCCAGCATATAATTACACGATATGGTATGTAGAGCTTCAGGGAAAAAATCAAGAGGAACTCATTAGTTACGCTATGGATACTATCAATTTGGTGAGTATGTTTTTTATGTGTATATATAAGAATTTACAAGTTTCAGTTGTTAAAGAATCATGCAACCTTTTCATACATTGATTCACCTGTCATTTTCATTTAAACCTTTACCTACAATTAGTGTTAATTTAAATTGGCCTTTGCTTAAAATAGATTAATAATGAAACATTTTCATTTGAATGCCAGTGAAATGTGTAATTTTAAATAATATTGTGAGGTCATCATTGTGAAGCTAGTTTAAAAAATTATCTCTATTAAAACCAAAGCTTTTTATAGTTTTTATAGTTCCACAGTTGAAAATAACTGTGGAAGTAAAATGTAATTCTTAATATGCACTTTTGAAACTAAAATTTTGTTGTTGTAGATGAAACAAATTATAGCAAGCCATCATTGTATGGTCCATATTTCTCATAAACATTTTAAAAGTAATTAAAAAGTAATATGTAAAATAAAAAATAGTGAGACTGCTCTTTTTTCTTGCCTTATTTTAAGATTTACCTATATATTGAGTTGTTAGAAAATCATAAATTGAATAAAGTACATAGCAAGTTATTAGTTTTATAATATCTTTATAATACTGTCCATATACAACAATACAATGCTGTATCAATTGAACCACTGAGAAAAGCAGTTCGCCCTCTAGTCCTTCAGTGTTTCTTCAATAGCCTTTTGAAATGCAGGCACTGTTTCCTTAGCTAAACTTTGTAAAATGTTTTACTATTATATTCCATACCTAACAGTAGCTAATGTTTTATTTTATTAACAGAAAAAAGAAGAAGAGGCTGTCCGCATCCTTTTAAAACATTTACGTCGCCGTCGCTATAGAGATGCATTTGAGGCCTTATCAAGAGAGAGTGGCGTCCGACTTGAGGGTTCTATTCAGGCACGCTTATGGAATGCACTTGTTGAAAGTGGTGATTATAAGCTTGCAGAACAAATTTTGGAGGAAGCAGTCCATAGTAAGTGATTTTTATCTCACTCACTTTAATAAATCAATAAAATATAAATTCGATATAAATATACAAATTTGTGATTCATTCAAAGCTTAAAGACATTAAAACCTTAATGGATGTTTGTACAAATTACCGTGAATAGTATAAATGCAAAAATGTTGTAAGTGTTATTTCGCTTTAATGGGAATTTTAATGGATGTTTCTGCAACTGGCTGTGAGATGTGTATTGACATCAGAGGGAACAACAATTAACATGTTTGGTTCTATGGTCAAAAGTATATTATCAAATCAAATATTTGGTAAAGTTGGATCATGTTGACAGTGTAATGCAATTTGAGCATACTGTGTGAGAATGAGAAGCCTCTGTAAAAAAACATGTACTTGAGACACAATTTAAGCCTATAAACTTTTGCTGACCAAGTAACTGCTAAAGTAACAAATATTTGATGAATTTTGTTATATCCCTGTTCGCGTAATTTGGAGGAACACTTGTCCATTTACCAAAAGATTATTACTTTGTTTTTTTTTTTACTTCTTACTATATTTTTTCTTTGTGTTAGCAGTCTCCTGCTTACAATCAGCAATTACTTCGAGTTGGCTGGTCATCCTTTCCTTTCCGTACCAGTTGATATGCCAATTACGTCATACATCATAATTATAAAACAAAGTCGCTTTCCACTATCTATACACTGAGATCTATTAAACTACGCAACAGATTTTAATGCAATTTACATCAATATACAGGGTGATTTAAAGTCGTATATGTACCATGCTGGTGAAGCCGCTAGCGGAAAACTTGTATTTGAATAAAGGAATTTTCATTTTCAATGTTTGTAGCGGGCGAGTTTGACTGGTACATGTCGTGGCAGATATACACTCCTCAGTGGCGGCAGATGTCCGCGTGCTCGGCGCAGGTGGAGGCGCGTTTATGTTGCGGAGACCCTGCTCCCCTCTCGCCCAGCGCACCTATAAACGACCTGCTCTGTAACGACCGCGATCCCCGACCCGATTCTGCCGTACGTATTACTATCTATTATATACTAGAATCTGTTTATATTTAATACAACCACTTAATATAAACTACTCCAACCTAACTTTCTATAATGTGATCGTTTCAATTCGTCAAAGAATCCCATCTTTGCTTATTGAGATCATCAGGAAACCAGCGACTGGAAATGCACATGTATTGCACAAAGTTTTGCGATAAATCTTTTGCTGTTCACACTGTATGCTTATCAAATGCCCTACCTTTGTCGATTAGTAAAGCTAATTCTGCTAATTTATTTAGGAAACTTGTTAGAAAGCATTACTTGTTTATGAAAGTATGTATATAGATATTATATGTTTGTATATGTATTATAGTTTATATCATAATACTAATAATATAATAGGAAATATCATACTAATCTCATAGAAATAAGTATTTTTTTGATATGGTATTTTACATCGTTATAATTTCTATGGAATAATAGCAGAGATACACAAATAACAGTTATGAAAAACCTACTCATAACACTAACGAGCAGACTGCTACAACACACTCTAGAAGCTAAAATTAGTCGATGTTCTTATGTCATCGGAAACGCGATTTACAAATAAAAACTATTTTTCTATTCCCAAATATAAATTCTATAGTACAGAACATCTTGATGGCACTGCTTATGTTGGATCAGGAATTCTAATAAAATCAAATATAAAACATGTAGTCAAACTATATTGTGAATGCCAATTGGCTGCTACAACACACTCTAGAAGTTAAAACATTCTCTTTGAGAACAATGGCTACACTCAAGTCGTGAGTCGTGAAACCTTTCAAGCTTTTCAATCTTTCCAATTTGTTTCAAGTGGTTTAAAACAGTTTTATCACTAACACCGCAACCTGCAGTGGCTGATTTGCGATGACTCCGTTTCCACAATAGCCTTCAATTCTTCATTAATAACTTGGGTCTCCGGCCGTCCACGGGGCTTGTTCTGCAGGTCGAAATTTCCAGAACGAAAACATTGGAACCAAAAACGCACTGTGTTTTCTTTTGCGACACAACCGCAATACACATTCGAGACGTTTTCGCAGCACTGGTACCACGGTGGAACTAGTACTCGTAAATAACACGATATTTCAAGTTTTCCATTTTTTTATACTGGGTGACGTAAATAGTATAAACTGAAGAAAAAAAAAGAAACAAATGAATGCCGCCTAACGAAACACAAATACATGTGTAAATGGCTGTATAAATATGAATTTTGAATTCCCAACCAAGGAGGAGAAATTTGTGATTAAAGTTGCCAGTACGTCTAAACGCCGATTTCATATGTAAGGAACTAATAGTTTATCGAATTGGTGAAATAAAAATAAAAGCCTAAAATATAATTTTATGTAATTTTTTTTGATGTAAACTTTTTGTTACAACTATAGGTGTATATTTACCGTCACATCCGCTCTGACAAGTAGCATGCCTTTTGAATATTTTTAAGATACCACATTTAAGTTGCATTTTTTAATAATTATATTCAAGACGTAAATAAACTATGTCGGAAAATATTTACATAAATATATTTAATCTTTTTTTGAATTAGACGCATTTCCCTATTAACAGTAGTCATCCTTCTATGTTTATAAATTGTTTATAGGTTCACAATCTATTACCCCATCATTAGATCTTTTATATTTAACGCCATCCCAAAGTTGCTTGGAAGAGATCACTTTTAGTGATCAAATTGGTGTGTAGACAACATTTTTATTTTATAGATATACATGAAGTTAAAATCTAAAAATAAATTTAATTTCGTAAATTTCCCGCGATAACGCCACTTCTGTCATGGGGTCCCTATGGCGTCACGGCATTTTGAAACGAATATCTTTCTAAGCATGCATAAGGTTGAATTCTCTAAGTTTTGGTATAAATAAGAAGGGCGTGACTTCACGCGCTGTTGCAGTCACGTGACAACGAGCATAAAATATTTATTTTTTCATAATTAGTTTAAGCAATATAATAGACATAAAAGTGTGATTATGGGTTAAAGTATATTAAGCACTACCATAAAAAAATAATATAACGTTTTCCAAAAGACCAATGAAAATTCTAAGAATTAACTCCCTAAAACATTTTTTCTAACTTCTAAAACAAAAATGTTATGACACGTTTTTTAGCTCTCCTGAAAGGTCATGTTTTGGTTTATACGCTATAAAACAACAAAAAGCAGGGCCGGCCCGGTCATATACGCAAACTAGGCAACTGCCTAGGGCGCTCGTATTTAAGGGATGGCCTAGCATATCAAAAAGATTGTTTGCTTCCAATTGTTTAAACCTAAAAATACAGTATCTTAAAAAAATGAGTTCATGTTCGCGGTACTCAAAATTATACTTTTTAATCAGTATACCTATATGAGCTTTTTATTTTATTGTGATTTTTTATGGGCGTTGTTCTAGTGTTTTGCCTAGGACGCCAAGTTTCATTGAGCTGGCGCTGATAAAAAGCCTATTAAATGTCTCCACAGTTAGCACCAGACTACAAATTAGTAAATGTGCATTACACAATAGGAATGATGATTAATTTCTGTTTGTAAGTCTTAGGGCCGGTTTCACCAGTTGCTGATAAAGTCCCTGATAGTCTATTAGGAACTTATCTGCCAGATAAACTACAACTTTTTTATTGTAAAATTAATCGTAGATTATTGAAAAATTTTAAATGCGTATTTTTTTATTTTTTGCATAATCGATAAATTATCGCAATATATTGAGTTGAAATGTCGCATGACGTCACGCCTTTTGTACATTTTCTACAAAACTGACTTAGCGAGCCCCCCGCTCCTCAATTTTATTGCTTATTATCAAGCCGTATCTTGTTAAATTGAAGCAAAAAAATACGTATCTAATATTTTTCTATTATCTGACTGACGGACTATTTTTTTAACCCAGTGATCCCTATTAGACACTGTTCGTACGTACTAGCAGCAAGTCAATGAACTTACTACACACGCCTAGCCGAAGCCTCGCTAATACTGACATAAACTAGTTTTTTTAAAATATTATTTGAATTAGTTTGTAAACATAAAGGTAATATGTAATTAAAAAATAAAGTTAAGTTGTTCATTTGTTATTTGTTGTACAGGAACCAGATATGGTATCAGGTGAACAGACTGAAGCGTGCGACGCGTCGTGTTGCTATAAACCGGGACCCCGCGGTGGACATCAGCTCGTTGTGGATGCCACCACTGGTATGTCACATTTATTTTAAACGCAGTAAGGGCTAATTTGCATTAAGTAGTGAATTCCTTACACATAAGTAACAAAATTAAACATCACCGTTTCATTTTGGAACATTATTGAATATAAGTTGACATGTATTTGCTTAGTATTACCATTGCTTTTCCCAAGCTTAGTCTCTTTGAGTTTTCCGTTTTCAAGAACCAATTATAGGTAAAACGCTTTTTTACTTCCCTCAGGTAGGTCTCAATAATTTATGCGGTAGGTACTATTTTCTATCAATTAGAAAAGGCCTGTGCTACATATCTTTTAACACGTTTATTCGCGTATCACACGATGTCAGGTGAAGCGGCCGTCCCAACATAGAACATCGGGGTTTTTTAAATGGCTTTTAGTATGTGTTTTGGCCATTAGAGTAAGCAATGAATTTTTGACAGATAGATGTGGCCTGCGGGTGGGTAGCTATATTGTTGTAGTTTTGCTCCCGCTCGCGAATTGTTCGCCACTCGTGTTCAAGATTTTGGCTTGGCAATGAATGTGTTAATTAAAGAGAGAGACTGAAAATGAGATAAAAATTGCTGTAATAAATTTTAATAGATTCTATATAATATCTCAGGTACGCTTTATCTATTCGGTGGCTGGAACGGAACAGAAGATCTGGATGATTTGTGGTCATATGACACAAAGGCAGAGCGTTGGCAATTGTTATGTAGGCACAGTGGACTAGTCGGTGGACCATCGCCGCGCTCATGCCACAAGATGGTACTAGAACCACGGAAGAAACGGCTCTACACAGTTGGAAGATATCTTGACAATGCTCAAAGATTGCCTGCCAATATGCGTGTGAGTATATTCTGTGTCTATACTATAATATAAAGAGGAAAGACTTCATTGTTTATTTGCATTTAATAGGCTCTGAAACTGCTGGACCGATTTTTTGTTTCAACTACGGGAAGCTAAAACATATGCAGGTGTCATAGGTTATTATTTTCGCGGCCGAAGAAAACATTTAGTCCTTATATATAAAAAATATTTTTGTCTGATATATAGACATAATGTAACATTTAGAACGGTCATTATGAGAAAGTGTGGAACTGACTTACAAAGATCGGTTCTTAGAAACTATGGCATCTATTTTAGTGTAAAGACAACTGCATTCATACATTTAAAAAGCCAATTCTCGGTTTGGAAATAGAATCCGGACGTTTTGAAAAATAAAATTTACATTATTTCTGCTTTAATAACAATTGTGTAGGTATTGAGCAGTTAATGTCAAGAAACAAGATATAAACTGAATAAAATACTTTTCAAGTTAGTATACATTCTACATAAGCGCATTGAGGAAATAGAGTTATAAATTAACGAAACTAGAACCAGTACGAAAATTCGGAAAATTTTGATCGTTATTATAGGTTTGTTAAAATCATATCCATTATTATTATCTGTGCATTAGTGGTACTGCCATGTCTGATTTACATGTATCAAGTAATAAGTAGTTAACTAAATTGTTAATTTATATTTAAAACAATTTCGTGTAAATCATCCATCAAAAGATGTTGCATCATAAATTTAGTCGGATTAGCATTTAGAAAACAATAGAAAATTCATTTTCGTAGATTAATTCGTACGGTTAGCAGAGTTCAGAGTGCTTACTCTTGATAATTTATTTATTATCTTGATAATTATAAAACACTACACAAACTATTTTTGTACTTTAGGAAAAACAAATATCAGATATGGTTTTTCTGATAGAGAAAATTGTCTAGGCAACCATCTTTCTAATACGGAAATGCATTCATACTATTTGAATAATTTTTTATTTTATTTGATTTAAATTATAAAAATTAAACAAAAAAATTACAACAATTAATTTTTTTTAAATTTTGTGTTAAATGCTTTCTCTATTATAAAAATAGTTTCCAGCAACGACGGATAATTATCAGATATTTATCTTAACTAACAAATAGATAAACCGGTTAACTTATAATGTGTATATTACAGAGCGACCTATACATGTTCGATGTGTGTACCGGTGAATGGTCGCTAGTATGCGCGGACACGGCGGCGGCGGGCGGACCGCGGCTCGTGTTCGACCACCAGATGTGTATAGATCCCGACACTCAAACAATATACGTGTTCGGGGGACGAGTGTTGCCAGCTAACACGTAAATATACCCATTTTATATTCATTATTGATCTCTTTTACAGACTTTCATTACCGAAAATAAAATATCTTGAATTCCTTTGTACTTCGGAAGGCATGTTTGGACTCGCTTGTGGGCGAGGTAATTCGAGTTCATAGGGAAAACCTCAGCAGTGGAAAAATAATAATGTCTGTTTATTTTCTAATGTTTATTTATTATTACTAATTTAGGTTATTAAAAGTTTAACGAATGCCAGTTATATTTTTTTATTTTATTAATAGTGAATTGCTATCTACATATGTTGTTAGCACTGTGCATTAGCGTTATATTCCCATAACGAATAAATAAGAACCAATTGTAGTGTAAACAAATAATGTACTAAGGGAAGATTTGGCTATAGTTTGAATAAATTCGAAAAAAATATTTTTAAAATTCTTTCATAAATATATAGTTGCACTATTAGTGAGTTACAAAGGCTGTGTAATCAAAAAAATGAATTTACTATATGTATGAGTATTAGTAAACGTCGTAGGAATTTAATATTTTTTAATTTATAATTAGAGTGTCATTTTATCCAATAATACATCATTGCTACATATTTAAATATAAGAAGGTAAGGTTTCATTCATTTCCAACAAACAAAATATACGAAAAGGTTTATTTATTTACTACATGTGCTCATACTGTAATGTATAATGTGAGCCAAAAGCACTATCAAACATCCACCTTAGTTCGTTTTACGTTTCAACTTCAGGGATGTGCAAAAAAGGGACGAAATTATTCATGTTTATAAATCAACCCATTGTCGTAGTATACAATATTATCTATTACGCATTGCAGCGAACCCGAATTCGTAAAACGTTGCGACAAAAATTGACAACTTTATTATATATTGATAAGAACAAAAGACAATTTTAGAAAATAAATTTTATTAAATCTTCATGAAGTCGAGTCAATACTGATATTAAACCCAACAATATAACATATGTGATAAGTTAAACGAATCTAAAAATTTTTTAGAGAACTGAATTGTCTTTGCTGTCGGTACTAAAATTACATTCTTATTTGGCTCGCATAATACATACAATATAGCTTTATGCAATATTTCCTATTTGTAAAATACAGGGAAGAGGTAGCGAGCCCTCAATACTCTGGTTTGTACGCGTACTACATAGAGACTAACACGTGGCAGCAACTGTTGGAAGATCAGTACAATGGACCTGCGCCTGCTCCTCTACCGCGGGTCTCACACTCTATGCTCTTCCATCCGGTAAGATTCTTAATCTTGGATTCACACGGTTTTGCTCTGCCCTTTTTTAAGGTAAAAAAAAGCCTTAGCCTTATGCGGGGAATTCAATAGACGGGCGTACCGGGTAAGTCTCGGCATGCCCGTCGGAGCTCACTACTATAGGTCGGTATAATGACTGCGTCGGACCTACACTAATAAGACATGTCCGAAGCAGAGTATTTAGATAGATAGATAGATAAAAAATGATTTATTTCTTGCCAAAATACACACACACATTACATTTCATTAATTCCATGTATTTGACAGTCTTGGGTCCCGGACAGGGATTTACATGTCATGACAAAATGTATGCGCTAAAGTGGATCATGAAATGTGACGTCATGATATTAGGGTTGCGAGTATGCCCATAACGGTGGATCCGTTCTTGACTGTACACATAAAGCGGGGCAGATATTAATATGTAAAATTATAGAAATTGAGTTTTAAGTCAATTGCAGCACAGCTTATTTCTATCAAGCACTTTTTGGTAGACAAAATAAAATTGTTACGTTTTTCGCATAGGAGTTTGTGTGCGATGTTGTATCATTTTTTTTTTAATTAAACTAAGCATTGAACTTCGAAGTTTGTTAGTTTTTTCCCGCCATTCATGAATTCCAAATGATCGCAGCTTCAAAGGAGGCTGTATATATTCGCTGGGCAACGCAACAAGGAGCACCTGGTGGACTTGTGGTGGTGGGACGTGGGCACCGGCGAGAGGAAGGCCATGTGCTCGGGGGGCGGGGCCGATGGCACTGGGGGAGGGGGGCCGCCCCCCGCCGCCGGGTTCACGCAGCGCGCCACGCTAGACCCGGACACTGATGAAATGTTCGTGCTCTCTGTGAGTACATTCTATTTATTTCTTACTACCCTATTTTAATTAATCACGTGATGTGTTTTTTTTTTTACCATTTATTGTCTGACCATCCCTTCCCTTGGTGATACATAATGATTTTTAAGACTACCCTGCCCCCCAAAAATCACGTGTATTTTGTAGTAACTATCAAGAATCTTATTTTGGACTAATCAATGTCACACGACACGCCGCATTTAATTTTTTCGTGTTCGACGAAAAAATAATTAACGTTTTTTTTAATTAGTAGTCGCGTGTTTGACTATAAAATAAATACCGTCTTATTTTACTACGCACCTCTCCCCACTTTTATGACACCCCCTTCCCACTTTCGAGCCTCACGTGATTAATCGTCCCCTTATCTGCAATATACTCTTGAGCATTATTTTAATGTTTACTGAAGAAAGTTAGAATCCATGTGTCTTGTATATGTGCATGCGGGCGGGCAGAGTTCGTTTAAGATTATTTTATACTCTGTTCGCTTTAATAGAAAGCTAATTTTTCTTTGTTATCTTATGCTTTTTTATTTTTGTTTTATTTTACGATCAAAGAATATAGTATCATTACATTGACTATTCATCGTTCTAATCTGAAAAGCTAAAAGTAGATGGCACTAGTTGGATCGGGATCTAACCAGTTATTAAATTTCATACATTAACAGCCAGTTGCACTAACGTCCATTAAAATTGCCATTAGTTTAAAGCAACATTAACGATACAAATTTGACATTCATTAGCGCTTAAAGACGTCATTAAACCTTAATGGATGTTTGTGCAACTGACCGTGACTCAATATGTGAAATTTTATCTGGCAATACTGTATTGACGTTGACATAAATTGAAAATATAAAAGTTGTTATTTCTTAAGTCTGTACATCGGGCTACCACAGTATGTCTCAATTGATTTTGATCTCTATATATAAGAAGCATTAAGGTTAAAAAAGAACTCGAGAAATTTGACAGTTTAGTGTAGGTCGACTTGCTGTTGTTTGTACATCAGTGAGCCATTCAGTTATATGTTACTGGTATCAGTTGTTTTCGGTTCTAGATATAATGTTTTTTTATTAGGGTATGAGCAAAGAAAAGGACAAGCGAGTTTACAATACATTATGGGTATTCTCGCTCCGTCGAATGGCGTGGAATTGCGTGTACCGAAATGATACGGTATCACAGAACGAACCTCGTCCGAGATTCGCTCATCAACTAGTCTACGATCCTCTGAGAAAGGTGAGTGCCAAACAACAGAAAGTTTTGTTGCCAGCGGGGATGAGATTGCTCTGGGTAACTTATTGTTCATGTATATCAGTTTTCGGTGGCGTAGTGGATAAGCGCTGCGGCCTGCGATCATTGTTGCAACTTTCGTAATAGTCGGTCACGGGACGGGTAACCAAAAGAATTATTATCTCGAGCTACTCCGTGCTTCGGAAGACACGTTAAGCCGTTGGACCCGGCTGTATTTGTCGTTAATACCCTCCGATTCGCATTGGGGCCGCGTGTAGGGTCACGGCCCACATCATTTATAAGGAAGGTCTGAGCCACTGCAGTGCGGATGATAAGGGGCTGATGATATCAGTTTTATTGTCAATTAATTTATATGACACGGCATATTAATCGATTTATAAAAGAATTATCTCCTTTGTCATTTTTTATGTTATGGAATGTGACCTCATAATCTAATAAGCCTGTTTTTAAATGGAATTCTCAGTTTGAAATGAAAAAGGGAGAAAAAAAGCAGACCTTTCTGAGTTTCTTGCTGTTTCTTCTACAAGTACAAGGTCTAACACCGTAGATTTACATATATATATAGCATAGCTTTCGACATTAATATGTGCTTGCTATAGTCTAGACTGAATTAATGATATTGAATTTGAATTTCATCGGACAGCATTACTAACCTACCTCAGTTAAAAGACTCCTACGGAATCGAAAGCGGCAAGTTCAAATGCCCTCTATTTAAAAATATTAATGCCCTCTATGTTTAAACGGATCATGTTTTTAATAGCATTTATTTATTATTGTTAAACAATCCATAAATAACACTGTTTTCCCCTGTATGTACATACGTACTTGCGAATTCCCGGGGTCCTTGGAGCACATCTTTAGGACCACTGCTCTAGGTGATCCTAAATTACACATATCCAGGTAAAAGATTGTCGTATGCTAGTAGTAATTGAAATATAAATTCTCTCGTTCTGTCTTAAATTCCTATGGATGCAACTTTTGTGGTGATTCGCCATCATACCATTTTAACGACGTAATTATTTATATCTTTTAATATGTTTATCGGTACAATCAGATCCACTATCTGTTTGGTGGTAATCCCGGCAATCAGAACAGTCCGCGTCTGCGTCTTGACGACCTATGGTCGTTACGATTGGTGCGTCCGACCCTGGATGAGGTTTGGCACAACGCCAGGGCCTCACTCAGGGAGGCTTGCTACAGGGAGCTTGCCTCGGTACGAGAGGACGCCGCGCGCGCGTTACACTATCTACGTAACGACCTGCGCGCGGTCCTGGATCATTCTGACCCGGAACAGGTGAGCTTTTATTTAATTCAAATATGTAAATTCTTCAATGAAACTATCTAAAAATACTTACACAAGAAAACCAGAACAGGCCCGCATTTCATTAAAAATCCGAACTTGCAGCAATAGAACATCTGAGACACATGAATCAATCAATATTGTTTTGTATTTTTATAGAAAAATGGAATCCATAGAATTTCTACACTAAATAACGTGAATTCGGACACATGAGTGAATTTGAATTCAGGTTCGGATTTTTTACAGCATCGCTCTGCAAGTTATTTGATAAAACCTTTTTTCTTGACCTTTAAATTACGAAGGTTTTTTTTTTAATTTAGAGATATAAATCCTTCAATGAAACTGTCTATATAAATATTTAAAAAGGATAACCGACTTGACTGATTGACATAACGCTCAGCCCAAAGTAATTGGTTAAGAAACTTTGAATTTTGTCCATCGTGGTCATTCTCCTTAACCATCTATAAGAAAGATCCAACCGTAAAAGTGGCAACAGATCTGGCACGACAACTTTTTCCAACCGGGGCAGAAACTTGATATGACAACATAACCCCCCCACCCCACCGCCCGACTACATTTTTACCCGTCTGCGCGACGCAAAAGAGGGTAATGTTTGTTTCTATGTGGCGTTCTAGAGACTAAATGCGAAGGCCGATTTTGATGATTCTTACGTCGATCGATTCGTCTTAACCTTGCGAGTGTCACTAAAGACGTGACAGTAATCAAAATTCACTACAGCGACAACCAGACAACATATCGTCAAAATGAATGTATTTTTTAAAATTCATTTTTACGCAGTCGGGCTTTTTGTTTTTCTTTTATTTTGTTTTTTACTTTATTATATTTATTTATTTATGACACGCCAACAGCATACACACACAACATTTACTTGAAATGAATCATTCAGTAACGTACCTGATGTGTTTATGATATTATGACGAATGTAAAAAAAACCAACGACCCCCCCTCCTAAGTCCACCACGGATGCTGCGCGCGCGCGGGCCCGTGCTACTACCCATTTGCTACTGTCGCCACGTGGCTAATCCGGCACTGTGTGTGCGTGTGGTGTCGTGTGCAGGTGAGCCGTTTCCAGAAGCTAGCGACCGAGTTGTTCTCTGGCGTCGGTCCGTCGCGCGGTCCGTGCGCCATGTGCCCGCGGCGGGTGCGCGCGTTGCACCGCCGCAGGGGCCCGCCCATCGACCACCACGACCTCAGGCACGATCTAGCCGCGGTCAGTATTATATACACAATACAACATTGTACACGCACCATAAGGGGCCGTCCATAAATCACATCACAAAATTCATGATTTCTAAACCCCCCCCCCTGTCACATGTTTGTCTATACAAATTCTACTAAATATTGTTCTAATGTCACATTTCGTCGGACCCCCCCCCCCCCCTCTCCTAACGTGTGGCGTAATTTATGGATGGCCCCTAATAGGTCATGAAATTCGTGGACATATGAAATATATATATACATATATATGTGTGTGTGTATATTAATAAATGCTTTTTTAGCATTTACATGTATATTTTTTACTATTTTTCCTTAATGGTTTTTCGATCATCGAATTACTCTGCGCCTGGCTTCGCAACGAATAGATTCTGACATTTGAAAGTTAGCGTGATTATTTTTATTGTTTATTAGGAATCGAATTTTTTGTTTGTGTATCACGTGGCTTGAAACGCGCTTAGGATTTGACGACGTATCAATATTTATAATATTTATTGAAAGCAGATCGCGATGGCGCTGTTGTTACTTTATTATGTTATGTTTTTCTTTTGTAGCAGAATCGATTGATGCTACTTTTCTAGCTTGATTGATTTTTTTTTGATGTATTAAATAATATACTCTTTGCGCTTGTTACGTAACGAAATAAGTGTCCTATCAAATTTATTCAGCTTTAAATCTTCATATATTTGAGGGTTGAACTTATAACGTGGTTCTATTGTTCTTATATTTCTGTCCCACACACAGGTATTAGGTGCGGATGATAACATCCCCGATCCCCCTCAGCCGTTCGAGGAGCCCTCCCTCCCCGCCCCCGACACGTGGGACGTGGGCGAGGACGATGACCCCACCGTCCCCCCTCACTGGGACGCGCGCTACGCACGGATACAGCTCTACGATAGCCTCGTCAAGTATTTCCGACCGAGCACTGTGCCCCCAAACGCTGATATCACCGACCTTGTCTCCTTGTAATACGGACTATATTAGTGAGTCTATACATAGTCATGTTACATCGGATCGCTGTATGAACTCCTATACGATACGTTTGTCTATCGTGTAGTGGCACACTGACATAACCGACCTTGTTCCCTTGCAATATGGACTACATTTGATAACATCTATAAAACAAATGATTGTATCACATTGGATCGCTGTATTAACTCCTTTACGATACTTGTGGCTATTGTATAGTGTTGCGCTTTGTGCGAACTTGTGCGCTTGCAATGTGAATTATTAGTGAATCGCTTAAAAAAGATCGCTGTATACATATGTCTCGCATACAGCTGTGCGATACGTTCGTCCACTGAATGATGATATTTTGTCATAACAGACTTTGTTGCCTTATAATACAGACTATAACAGTGAGTTAAACCATAATGGTTAATATATTAGATCGTTTTATGAACACATCTCGTATACAGCTATGCGATACGTTCATGTAGTTTCAACCTTCACCTAGTTTCGTATCGTCATGCGACAACGTATTACGTAATGGTAAACAAAATGTGTCATAAATAAGCGTCGGCTGTATGACGTAGTGGATAGATGTAGTGTCACATTATTATAAGAACTGTCATTATCTCGCCATTATATCTCACTCATGTTTTTGTGTAGTGATCGTTATATTGCTTTTTTGATAAAAAATATAATGAGCCGGCGATATATATTTTTTGGTAACTAAAACAAACTAGTGATTTTTCCCATAACTTTCTTCTACGTACTTCTGTAGTCATTTTTATAGTATAGGTTATTTTTAGTCAGTAAATGTCACGAAAAACTACACTCGAACAGTGTTTTTATAATGTAATATTCAAATTATCAATAGTGTTATTGTAATTTGAACGACGATTTTGCCTTTTATAAGCAATAATATTAACAACAAATACTACTTGTAGAATGTCTTCCGATTGGCTTTTGATGTAATAAAATGTTGTGTCACTTGTGTGTCGTATTGTTTTTAAGTGTGATATAGATGACATTTGTTTTTTTTATTATTATTATTTAAAATAAGGCCAGCTAAACGAGATAAAATACGAAAACAATGGTGGCGAGCGAATTTTTACATTCGTGGTCAGTACAGAAATTAGAAACATAAGAGAACAAATTTGCAAAAAAGATTGACAAAATTATATAGTTTTGTCGCAGATTTTCTGATGAATCATCTCCTAAAACTAATAATGACAATTAGAATAGTAAGTTTTACATAATTTCTCCATATAAAAATGTTTTTAACCCCTGAAAGTTTTTTTTTACGTTTTTATCTCGTTTCGCTGGCCTTTAAATTTTGTGTTATACTGAGATGAAAGAATGGTTATTTTATGGATGATTGGTTTTTAAATGTATGCTGTAAATAAACCATTGTACAATATTCATAATTTTAATTTTCTGCGTTGAAGCCTGTTTCTTTTGACCAGTGATTAAACAAAACATCAAGTTTTGTAGCCAAATATGATTATTGTGCATGATTTAAATGTTACAATATTTGTGATTAGTATTAGAGGCTTTTGTTAATATTTTAAATGTGATGTCATATTGTGTGTGACGAATCGACTGCCAAATTCAACATTCGATACGAATTCGGATTATATATGCTCCATAGTTGTCACTCTTTTGATAATAGACAAAGATCGATCATGGAAGCCGAATGAGGGCCGTATTTTCGCTCACCAGATGGCGCAACAGTCGCGAGAGGTCCTATCAAAATTAGTTTATAAAAATTGAAATTAAATCATACGTCATAACAAAATAAATCATTTTATTAAAAATATAGAACATGCCCAATAACCACTAACCTGATCATCTTTTCATTCAACCCGCTTTATTTGCACTACTTTTTCTTAGTTCCGTTTCAAAGCACTGACATAATTGCTTTAATATATCTGAGGTACCCCAAAATAATTTGACATTTGATATTTGACATTTTGAAGACCTCACGCTACACTAGCGCCTATAGTGGCAAATTAAACGCCCTCTTTTAGAATATCGGCTGTGAATGAGGCGGTAGGTTTTTTTTCTTCTACAAACTGTGATACGATGTTTATAGTCATTACTAGTGATTAAATTAGTCGGTCGCATAAAGAATCTCGTGATCATACGTGAGATGGTATTCTGCCAATCCAGTGACACGCTTTATAAATATTGACGCGTTTCATTACAATTAGGCCCGGTATGTGAAGTAGCTTTTATATGAATTTTAATAATTAAATTAAAGTCTGTCTGTATGTAATTTTCACAGCAACAGCAGTAGTGCTATCCTACTTATATTTATAAATGCAAAAGTTTGTGAAAATGTTAGTTACTCTCACGCAAAAACTACTGAACGCGTTTTGATGAGATTGGATAAATTAATTTTCTGCCTGAATTAATATATAGGCTACTTCTTATCTAGAGACCACGCAGGCGAACCCGCTGGCGGAAAGCTAGTTGTGGTATAAAATCAGTCTCGAACATTGAGCACAGTTCTGACACAGTATATATGTAGATCAATTTTTTATTGAACATCTACGCTGATATAGCTTTGTGCTTTGTGTTCGAGGCTGATTTTATTATAAAATAGCATAACAGGTCCGCTCAACACCAATATTAGTTTGCAAATCGGTATATGGAAAGTTTGTTGTAAATGGAATGTTAAGCAGTACTGATAGATTATTTTTGAATGTCAAGAGAGTTGGTAGCAGTCAGAGTAATCATTTTTTACAAATATTGTCTATTCATCATTTCATTTTTTCATTTTCATCATTGTTATTGTAAGCCCATTAATGACTATTTATAACAAAATTTGGTTGATTATTTGTTGACAATATCAAAAAAATATTACAAATTGTATTTGTCAGTGCTTATGGTTGCAATATTTCATTTACGCAAATTTTATCAAACTTGTTACCGAAACCTTAATATTTTTTAATTAATGATGAATGATGAAAGCGAACAGGAGAAGTTGCTAAATAATGAATCTTCACATAAATGACTTTATTAAAATGACAGATCAGTCTCTACTTATTGAAACGATGAAAAGCTTAAAAAGGAAATTCATGAAATTTGAAATGTCTCATAAATCGTATTATGATTGATTTATGTAATGAATTATGTATATGGCCTCAAACAGTCTCTATCTCTTATTAGATTCATAATATGTATTCATTGGTGGTAATTTTCTTTTTCTGGTTAGTGTATGTGAGCTATCGGAAAAAATCTCAATGCGTAAAGAGTCCTTGATGTCTATTATGAATATTGAAATTTATTAATTTCCGTTCTTTTTTAATAATGTCGGCGTTTACGTGCGAGGCGTGAAGAAAATTCCTTTCTTCGCCTCCTCCGGCTCGTATTAATCTGTAAGCTGCTAATATAAATTTATATTATGTATTAAAAATAGATTACTGTCTGTTTAAGGCCATCTTATCCTTAATAATATTTTTATGATTATTAAATGTGCACCAAGTCATTAAATTTGATGTGCACTTATTAATTTTAGGTGCTTAATTATTATTTTCTATTCGATTTATTTCAATCAATTTACCATAAGCTTTTGTCAAAATGAAATAATAAGCTATTTTCAAATATTTGTGTTAAAAATTGTAATTTTTTGTGTACCTTCTATTTGTGTTTATTGTAATTTTATTTGCATGTATAATTGTAGTGTTGTATTTGACTAGAATACTTAATACAAACTAAGAGGTTAATTTGTTTTCATTTATATTTGAAATATCGTGAATTTTTATTTTTATTAATAATCAGCGATGGAAAAAATATAATAGGAATAATTTATCGAAGATTTAAATTTTAATGTGATGTGAATGTTAATTTATTATTTATCAATTTATTTATAATTAAAGATTTACGGGAAGATGATATGATTAATTTTTTTCCATCTCTACCAATGACTAATCAAAACGGGTAATGTTGTGAAGTGGTAAACGGGACACCCTTGTTAATGTTTAATAGTTGGGGTTTAAGTTGTGAAAACATTAATTAACTATGTTCTCTGCGGCTCTACCGTGTTACTGAAGCCCTAAACGATATGTTAGTTTGACAGACCAATTGTCAGTGGACCAATCAGTGTTGGTTTATCAGTGTAAGTTTTAATGGCGCCCTTATCGCTCGACAGCGATCTCTACCACGCAATTATCACGCTAGGAAGAGTAAAAATTTTTCGCGCCCTTCGAAGTGAAATTTCTGCGCAGGTAGATCGGTGCAACTTATAAGCAATATAGGTAGTTACTTTTTTACAACACGTGGCCATATTTCGTATCGATTTTGATAAATTATACAATAGTTTTGGCAAATTTTCCCTATTTCTTTACCGACTTTTATAATTTCATGGTGGAACGTCATAGTTTCATTAACAAATTTATCTTTTTTTAATAAAAATGGTAGTTATTAGGGCAAACGTATAATTATTATATCGCGAAATATTATAGAAATTTATAAATAGATTATTATTATCCTTTATTTTTGCTTGCTGAATACCGTATATATCTTAAAAACAATAAGAAATTAACCCTCTTTTTAACTATGTTATATATATATATATATATATATATATATATATTATATATATATTAATAACTTAATACAACTACTACAAATACGTTACATACCAAATCTATTAAAAAGCCTTTTAATTCAATTCATCTAATCGACTTCAGGCCTTAATTCTTTGCTTATCGAGTTCAGCACGCGTAGCATGACAAACTCGAGAAACGCTTTGTCTACACTCATTTGTCACTTTCTCGGGTCGAGAGTGAGATATAGTATGGGCGCACCCGAGAAAAGTGACATTTGAGTGTAGACAAAACGTTCTCGAGTTCGTCATGCTACGCGTACAGAATCGAGTACGGAAATGTAACTGTTTGTTTTACACGATGTGCTACAGTGTGTATAAACTGTCTCGGCGGATTCCAACTAAGATAATAGAGTAAGACCAGGAGCCATTCTGCGTAACTTTTTTTTGTTAGATGGGCCAATTAGAATCGGCTATTAATAGTCATAATGTGAAAACTATTTTAAATGATCATATATAATTTTAAACCACTATTAGATTTATTTTTCTCTAAAAAATGATTTTAAATAAAGAAAGGTCATATTTATGTCATTAATTTCAATTCTAGGGTAAGGTGGACCACAGAGTTACAAGGGTTACGCTCTTACAATGCCCATATATCAATCCCTGACACATATATTGACATTAAACGAATATGTGTGATCAAACGAAGAAAAATCACGTTAAAGTTTTTCCTGATGTATGACATTATTTTAGTAAGTCTGTTTCTTTAGCTTCAGATTGACGTATAGTAATTAATTGTAAATGAAACTTCAGTTAATCATTTGAATATTTTTGTTTGGCTTGTCCACTGGGGCACTGTTGCACTGAACAAAATATCTATTTGTATTGTACCCAGGTTAAAAGATTATGATAGAAAATCTTAAAAGAAAGACTGATCACAGTCTTTACATTGAAAATAAAATGTAAGAAAAGCTATTCTGATTGTCTAAAGTGGGATAAGTCTTCATAAGGCAGCAAATAAAAAAATAATGTTAATTTTATTACGATGCAAAAAGGTATAGTCATAACCTTGCACCTTGCAATTTTTAATTATTTCCAAAAACCCTATAATAGAAACCCCAGATACGGTGCTCATTGTTACAATCGATTTACCTGATAAATCATGTTATATTATTTTCCTCACAAATAAAGGAACATAGTTACATATTATCGACTAAACACAATACAAAAAGAAGACCGTCTGGTGACTTTGTGAGGAACTGGTGTCGGTGATGGGGCGATAGCCTGAAGTACATATTACCAGGACCCACCCCACCTTACCCTACAAAATAATAAGGTATATAAAACAAAAAATAGTTATCGTTTACGCCCATTTCTAATATATTTCTCTATCGTTGGATGGATCTGTTCAGCCTTTGAAGGCCGGAACTCAGCATTCATATAGTTACTCAGTAGCCCTACAGAGAGCATAGTCGATTACCGTTACGAGAGTCCGATATTAGTAAGCTCGAAAGAGTAACCCAATATTAAAACATTTGAGGAGGATATTCCATTCATCATTCATCACATAAAAAGTAAGTTTATTATAAGTCTAAGGTTTGCCTACGTAAAATTTTAAAGGAATACTGTTATTTGTAACATGATTTATTATTTAAACATCACCTGCCTGTCTGACACAATTTTCATGGACATTTTGAAAATTGGCTTGGGATACAATTTAAGAAGGCTAGATCTAATGTTACGCGCTAAGCTTACATGTCTCTTCGTGAGTATGCTGTGTGTCGTGTCCGCCACGTTAAGTGACCGCAAAGCCATAATATATTTAGCCTGTGCTGCCCCACCACACGCAGAAAGCTTTTTATAAATATTTAATAAGGGACTGTTTACACAAGCCTTGTTCTGCGTATCGAGCAAATATATTGTTACGAGATTCGGTATAAAATTAATGGCGATTAAATTAACAACCAAACAGTTAAGTCAAGTTCAACTTGGCACAAGCCTTGTCATTTAAATAATTCACGGTGCCAATTAATCGCTTCGGATCTCACTAGTAGTTATCGCTTTCGTTGTATCAAAATGACTAATTCGGAACCGAATGGACCGATCTTTACAAAGGCGCACGCGCACGCACGTCACGCGGCGCGGGCTAAATGTAATTGTCGGATTAATGTTAATGAAGCTTAATTCGTTGTATCTAAAGTTGTTTCCAGTAATATGGTTCCGCACAAGCTGTTTGGCATTAGTAAGCAAATGGAGGAAAATGACAACCATTGTTTTATATTTATGTAGTAAGAAATTTTCCACCGTGAAGCGATTTATTACTGTATTGTTATTAAGATTTAACTGTTTAGTTTTGGTTGTCTGAATTATCCCTGCAGTCGACTGTATGTCGTTATTTTTACATGCAAATATTGAAAGATTTAAAGTCATAGTTTTGATGACTTTTCTTAATTTGTAATGTAAAAGATGTATTATATAAATAACATGTATTAAGAATAATTTATCTTGTGCTATAACAGTATCCGTTGTGTATTTACATTACGTAATTATATTATTTACTCATCTAATCTGCTTTTTATTGAACCCTTAATTGTTATTACATTTAAAAGGTAATGGAGGGGTGATTGAAATAACAAATTTTAAATATAATAATTTATTATTCTCATACATGATTCATATCAGTCATTGAGACAACACGGTGTGCCTTATAGTTTGAAAATAAATCCGCTCTGTCTGTCATGATATGTTCCCTGGGGCTGGTTCATTCGATCTGCCGTTGAACACAACATGCGCTAACGCATTTATATAATTTTCAAAGCTCGTAGGTTACACCTCTATGAGATTCCAATATGCAAAGACATGTAATCTGATTCGATTACAAAGCTAAAGTAACAATGTGGCCATCTTGTAATTTCAAAGACTAATTACGTAAAAACCAGATACTTCATAGTGAACCATCAAACTGTGCAATAATTATAAATGTTGACAACAATCAAATTAATGAAAAATCTGCTACAAAAAAAAATATCATGAAAAACGGCAATGGGAACATTCATGCTTCAAGTTGTCCAACACTTCGATCATGTTGCAATATAATAAATGTAGCGAGCATTTGATAATATATTTCTGATTTTTTAAATAATAAAAAAAAGTAATCAATACTTCGCTAAATATAAAATATAATATGCTATGCCTAAATAAAATAAGTGATCTAAAGAGTTAAATACAACTGTGTAAAGAAAATATTTGGTTAATCGCTCTATAACACCACAACCGGCAAGTGGCAGCAGACATCGAGCGATACCTATATAATAACATATTAAAAAAATACTGAACTCAAAATACATTACTGTAAATACATCTATGATTTAACTAGCTCCTCTTTGGAAGCCATAAATATGAGACCACTATACATATAGTCAGCGATAACAAATAACAATATCAAATAAATATGTGAAAATTCATGATGTCAAAGTTACGTCACTAAAGTGTGACATAAATAAGATAAACATAACAATGTCAAAAGAGAAAAATAGGCACAGTGTTTAAGTAGACAAACAACAAATAGATATAACGTAGCTTCTACAACCATTAATTTTATTATGTCAAGGACGGCGGCCCCCTTGCTCGCGGCATATAATAGATTGCACCCGGCGGCAAAATGCCGCTGATGTCGCGCGCCCGGGGGACGGGTAAGTAATACACTGACTAGACACATTACACAAACAATACAAAAACGATGTCTGCTGCTAAGCTATGAAAGAAAAATAATACTTAGAAAGATGATTTTACTAAAGCTAATATTGGTAAGTCCTCGTTTAAGTACACAAATAGTCATAATAAAAGCTATTAAATATAATAGTATTATCTAAAAACAATAAATGCAAGGCTATGGTCCTCGGTCCGCAGCGGCGGCTCTCAGCCGACAGTGCGGAACGCAAATTTGAGCTATGCAAATAAATTACACTAGTGTTAATATTGCAAATCAATTTCACTACTAGAGAACGGAACTCCCTTAAGTAACTACCTAGTACACCTGAAGGTTAAACGTATGAATCTAGTCTACACACTAAACCGGTAAAAATACCTACTAAGGGCGAGTGCCCACTACATGGAACGGTCGAACTAGCCTAAGTCCAGCGCACACTAGAAGAGTAACGTCATCGACGGGCGCGCGGGGCGCAGCTGCCGATATCACATCCGATAACGGAAACAAATATACAATTGTAACATTTCAATAATAAAATCCTTTGTAAATTTTGACTTAATTAATAGAAAGCCGGTCTACTCTGTGAGCAATAGCTTGAGCAATTCCAAAACCGAGAATTATATTTTGCGTATTTTTTAAGCTATATATCGGATAAGGGAGTTATGTATATAGAAGTGTTATATGAGGACGAGTGGACCGGCATCGATTGGACAAGAGATGGACTTGTTGTGGACGGCAGAGGGCGCTAGCGGCAACAGACAACCGGCCGCTGCGCTGCACTTTAACGAAACACGGAAACACTACGATACAACTAGAACAAGATGGACGAAAGTATACGGCGGAGGGCCACAATAACACAAACAACGTATCAACTATAGAACAGATTACATAGTCTTTTGCGCACACAATGGATGGACATCGATGAATAATTTTAGAAATTTTTTCTTGGACGTACTAAACATTTTCGTATCGAATAGAGGATTCGTCGCTTTAGATGTATACGCGTGACGCGTAATATCGATCGTACATATACACATATATTATTAATATTACTATGTATAATGTTAAAAAATAACATCGCGCAGCTTTACAATAAATCCTGTAGGGCTGCAGGCGAGGTGCGCCTGCGTCAACAACGGCAATAAATACATTCGAGATAATAAAAATACACCGATCCTATTACAAAAATACAGTTGAGACCTCAAATATGATGACGTGCAAATAGAATAATTATCATGAGGAAATTCGATATCAAAATACCGTCGAGCGCGGGCGACGACGACTCGTGAAGCCTAATTGTAACTAACCGGCGAGTGCTGTGCTCGCGTTTAAAATCAGTCAACTTTATAAATATAAACGTCGATTTAAACTCGGAAGGCCTCGTCGCTAAAGTTTAACTTTAATAGTAACCTAACGTTATTGCGATTCGTCGCCGCGCGTCATTGCACAGTTTGACGGTTCGGATGCGGAGTAACGCGAGCGACGAACGACTAGCGACGAGGTCTTCCGAAGCGACGCGATTACATTTTGTAATTTTATAAAACGTATAAATAATTTAATCTATACTATACCACGATCGCGGGACGCGCGAAATAAGGTTTATATTCACCCGCTTCGGACGTTCGCGATCGACTAAAGTAATAAGCCACCCCGAAAGTGGAAATGGAATCGATACGATCTCGATTCTGTAAATTGATCGATTGAATAATTCTGTTAGTGACATCTCTATTATAATTTCCACTTTCCGAGATCTGAGTTATATGAACACCTATCAATGGTGTTCTCGCATTTAAATCCGTACAATCTTTAAATTCACAGATGACTCAGAGTCATTCTCGTGAATGTTTATCATAACATTCAAACGTAAATTCCACCTCATACATATTGAAGAACGAGCAGGCCTATTCTGAAAATTCAATCAAAAGCATAATCATCATTATTTTATTAATTTTTATTTAGTATTTTTATCTGGCAATTCATGTCAGTATGTTCATCTCGAAGGTAGTCGTAAGTAATACGTACTCTACGTTAACTGTTTTGATTGAATAACAACCCCCCTCTCCAACACCAATCTTGCGATGTAACCGTCGATTCTAATAACATGGACAATTTAAATTGAAATAACAGGTTAAATAAAATTCATAAATTTTAACAAATCGAATCGAAACCGCGTAAAAAACGTGTACTGTCAAACTTTCAGAATAGGCCACGCAAATGATTCGCAATATCGAAACCATCGAGCGTAATATCCATAATTTTGACTCTCGTTCATTTTAACCTTATAATTTTAATAACAACAAACGCCCTTCTTATAAGACTACCGAAATCGTTTCATTCCGTCACACTTTGAATGGTGTGAAAAATCACGTTATATTTTTGCAGCTCTATTCCGTCTCCAAATCCTCGGAAATCCGATTTTTCTTGCATTAAATTTGCTTTAACGCGACGAAAGATAACGTCGTGACGCTAGTAGAACTCATTTTCACCATAACATTATGACGTCACAAATCACTACAACACAGCGTTCGTCACCGTCCGCATCAACTTTTCACTCCCCAGTTTTGTCGACACCGCATAGATAAGTGTAGAGATCAGTCATTCGATTTACCCGAATAAAATATAATCTGCTTTCGTCGCCTCATCCCCACGCACGTGTCGACTCGTTAAGTCATAAAAACGTTATGACGTCACTAGAGTTGGTTGCAGTCAGCTTTAATTCTCCACTTCGTATTTTTGACGACATCGAAACACTGCAGCGTCAATCTATTTCGTTATTTAACCGACCAACAGACTTCGGTGTGATTTTGTGGCATGGTCATCAAAAGTAGGTGAACGTATTTTAAATCGTATAATCGCCAAGGCCATATTACGTCAGTGGACTCCCTAGTTTGTCAACACTGTGGAGGGATATACTGGAGGCGTGTAAGACGAGTGGTAATGTTTACCCGACCAGCAGGCAGCGGTCCGGCTTGTCGGGGGCGGGGCGTGCGTGGGGGGCGGGGCGTGTGGGAGGGGCGTGGTGCAAAAGCGCGCGCAGGGCGGCGGCGGCGGCCTTGAGCGCGGCTACCAGTCGCTAGAAGTCACGCCCCCGTGCCCTGCCCCCGCCCCCCGCTTTGGGCACGCGACGAGTTCGCATCTCGCGGTCCACCTAAATCAACAAATAATTCTTCATTAACACAAACGCTAGGGAATGGAATATACACATATACTATTAAAATTATGCGCCTCGGTATATTTCGTGTTTATGAATTTAACCGATCAAGAAACCAATGTGTGATCGTCATTCTAGCCGCCAAGTGACGAAGTGACAGCACGCAATATTTCAGTATTAAGAATTGTATAGAGCTATAATACGCCAAATTACCTTATTTGAATATAGGTACTTAATTTATTCATACATAATTCAATTTTTTTTAATCTGGGGTTTTCATTTTGGTATCAGCTAATGGCAAGAAACACAGTATACTTTTATTTTATATTGGCTGACCTAATCTAAATTTAAGCGAAATGATTAATTATGTAATAACAACTCTATATAGATATCTTTAAAATACATTAGGATTGCCGAAGCTTGACGAATATAGCCGAAGTGCATAATTTAAATAGTATATGTGTACGTGCATTTTCATTGGTCGATAGGGTGCGTAATATTTCTGTAAAGCATCCCATAGGAACCACATTCAATATGTCATTTTACTTCGTCGATAAGTACTGAAGACGCTCGCAGGCATTATAACAGCCATTAACTATTGATTTTCATTAATACGGGTGTAGACAGTTAACGAAAGTAAATACATCTTTTTGTTGTAGTGATTTACTATACTATTACGTACAGATAGATATACTATTACGTATAATCACATTTTTATGCTAATTATATTTATAATATTGCTTAAAATAATCATGAAAAAAACAAATATTTTATACTTATTGTCACGTGACCACAACAGCGCGTGGTTTCACGCCCATCTACTCATATCTAAAAAATAAAGCTTATGCATACATAGAACGATATTAATTTCAGAGGGGCGTGACGTCATAGAGAAGCTACGACAGAAGACGGCATTTTCATTGGAATTTTTGAAAATTAAATTTATATTTAGATACCGATTTATATTAAGACAAGATAAAAATATTTAAAAAAAAAAGTCACCAACACCCCTATTATTATCTAACCTTTTAAGTGATGAAAATTAGCCTTATATCTGTCAAAAGTCTATATAAACTGTGTGTACATCACAGTTTATATAGCGATAGTCTCACCTCTAATTCCTCTAGACGTTGCGTGAGCGCCAACTTCTGCTGCACGGCTAGCCGCAGCAGTTGGTTGAGGGTCTTCTTCTCATCCTCCGCCCCAGCGAGCGCCTGCGTCAGCTCATCCACCTGGGTCACGTACTCCTCGCATCGAGCCGCAAACATTGCGCGCAAACCTATTTATAACAACATATCCCGTTATGCAGCTTTAGTTATGCTACTATTTGAATTGATGAACAATGGACTACTTGACAGTACGAGTGTAGATAGTAAACGAATATAATTACATTAATTTTTTGGTAGTGCGTAATACACTATTACCGACAATCACACTTTTATTCATATTATATATATAATATTGCTTAAATCAATTATGAAAAAATTAATATTTTATGCTCGTTGTCACGTGACAACAAACAGCACGTGATGTCACGAGCCTCTTACTCATATCAGAACTTAAAGAGTGGAACCTTATAATAGAACAATATTAGTTTCAGAGGGCCGTGGCATTATAGGGACGCAATGACAGAAGTTGGCTTTGTTGTGTGAAATTTTGAAAGCTAAATTGATTTTTAGATTTTAAACTTATTATACGAACGATACTATATAAATATTTCATGTATATCTATAAAATAAAAATATGTTATAAGTATAAATGTTGAAAATGGTGAATAATATGTAAACAATAACTATGTAGTCTAATTTGTAAATATGTTTTTGCAAAATCAACTTTCTATTTATAATCCGTGGATTACAAGAACTGAACCGCGGTCGGCCTTGACGTTGCATCGTGTTAAATAGACAATTAACAATTTTGACGCTTTTGAAAACATCAAATTTTGAAGCTTACAATATGTTATCACCAAAGTATATCCTATCTATTTCAAATGAAAATATTTAAAGATTCATTCAATCAGAGTACTTACTGGAGAACGTAGCGGCGTCCTCCTTCAGCAAACGTAACTCGTTACGCAGCTTGAGCATAGTCTCGGTGACTATCGTCTTCTCTGTCTCGTACTTCGACTTCAGGTTCGCGAGCGCCACCTCCGCTGTGTTCTTGTTCGACTTGAGTACCGTTCGCAACGTAGCGATCTGTTCGCGCTTCGTCGACAACAGCGACTTTAGTTTGATCACTTGCTCTTGCAAGTCCGCTAGTTCCGCCCCGCGTTCCTCCGTCTCCATAACTGTTGATATATATTTACTCTCAATTATAAAACATATATTAGCATGGGCTGTCAAACTAAGTTCAAAGCTCATATTGAAATACAAGTATCACAAATTATCAACCTAAATCGAAGGTCATAAGATTCTTTTTTTGTATATTTTAAAATATATAAAATTACGTAAATAATTTTAATGTCTAAAAGTTCTAAATTGTACACCAAAAGTAGTACGCAAAAAATCTTATAAACTGTTACGATAACTCTTAATGAGTACATAAAAATAGGTACATATGGTAGCAATTCTGTTGCACAAACTAGACTAATTATTTTATTCCTGTCGACGTTTTCAACTGCGTAAATAACTAACAGGAATAAACGTATAATATACAAGAGTACAATACTATATTTTTTTTATGACAACTATATAACGTTACAGTAAACTCAAAACTAAAATATTTTTAGACAGTGATACAACAGAATTGGCACTACAATACAATTATGAACTAATATCATGTAATCGCATAATACCGCACTACGTAATACTCTAACTACAAATAGAGGGATTGCTCATACATTGGACAACATTCTTGTTTACATGATATACTGCATCATCAACATGCACGAGATCAGACTCGATCGAAGACCGTCCCTTATGTTACCAAACATATTCTTATGTATCTCCACTACGTCACTTCGCTTATAGCTTACATTTCCACCTCTATGCAGCGCATCTTTCCATATATAATGCGGGCTAATCTGACGAAACGCAACTTTCTTTGTTGTATTTGAGTTTTTTCTCACACAAGGCAAATTAGCCTTAGGAATAAACGAAAGAGGGTTTCTTTTCTCATATCTGTCTAAACATTCCCATGACGTATTTCCGCAAATTGACTTAAATTGGTTGTTAGAATCTATTGCTTGTATACAGGTAGTGTTTGATATATTCTCGAAGTAATCTGTTATTTCTTTCACACTTTTACCGGTGCAAATAATTTGTTTTCCATTACAATTTCTGTCGAAAGATTTGAAGTGACCTATTAGGTTTGTTAGTTTCTTCCTATTGTCGGCGATCTTTAGTTTCAAGTTATTTTGTTCTTTAGTTCTTTTCATTGGACAATTGTATATATGCTTCCATGTAGAGTTATTGCATTGATCGTTCCCTGCGGATGTAAGATTGAAGTACAATTTTAAAACTCTGAATTGAAAATATGCAGCCGTACAAAGAGACACGATGATGACGTCAGACGGTTTGATTGGCAATTTATCTTCAAAAAATAATTGTTAAGACAATTTCGGGTATTTTGGTACCTATATCATAAATGCTCAAAGAAAGACTAGCATGGATAAGACAATTTTACGGAAATTATTTCCGGATTCATCTTTCGAATTAAATTTCAGATTCTGGATATTGCTTATGTCGTAAGTATAACATTATTGCTATTCAATTGACAATTGAAAGCAAGGTATCAAATTTATTTATCTTACTACCATTTATCTTTTTGATACTGAATTTCATTCTATACTTTGATAAATCAGAAATTTTTATGTTCCCGAACATATAGTCATTTCATATCATTGACCCAATTTCAATCTAATTACTCCAATCACTGAAAAACATCACATTTTCAATAATAAAAAGAAAAATGTGAATTGTATGTGTCTATGGCGAGTGACGAGCACATGCAGCTACTGTATCCATATGTGTTTTGGTATATGACGTTATACCGGATTAGTGTCTATGGCGAGAGTCGGGCGTGTGCCGCAGATGTGTCGACTGATCGAGCAGTGTATCCGTTTAGTGTTTATGGCGGTAGTCAAGAGCAGTGTCGAGCGCTTGCCGTAGATGTATAAGCTGATGGAGTAGCGTATCTTTCGAATGTACTCGTGTCTATGTGTGTGACGTCATACCTGGCTGGTGTCTATGGCGGGAGTCGAGCGCGGTGTCGAGCGCCTGCCGCAGATGTGTCAGCTGATCGAGCAGTGTATCAGCTGATCTTGCTACTACACCAGCAGCACGTAGTCCCTCCAATTCTCCGGCGGCCAATGCCAACGCCTCGTCCTCGACACTCCTGCCTTCGGAACCGCCTCCTAAAAACGTATAAATATACACATTTAATTTATCACATACACATTTATTATCCGTTGAGAGCAATGCTCAGGACACTAGAGCAAAGCTGACCCGACATCATACCGAGGAAATCCCAGATATCAGCCTGTACGAGATTAGAATGGCACTCAAACAGCTCAAAAATAACAAGCCACCGGGGGATGACGGAATCACTACTGAACTTTTGCGAGCGGGTGGAAAACCGGTACTGTTAATCCTCCAGAAATTGTTCAATTCCGTCATTCTCGAGGGCACGACGCCAGAAGCGTGGCACAGAAGCGTGGTTGTGCTCTTCTTCAAAAAAGGTGACAAGACCTTGTTGAAGAATTATAGACCAATCTCGCTTCTGAGCCACGTATATAAGCTGTTTTCGAGGGTCATTACGAATCGTCTCGAACGCCGGTTTGATGACTTCCAGCCTCCCGAACAAGCCGGTTTCCGAAAAGGCTTTAGCACCATAGACCACATACATACGCTGCGGCAGATTATACAGAAGATCGAGGAGTATAATCTGCCACTTTGCTTAGCGTTTGTGGACTATGAGAAAGCCTTCGATTCAATCGACCTGGGCAGTACTGCAGTCCCTCCAGCGATGCCAAATCGACTACAGGTACGTCGAAGTGTTGAAGCGTTTGTATAGCAACGTCGATTCGCTACCAGGAAGAGAGCACGAAACCAATCCAATTGCGCAGAGGCGTGAGACAGGGAGATGTCATTTCTCCGAAACTTCTTCAAGCTCTTGGAATGGGACGAATACGGCATCAACATCAATGGCGAATACATCACTCACCTTCGTTTCGCCGATGATATAGTCATCTTGGCAAGATCGATGGAGCACATCAGTACAATGCTCAGCGACCTGAGTATCGTTTCCAAACAGGTGGGTCTTAAAATGAACATGAACAAGACGAAAATCATGTCGAATGTCCATGTTGCACCCGTACCGGTGGTCATTGGAACTGATACTCTCGAAGTTGTCGATCACTACGTGTACTTTGGACAGACAATCCAGTTAGGTAGATCCAATTTCGACAAAGAGGTCGCTCGAAGAATCCAACTCGGCTGGGCAGCGTTGCGGAAGCTACGCGATATCTTCACGTCCAAATTACCACAGTGCCTAAAGACGAAGGTGTATAACCAGTGTGTGTTGCCAGTGATGACCTATGGCACTGAAAAGTGGGCCTTAACTGCTGGCCTCTTAGAGAAGCTCAAAGTCGCTCAGCGAGGCATGGAGAGAGCTATGTTAGGGGTTTCTTTGCGCGATAGGATCCGAAACGTGGATATCCGCCAAAGAACTAGAGTGACCGACATAGCTCGCAAAGTTTGTAAGCTGAAGTGGCAGTGGGCAGGCCACATCGCTCGACGAACCGATAACCGATGGGGACGAAAGGTTCTCGAGTGGAGATCACGAACCGGAAGACGCAGCGTGGGTCGACCCCCGACTAGATGGACGGACGACATCATCCGAGTCGCGGGCGGCCACTGGATGCAGTTGGCGCAATGTCGTCCGTCGTGGCGTTCAAAGGGGGAGGCCTATGTTCAGCAGTGGACGTCCTCCGGCTGATGATGATGATGATGATGAATTTATCCCTTAGAAGTTTTATGACGCAGTTGTAAACACATTTAACCTGCAGTTGTGGTTAAACGTACAGTAGCTTTTGGAATGTGGAATGTGCAATGTCTTAACATTACAAGGAACATGTCATGTCATGTGTTAACAAAATCCAGTGAAAAACCACGTTTTATTTATAAATGTACTAATACTTCATAAACGATTTATAAATAATGCAATCAATTTACAATGCTATAAATGAAATAGACACATTATTATGGGAAATAAAAAAAAACTATTTGTTGATTTAAACAGTAGAAAGGAACACCAAACTTTCACACGGAGTCAGCTTACATTATCGATTTCAAATGTAATCAATCTAAAGGAACATGTTTTATAGTAATTGATAACTTTATTTGGAAAGTTAGTTTAAAACCGCAAACATGTTTCTAATATCTGAATTCTATAAGTCATAGGGTTGTCAAGTAAAAATAATGTCAGCTTTATTAATATTTTCCATTTTTTTGTCAAAATATTTTAATTAATTTATGGCAATAATTTTTTTTTTATCATCATCTAAGTTGTGATGACCCTAATTTTGATTTGGTTACGTTTATTCTTCAACGAATCAAACTGGAGTATAGGTATGATGATGAAATGACAATGACTTACCGTCGGCGTGTCCAGCGTGCTCCAGTAATAATCTTTCCGGCTGAGTTCCGTTGATGGCGCACACGTGATGATAGATCTGAGCGAGGGTCTCCGCCGCTGAGGACAGCGCTGGCGCCGCAGTGGATAACGCACGTCCGGCACCTAGCAAACATACAAATATTGATCAAGCAAATCTCTTCAGTTTCGATTCGATATATATATAAGCATAATTTCCTTATATGAACGAAAACGTAGATGTCAAACTGTCAAAAAAATCACTGACATAATTAATTGGTTTACAGCAATAAATTATCTTTTCGAAGATTACTCGTTGTAAGTAACTTAGCGACAAGTTAAAACGTTAAAATTATACTTCATTAGTCGAATTTCATTATTTATGTACGCAATATATATATATATATACGCAAACACGCTCGCTCGCACGCACGTACGTTTGTGTTATACGCTATAACGCATCGCATGTAGTTACTTTCAAAAGACTACACAAGACGTCATCCGTAAATTACGTCACACGTTAAGGGAGATGAAGGGAGGTCTACAAATTGTAAAAATGTAAATAATTAAATCGACTAATGAAGTATAATTTTAACGTTTTTCTCTTCACTAAGTTTATTATAACGACTAATGTAAAAAATTATAATTTATAACTTTAAACCCACTAATTTGGTTAATAGGGGCTCATCATACGACAAACACACCAGGAACTCATCGCCGGCCAGCGTCCGACTGCAGCGCATCATACGACACACCCACACGCAGTACTCACTATGGCTAGCGTCCGTCTGCAGCGCATCATACGACACACACGCAATACTCACCATCGGCCATCGTCCGCCTGTAGCTCATCATGCGACACACACGCAATACTCACCACTGGCGAGCGTCCGCCTGCAGCGCATCATACGACACACCCACACGCAGTACTCACCACGGCCAACGTCTGTATGTAGCGCATCATACGACACACATGCAATACTCACCACCGACCAGCGTCCGCCTGTAGCGCAACATACAACACACACACGAAGTACTCACCACTGGAGAGCGTCCGCCTACAGCTCTTCATACGACACACCCACACGCAGTACTCACCACGGCCAGCGTCCGTCTGTAGCGCATCATACGACATACACGCAATACTCACCACCGGCCAGCGTCCGTCTGTAGCGCATAATACGCCACCCACACACGCACACAGTACTCACCGCCAGCCAGCGTCCGCAGCAGGTCAGCGTCGGCCTGCAGCGCGGCGCAGCGCACCTCCGCCTCCGCGAGCCTGTCGCTGAGTTGCGCGAGCTGTTGCCGCGCGAGGGCCGCGGCGGGCGCGTCGGCAGCGGTCGCGCCCGCCCCAAGCTCAGCGAGCGCCGCACCGAGCGCCTCCAGCTCACCGCCAGACACGCGCCACCAGGTGAGCCAGCGGCCAGCGCGCGACGATATACCTCCCTCGGTCTTCTCGTCTTCCTGCATTAAAAAAAAATTGTGGTCATCCTAAAAATAAAAGCGTAATAACACATATCACTTTATTTTAAATATTAATGTATAATTTTTGCAGATAACACAAAATAAAATATTTTCAGTTCACAATTAGCTTTAGTCATGTGTACGCATTATGCTACTGCTCCACTAGCATCGGCGTTAAGGTTAACTATATTGAGATTACAATGCAGTTAAGAGTAATTTCCTCGTGAAGTAACAAGGAAAATACACTGAGACGGTAATTACTTTCCTCGAGCTCGAAGCAGCTTGAAAAAGCAATTTATTATAATTTTTATGTTTGCTCAATGTTCTCATTGAAATCTATTAAATTTAAAGTTGCAAGGAAACACCACCCACAAATAAATAACGTTATACACAATTGTCCTTTAATTATGTTATACTGGTCAACCTGGAAACTACAAAAATGTAATAAATGATATATTTATTTATTAGTGTGCTCTTGATGTTTTTTAAACACTCGGCTTGCACTGATCGATTTGAAAAGAAATTGATTTACAATTTCAGAAGATTATTGTTTAACATCTCTGCACAAAACAGTAGTTAGTACCTCAAGGATGACTTCTAGGACCTCATTCCTTTTAATTCAGGTTAGTTTTATATTATGCTTTGTTTATTTCTTACGATATGAAATTCGATATTATCACAGAATCTCAAATTAAGCTAGAGTTCCACAATAAAACTGAGACATAAATAATTTAAAAAAAAAATTACCAATGGCGCGCAATCTCCGTGCAGCGCATGTAACGCTGTAACACGCGATGCAGCGCGCGTGAGTCCAGCGCGTAATATTGCAGCGATTGCGCTTTCACTCTCCGCCGTCGCTTGTGCTGTACGCATCGACGCTGATAATTGACTCTGTTGACGATACATACAAATAAATTCGTTTTTAATATACCGCAAAAAAAAATGGAAAAAAAATTCATATTGTTGAGGCAAATAACAATGTCAAGTAATTATAAGTGCTTTATAAAGAAACGATTTTGGTGTATATACAGTTAAAGTTGATTGATAAAGAAACTAAAAAAAAACCTTAAATTTGATTTCAAATAATTTTCTCATTTTTAAACAGTGAATCATGCAACTTTTGCAGTTACGTCATTCACCGTTTATAATCAACGCTTGAAAAACAATGATGACGACAATGATTGTTCAAAATGACATTTAAATGGCAATAATTATAAAGGGCACGGGTTCATTTTGAAAAAATATATTATGTCAGGAATAACCTCAATAAGGGGGAAAAGGTCCGGAATCCAGTTACATCCAGTTACAAGGAGACCGCGAACCCAACCTCATCACTTTGGGCCTCTATATCCCGCTTTAGGAGAATATAAATATGCTAAAATTCTAGAAAAATACTGTGTTTTTTACATTTTCGTTGTGCGCCTGTTCAAGCTGCTTCTCGAGTCTTGATATCTCGTGTAGATGTACTTCTGAGAAGAGATCAGCGTGATGGTCACCCATTGCATTCGCCAGTTCCGCAGAACTTGAACCGCCCGGTTCACCTTCATCCTCTGTGCTATCTTCTGGCATACCTGTAGTTTAACTTACAAATTATGCTCATAATAACAAATAATTCTTTCAAATAAACTTTTCTTCAAATAAAGTACGAGTATATCATACCAATCTATAATGCAATATGTTTCGATCACGAAATGGTCAAAATCACGATATGGTTTCTGTTGAATTCCTAAGAATATTCTTGTGTTATTTGCAAAACTCAGTGCCAAATATATAAATGCGTATAAACTTCAAGTAGGAACCAACTTAATACAGCAAAATATCTGTACCTGATTTAGAAAGGATATTGTTTTAAACAAAGATATTTTTCGAACCATTGTTTGCTTTCGTTTTAAAATTATTTAATTCTTAAAGTACACACGCAGATTGGAACACGGCTAAACATCAGATTACTAGAATAGATCAAGTTTCTGCGATTGATTTTGAACTCTACCATCAATGTATTAAGTTTTAAAATCAAGTGGAGAAGTTTGAAAGCAAGTATAAACTGACATCATACAATTACAATCTCAGTTCAAACCTACATTGCAGCCCTTATAGCGTACTAAATGATTTGTTATAACTAATAGTTATAGCTTACCTCGTATACTGTACGCCAAATTAGTGATATTGTAGGCGGCCTCCCTACTGAGATGAGCGTCCAATTCTTTTTTAGCTGCGAACTTTGCCTCGCGTTCCGCTTGCAGCGCTTCCAGCGCTTCAGCCAGCTGTCGTTCGGCGATACGTCGCAAAGCAGCGGTCTCGTCAGCGGCGGCACGAGCGTTTTCCGCTTCTTCACGCAGTTGTCGAACTTCATGTTTTAACCCTTCAAATTCAACCTATAGGAAAGGCAGTCATCAGTTTGTTAATATAGAACGGATCTATTTTTGCCGCGACGCAACATGACACATACAATGTGTTTCTACCTTCATTTTCACATTTAAATGTAACGCAATGCTACATGTGCATATGTATAACGCTATCACTCACTATGAGCGCATTTTCACGATTATTTATACACTTATCAAAAAAAGAGTATCATCTGAGTTTATGATATTAGGTAATGTTACTATTTATTTGTTAGAGAATATTACGCAAAGCTCGGAGTAGATGGCAGCACTAGCACATATTTTAAAAACAAACGTTTCATCGTTTGGAAATGACTGATTCCCTTACTTCTTACACTCGAATATGCAGCAATGGTGTTGTTATTGTTATTGCATAAAATTAAACTATTTCTAATCATTTATTAAAAAAAACAGTACTATAGTGTGCGCGGAAGTGCTAGTCACCGCCTGAGGTATGCGGGGTAATCAAAAAGATCCTATTAACGCTTCTTATCAACATCTCGACTCGCTTACAGAATTCTAATACATATTCTCAGCCGGGTAGCCACCAAAGTCTATACCAGAGGTTCTCCGACAATTTTTTCTCGTAGACCCCCTGCTGCTACATTTTTACCATATTCCTAAAATTCGTCGTAAATGTGAAGATCTAACGATGAAAATTAGCGTCGCGGGTGAGTTCCGACCCTAAATTCGCCTCTTTTTTTATTTCACGCCAACGTAGACCCTCGTCGAATCCCTCGTGGACCCCTGGGGTCCACCTGGACCACTTAGGGAATCACTGGTCTATACCATTGCTATTTCCCAGAATTTTTATCTCTTCTGGGCTGATAATGTCTGTATTAGTAGCTTAAGTGTACACACGTACCTGAGAGCTCCTCAAAGCAGAGACTTGCTTCTGCAGCGAGATGTTCTCATCCTCCAGGTCACCTATGTCCACTAGTAGCCGTTGTTCACGCTGGCGTGCTTCCCGCAGCTCCGCACGTAACGCCACCCGCTCCGCTTCCCGCGTACTCTTGTCCGCGCCCAATTCAGAGCTTTCCGCTAGCAAGCGGTCCCGCTCGCTAACCACGCGGTCTAGCTCGTGTCGTAACTACAGGGAAGATTAATATTAAAATCAATGTTCATTATTGTATTATTGTTAATCTACCGTCCGTAATCTGAATGAGGTTTTTATGGAAGTCTTAGGTGAAAATCCTTTTCTCCTATATTTTTTGAAAAAATGTAAGGACCTGTTCAACGATATTAAGATCTTATAATCAGACGTGTTCGATAAACTTTAAATATGCCTTTCATGCTTCTCCATCCGCGCAATTTTCGTAAAAAACAGGTCTCAATTTTTTTATATTCAATACAGACAAGTACTCATTATCTCTTATGAATTAGCTAAGAAATATAAATTATATGTAGTATATTAAGTACATATAAACAAAATTAGTTTTATGCAATTACTAGCTGTGATCCCGCAACTTGACACGCGTAAATTATAGCCTGTATCAACCCCGTATGTTGTAACTACCCGTAAGAATTTAACGGGTAGCTCCCGTAAGAATTTTTGAAATTGGTCCAGCAGTTTAGAAGCCTATTCGATACAAATCAGCAAGCTAACAAACAATCAAAATTTTCCTCTTTATAATATTAAGTATTGTAATACTTAAATATGCCACGCTCTTCCAGTTCTGCGCTTCCGGCACTATTAGAATAATGTGACAAATTAAACTATGCTCAATTTTCTACTTGAACGGTATTATTTAACTACATCTCGTCAATAAGAAAAAGACCCTAGCACTGGCTGAGTCATCCAGGCACTTAGCTAATTTGCCGTGCATCATGTTAACATTTGTGAATCAGACATGGCGCTCGCCGCACCCTCGACTTGCCGCTCGTAAATTTCGTAGTAGGTTGACACTACCATAATTATTGGATATTGGCAAGCTTCAAAATTTTTCGGATGTTAAGACTAGATAGATAGATTAAAACATGCCCAAATAAAGAAATAGTGTATTTTTAGGACAATATTTAAATTTTATAACTATTTATCTTCGTCATATATATAGGGTTTTAGAAATAAAGCAACATCTTTTGTTTCTTCAAATCGGATAAAGAGTAATAATTTATAATTTATTTTTAGTCGTATTGCCTAAATAAGTCTGTTCAACCAAATCACGTATTCACGTAATCACATATTCAATGCGAAATAAGATACCTATATTTATTATGTTTATAACTGTTTACATATAATTGTTATATCAATAATTGATAAAGATTTATTTGAAAACCTAATAAATTTACTAAATAATCCTATGAATATTAGGTCCTTATATACGAAATTGGCGTTTGTCGTATTGGCCACTTAATCACAAATTTCTCCTCCTTGGTTGGGAATTCCAAATTCATATTTATACATTTACACAAGTATTTGTGTTTCGATAGGCGACATTCATTTGTTTTTTTCTTCTGTTTGTCCTATTTACGTCACCCACTATAAAAAATGGAAAACTTGAAATATCGTGTTACTTACGAGAACGAGTTCCACCGTGGTACCCATGCTGGGGAAACGTCTCGAAGGGTTAATGTGTATGGCAGTTGTGTCGCAAAAGAAAACACAGTGCGTTTTTGGTTCCAAGGTTTTCGTTCTGGAAATTTCGACCTGCAGAACAAGCCCCGTGGACGGCCGGACCCAAGTTAATAGTGAAGGATTGAAGGCTATTGTGGAAGCGGATCCATCGCAAACCACGTCCGAGTTAACTGCAGGCTGCGGTGTTAGTGATAAAACTGTTTTAATCCACTTGAAGCAATTTGGAAAGATTTTTAATCTTGAAAGGTCAACCTCACGAATTGAGTGAAGCGCTTCGACTACTGCGTTAAAATTACTTAACCGACACTATAATGAAGGGTTTTTAAATCGAATCACTACCTGTGATGAAAAGTGCATTCTAAGCGCAATCGTAAGCGCTCATCGCAATGGTTGGACCCTGGCTTGCCAGCCAAATCCTGCCCCGAGCGAAAATTTACCCCAAAAAGTTACTTTTAAGCGTTTGGTGGACTAGTGCCGGTGTCGTTCATTACAGTTTTCTCAAATCTGGCCAGACGATTACGGCAGACGTCTATTGTCAGCAATTGCAAACCATGCTGGAAAAACTAGCTGATTAACAAACGAGGCTGGTCAATCGCTCTACGCCACTGCAGCTTCACGACAAAGCTAGACCACACACTGCACAACAGACGGCTACCAAATTAGAAGACCTTCAATTGGAATGTCTAAGACATCCACCGTACGGGGAGTACTGTTGGACTTTGCACCAACAGATTACCATTTTTTTCGAAATTTAGATAACTTCTTGCAAGGGAAAAAATTCAACTCCAATGGGGCAGTGCAAATTGATTCTCGTCCGAATGGATTTTTTTAGTAAAGGGATCAATGCACTACCTATGTGATGGCAAAAGTGCATAGATAACAATGGTTTATACTTTGATTAAATAAATAAATTATATTAAAAAATATTCGACTCTTTGTTCCTCCCATACCAAACACCAATTTCATATGTAAGGACCTAATATAATATTTAAATTGTACGATACCATTTCTTTGATGGTGAAATGGTGAGGTGACTGATTTTCAAACAATAAGAAAGTAATCTGAGATTGTAATAATGAAATCAATATTCACAAATAACATTATATAAATTAAACTACCTACAACGGGTTGACGTGCTTCCTTGTGAAAGTTAGTTTCTTTTTTATTTTTAATGTTGGATTTAGAGTTTCTTTTGTTAATTCTAAATAGAATAAAAATTATACATTAATATTATATCTTATCATACTGTTTTGATGTTAAAAGGATATAGCCGGTTAAGCACATGAAAACTGCACTCGCGTCTGATGAAGGGTTTGATTTTTATTTTTGCAAGCTATGTACCACCAAATCGACCCTTTTGTGACTTTAACATGTAACAGATAACTAATCAACTAATAAGATATTTTTTGGTAAATATTTTTCTCGTTTTTGAACGTTTTTAATACTGCAAAAATATATTATAATAAGTTTATCGATACTCACGTACAGTTTCAAATTCACAAAGATATCTTCTATAGGGGCTGAGAAAAAAAATTACATTCAGGGATGTTACCACTATTATTCCTTTACTATAGTTAAGGGTGTGAGATTAAGTGTATGGCTATATTAGATGAAAAACAATAAAAGCAAGATAATAAATAACCCTTCATCAGATAAAAAAAATCAGATGCGAGTGCAGTTTTCATATGCTTAACCAGCTAGATCCTTTAATCTTAAATTGAAAGGAAGACTTTTTAAAAACATAAACATTTTAAACGATTTTTTGTAGCAACTCAAAAATAGTAGCGGACACAATCCGATAGGCAATTTTTTATCAAAATTGTAAATGATTTTTATATCATTCAATATGCATGTTTAGTTGAGATAATTCTACAATACTGAAATAAGATTGTACCATATTTATTGGAGAAAAAATAATTTTTTTTTGATTGAATGAAAAATAATTGATATAAATGTAGTTTCGTTACTAAAACTATGCTAAATTTAGGGTGTAGTCCTGTCAAACTGCATTTTCAATTGTAAAAATAACTACGATAACATTAAGTACTCTTATTTTATAGTACTATAAAAGAGTATAATCATATTTCTTTGATTACATGTGAGAATCGCCAAAACGAGCCCCGGTTAAAAATTTCACATGAGTTCAGATTGTAATATAACAGTATTGGCACCAATTTAAATTTAAAAAAAAAATCATACTGAGCCAGTCTCCTTAATGGTCTGAACAAACAGTAAAGATAACGATAACAGAAACAGTCTTCATTATTCGTCATACAACGTCTACGGTGAGCTAAAATTGTGAATTCATGTACCTAATATACAAAATCATCATTTTCACTTCTAATTAAGTGAAAGTAATGCATACGCTGTATGTCTATTAATTTAATACCAAAACGCTTTCTTATATAAGCAAACTGGCCACTTTTATTTCAAACAATTTACTGCAAGCCTCATACATAATTATTTTAATATTTTTTTTACACAATGGGCGATGGCAAAGTTACTTCTGGCATAAATATGTATGTCAACAAATAATACTATTGTAATACGCAAGTTTTATTATTAACGGCTATAAATGGGTCTCAATTGAGTAAAGTTTATTCCACCCTCTGGCAGATGGCCAAACGCTAAGCAAACGTCAACACAGTTCCATTATCTACGTAAACATGAAATGTGAGAGTTGGTTTAGCAGTCCACACCGACCGGTGAATGAAAATTCGCAAATGCATGTACCTCTTCACTTTCGTTCATTTTCCACAAGTTTACTGTAGCATTTTCCGTTGGGTACACATTTTTAACAGCACCATTCACACACAAACCTCACCGACAAAACACTTGTGCACAATACCATCGTGCATTTCAAATTCTACACACCATTGAGTATTTCGTTGTGATGTGAATCAAGGCCAGTTGAATAAAAAAGTATTTCTGGATCGGTGTTATGGATTCCCGTACGGCGCTTACGCCATTGGCGGCATTACATCACGCACTATAGAGGTCTTTGTTTCTCACTCATATTAACAATGATTAATTGTATGATTAATCACGTTATCGATACGAAAATATGCTCTTATATGAAGCGATTTTATATTTGAAAAATGTTTCATAAGAGTTAGTTTTCAGTGTATCGGGACGTCGACTCACGCGCACTGACTAGAGGGCCGCCGAACGATGATTCACATAAATTGGTCCCGTTTCATTAAAACGAACGTAGTCAATCGTCAGTGGCTGGTCGTCTGGGGACATTAAATATTGTTTAATAAGAAAATGAGACGGGAGATGATCATGCACCGCGTTTTTAAACTGCTCCGCCAACCCGATGGTTGGTCAAAGTTAGTAGTTACAATTTGCATAAAATAAGTTTCTTTGATGTCATTTTTTACTGATAACATTTCCGTAATCTAGCTTAAATATCCACCAGCTTCAGGCAAAAGTTATGAGATGAAATAATGGTCAATGATGATTCAATAATGGTTCTTTTAAACATAGTTTTTCTCTATATCTCATACATTAACAAAAATATCTGTCTCCATTGATTTAGTTGAAGAAGCAGTAGTAAAATGCAATGGGCAATGAAGCAATAGGCAAAATGACGAGTATTTTTTTTTTGTTTGTCCGTCAGTTCGATTGCTGAAAAATATTTAACGAATATTTTTTATTTTTTACGTAATCATTAAATTAAGGCGATACAATTTCGCATGACGTCAAAGCTTTGGTACTTTTTCTACAAAACGTTCTACACCCCTCTACTTTAATATTATATAAGCTGTTTCTTGTTAAATTAAAGTGTATAATATTTTATATAATATATTTTTCTATTATCTTTCTGAGGGACTAAATAGAGTTTCTTTTTTTACCACTATCAATTTTGTTTTTCAAAAAGTGTAAATAAACAAAAAAATACTTATTAAATAAGTTATGACATTAATTTATTGTTAATTAATATATTGGCCCGCAAACACAATTGTCAGTATGGTCACTAAGATTTATACATCATCATTATCATCTTTGATTAAATTAGGAATAATGCATATTCATTTGTATTAGCAGAAAATACTTGAATGTATAGTAGGTACCATCGCATGCTGAATTAGATCTGATTAGGTCAAGCCGGTTATATGTGTTGCAGTCAAGTTGTAGAATACTTCGTAATTACAAAACGGCAATATTTTTAAAACAGATCTGCCTAGCTAAGTTAGCGATTAAACAGATTGCATTACGACTGCAATCTGAATAGCCACATTGTAAATACATCTTGCGTTCGTGGTTGAATAACATAACCTTAACTCAACAAAGACATACCACATTAAGTAAAATTAAGCTAACCAAAACAATATAAAAACAAAATTATTTAATCTACTTTGTTCGTATTAAGAAAGCGATAGATATGTCATTTCATTATTCAACGGACATAAAATAATAGTTAACTTGCGGATTTATATATTTTAAACAGAATCGTCGGCGCTTCATCCTATTAGGTTTTCAATCTGTCTGGAAATCACCGACTTTACCCTATTGGTAGACGTCGAGGGAGCGTTATTTCGCACATTGTAGAGATTAATCTTTTTCAGCGTTATCTATACATGTATAACAGCGACGTAGTATAGGTACACTAAAGTGAAATAAAAAGAAATTTGGAAAGTATTTATTAATTTTAGCTTACACCTCGGAGGCCCCGTATAATTGATACGGCCGATGCGGCGGTAGCTACGCCCCTGTGTGTAAAACAGTGTAACTTCCCGCTGTCAATGCGCTGAGATATTTTATATTACATAACGGATTACAATGCTGTTTTCACAAATACAGTAATTCAGGAGGATGGTGTTATGCATGATACAGGACCCAAGCGAAGTCGCTGACTAATTGAATATACGTGTAACAGATATTCTATTCCTGTCATTTCAAAATTCACTTATGTCACGAAAAGATATTAATTACCAATTCAAGATTGAGCGGGTGCCGCTTTTTGTAGTGACTTGGGACATCAGAATGAATTCGAATTCGGGTTTGGTTTTTTACTGAATCACAGGGCTGATCAAATCATGAAAATTCTTTCACCTACGGGAAGCTACACCATACGCGACAGTCTACAGTTAAGCGAGCGAAGTCGCGGAAAAACAGCTAGTTATAGATAAACATTAAAGGCCGCATATTTAAACGCGTTTTTTCGACAAACGTTACGTAGCCTATCAAAATAGTTAGCGATTTTTTTATATTTTAATGGATTCCACTATTCAGCTAATGCGACTTAATAAATATATAGTAATAATCTATATCTGTACTATAATAAAAACGTAACCGATCGATGTCTGTACATTGAAGATATATGAAACATACTGTTATGAGAACATTTATAAACGTAACAGAACACAAAACAAAGATTTTTTAATTTTTTGTCCGTTTGTCTGTGCGTTTGTGCATGCTTATCTCAGAAACGGCTCAACAGATTTTAATGCAGTATTCACTATTGTATTGTGGTAACTTTCCGTTAACATTTAGTGCAGTGTATTAAGGTTTATTTCAATCGGTTCATAAATAAAAAAGTTATAACACTTTGAAGTACTGTGTTCGCCAGAATTGCTATGAAATTAATTGCTTTATTAAATTTTAGTCTCTAATAATATTATCATCGTCAGCTCTTTTACATCCCCATGCTGAGGACTTTCAGACATTAAAAGAACAGTTGAAATAGCGTAAATATCACTAATACGAGTATACCTAATGTATGATAAAAATGGTCAGACACAAGGGCAGAGAGAGAATAGAAACATAGCTATCGTAAGGGCCGTTCATATGGTGGATGACCAGACATTTTTATCTTTAGCTCCTCCGTGCTTCGCAGTGCAAGTTAACCCGTTCGTCCCGGCTGTATCAGTAGTCGTTAACACCCACCAATTCGCATTGGGCTCTCGTAGTACTCGATTCGATCCCAACTATAGGAAAGAAACAATTCTCCTGATTTCCCACGCAGACGAAGTCGCGGGCACAGCTAGTATAGCAATAAATGTAATTAGTAAAAATATTAGTTTGTTTTCTATAAAGGGTGAATCTACACAATTTTAATACAAGAAATAAATATACAATAACGGTGTTTTAAGAGTTATTTATGCCGTCAACATTACGGAAATAGTTACACGCAGCTGTATTGCCGATGACTATGATTTATTTGTTACACGTGAATACCGAGCAAGACACTGCTTGAATCGTCAATCATTTTTTCCCTACCGCTCGTTCAGGATGTCTTTTGGCTGACAAGAAGAACAAGCAAGAAACTCACCAGTTCTAATAGGATTAATGACATTTACAAAAACCGTGTCATTACCAGATCAATACATAATAAATAGAGAGAAAAAAAAATGATGGTCTTATAATGATAAAATAATCATTTAATAATAATGGAAACAAGATAATTTTTTATATATGTATAATGAGTTAAAAAAGTAATCACCTATCCAGTTGCTGGATCATCTCAAGTCCAAGCATTCTTATCTGTTATATAATCGGATACCGTAAAATAAGCTTTAGTTTTTATTTTATACTATTAAAATTATAAGATTTAAACTGCATGATATCTAATTGTTGTATTTTGCTTGGGACCTTATTGTAGAAGCGCACACAAAGACCCCTGAATGAGTTCTTAACTTTTTGCAATCCAGTGACAGGCATTTTTATTTCTTGTATTAATATTGTGTATATCACTTTTTATAGAAAACAAACTAATATTTATTGAGAAGCTAGTCATTATGTCTATTTCCTTAAATTTCTCCTTGTTGTAATGTAAAACCCTTTTTTATGGACTGATCTAATATTATTATGGCTCATTTTAATCAAATTACTAGAATGTTACATGTAGGAAACTATTCTATGTATTAAAATAAATGCAAAATTCATAATATACCTGTTTTGTTTCTCCCTCAAGCTCCAGTATTTGAAGTGTGAGGGAGCTCTCCATCGCAGCGGACTCATTGAGGAGAGCATTTTCTTGTTCTATTCCACTTCTTGTAGTTACTTTCTGTGTTGTGTCTAGTTTCATAAGAGCCTGGTAAACAAAATGTTATAATATTAGTATTTACAAAAATATTAAGCATGAAAACTTACAGTGGATAATCAGATTCCTATGCTATGAAAAGGATAAGCTGCAATCAATTTTAAACTTAAGTGTCGACAAATTAAGGCTTCAATAATAACTATAATTAATAATTTGTATTTTTGTGGTAATCAAATGTGCTTTGACTGTCTACTTTCGTTCAGCTACAACGGTAATAATAATAAAATGGTTTATTGCTTCAAATTACAAAAACTATACATTATATAAAATAAACTACAGAGACAAACGGAGGTGACACAGCTAATGTTGAGCAAGAGCATGCAACTGCCCAACGCTGGTTTTCAGTCACCCTTCTTTCCCAGAAAGAAAGAAGCAGCGTCTCTTTTTACAATATTACAAATAAATATGAATTAAACACCAAGATACTGTACTGAATACTTATTAATTAATCAACATTTTATTCAAATTCAAACCATATGAAATATATTAGCTTATTTTATTAAATCAATTATCTCATTACAAAAAATATATTAGGCACTAAAAGTATTCAGTATGCGGCTGAATAGTATGGACATATTATAATATAAAAGCAGCCGAATAGGCAGAACACCGAATATTCATTACATGTCTAATATATACATAAAAAATAAACTATGTCAATGACTTTACACTTAAAAAAAAATATTAAAGATGATAATTTTTATGAATAAGTATTTGCAAAAATACTAATAATTTGCCCTTGTCCTATGTCAATACATTTATCACAAATCATAAAAACAATAGGGATGACTAATTTTTGACCGTCTGTCCGTCAGGTACATTAATGAACAATACTAAGTATGTATTTTTTTTGCATAAGCAATAAAATTACAGCAATAAATTGAGTTGAAATATTACTCTACGTCATGTCTTTCCACGTAATTATGGCATAGAAAACCCCCTTCTTCACAACTTCAATGAATAATTGTTTAAGCTATTCTTGTTTAATTGAAGCAAAAACAAAAAATCTCTAAAACAATCCTTATTATTGTCATTTATTTTGTCTTGTCTTCAACAAGTTTTTATTTTATAGTATTACATTTTTTGAGCTTTATGGCACAATGCACAGGTTAAGCAGTTTTCTTAAGGGTTGTTAATGGGATGGGATAAATAAAATATATTATATATTTTGCATTCATAATGCTATACTGAAAAATATTCTTGATGAAAAATGCTTAACCTGGGGCAAGTATATTATCAATATATTTGTATATTTGTATCATTTTTAAATGAAAAAAAAAATCAAGTTTCTCCATGCTTCAGAAGAAAAGTTGAGCCATTGTTTCCAGCTGAATTTGCAGTTGTAAATACCCACCAAACCACACTGGGCCTGAGTGATGCTTATAGTTAATTCTCTCTGCTTGATTTGATTGACTGCCCCAGCAGTGGGGGCTTTAACAGACTGTAGATGATGATGAACTGCATTTTAATATAAGTTTTAAGCTTTAATTTTTAAAATGCATGTACAGGTATTTGAATTGCTGTTCTGATGAACCAAAGCAGAAACAGATACTGAGAGAGACTAATTTATTGAAATATGCCAAATTGTTGACAAACAAAACTAAAATAACATTAAAACATTAAAACAAACATGGGCTTTGGGTGAATCCCACCAAAACTCAAGTTGTCGTAGTGGGCAGCTCAAGGCTTAGAGCTAAAGTAAAGTTTGATCAGACCCCGCAAATAGTTTTTGATGGAATCTCCTTACAATTCAGTGATCATGTTAGAAATTTAGGTGTATATATTGATAAAAACTTAAATTGGGATGTGCAACTCAAAGAAGTGAGTCGCAAACTTTTTGCATCTGCTGGGTCCTTAAGAAGGCTTCGCAATTTCTTGCCTACTGCCACTAAAATTGCGTTCACACAATCTCTTCTGATGCCCATTCTCGATTTCGCCGACGTCAGCTATCTAGATCTTACAGAAATGCAACTGAACAAGCTTGAGTGCCTTCAAAATTTTTGTATAAGATTTATATTTGGACTACGCAAATATGATCACGTTTCCGTATTTCGCGAGAAACTCAAGTGGTTGCCAATTCGATTTCGCCGGAATGCACATATTTTAAATATGTTATTTAGTATACTTTTTAATCCCTCTACCCCTTCTTATCTCAAAGATCGTTTCAAATTCGCCAAAGAATCCCATCCCCGCTTCTTGAGATCATCAGAAAACCTGCGGCTGGAAATGCCATTGCATTCCACTATGTACTACGATAAATCTTTTACCGTCCACGGTAGAAAAGCTAATTCTCTTAATATATTTAGGAAACTTGTCAGAGAGCACTACTTGTCCATGAAAGTATGTATATAGGTATTATATATGTATTATATTTTATATGATAATATTTATTATATTATAGTATATGTAGGTAAATTATAATTAAGTAGGTATACCTATAACAATTGTCAATTATGTATATTCATAAATTGTTTATTTGTACACCATCCACTAACCCATCATTAGGTCTTTTATATTTAACTCCATCCCAAGATTGCCTGGAAGAGATCACTTTTAGTGATAAGGCCGCCAATTGTACGTATCCTGTTTTCGTCATATAAATGTAATTTGTCTTTGTGTGTACAATAAAAAATATTCTATCTATCTATCTAAAATTAAACAATCACTTATTTTATACTCCAACAGTAGATTACTGAATAAAATGTTTAGATAATCATATAAAATCAATTTTACATATTTTACTAAAAAAAATATAACTAAATATGTGATTAAATGGTTTATTTATGTACTATTTTATGAGAAAAAAATCATTCTATGCCTTAATTCCTTACCAGCAAACAACAATATCCACAAAATTCTGAACCATGATTATTATCATAAAGTAAGATTCTCCTCTCTTTCTAATTTACTTCTGTATCATACCAAAACCAAATAGGTTATAATCAAAACAAAACTTTTCCATTCGCTACATTTGAAAGTAGCACAACACTTGAATATAAAATGACAAAAAAAAAAAGTTTAAAATTTCAGCTCTGCTCGATTTAATGTACTCGTTAATGCATGAAAAGTGAAAATAAGGAGTTAGAATGTAGGCCACTAACCTCTTGTGTGATTTGGAGTTCATGTCTTGTGTTTTCATAAATGCTTTCGAGCTCATCGTAGCGCTGCTGTAGCGCGCTTTTCTCCTCGAGGAGGACCAGACCTAGCTGTGCAGACTGAATCTTCTCGCTGCTAGCCTGGTCAAGCTCGCGGCTCAGCCTGTCGATCTCCGCCTTCAGCTCGATCACAGACATTTCTGTTTGGGCCGTGGCTGCCATTGCGACAGTTAGACGGCGAACTGTGTGTTCCTCATAAACAAACTAAATAATCTCAGAAAAACAACTGTATAAAACGTATAAAATCAATTGTTTCTACATTCTCCCAAAAAGTAAAACGTCTTGACAGCTCACGGCACGACAGCTATTTAGTGTTGAGCTCACTGCAATTGCATTGCCGAATTGTCAGAAGTTTGTTAGATATCGGTTTATAGCTAATAATAGCGAATTGAGTTTATATCGATTTCGCTCCGATTCCTTAACTGAATAGGTATATTATAAAATAAAACTAACTCTTTTCTCGTGACTATAATTATAGGTTATTTGTATCATCCTCCTATGGCGAGATTTCCTCTAGGTGTAACAATTTTATAAGCATTCTAGTAATAATACCTCTTTATTATATAGTACAATCGCCAACACGGAAAGATTTACATTTGTTCATGTTTAAAAAAATAATACAAAAATTAAGAATGTGGTCAACCCTTGGAATGAAAGCTATTCAATAAGAAAGAAAGTTTGTTTAAAAATTAATTTTTCTCAAAAATCTTGTTAACTATAATGTGTACGATTTAAATGTATCCAAAAACAATTCAGTTAAATTAGCGTTTAGTCTTTGAATAGGGTTTTTGACACTATCGAAAATAAGTTGCATTTTGTGGTCATCCTGATAGATAATACTACTATAGCTTATTTCTTAACATCTGCAGAAAAAACATGTTTAGATTTAGAAAAATAACGTTAAAAAAATGCAATATTTTTAGGAATCTATTCAACGACGAAAACGTCCTAAAATTGGTCGTCGTCACAACCAATCACTATTTTGTTTACTGGCCTGTGACGTCATCACCTGTCATGTCAAATTAGTGTTAGAAAGATACATAAAATATCGATGCCTGTAGGTATTGAGTACTTTATAGTAATTTACTGATAATAGAATACTTTACCACTTCTACTGATAAGAACTGCCAAAAAGAAATACAGAAAGAAAGAATCATTTACTAAGCTTTTTAAAAAATCCAAGAAATAGGGAAAACGCCAGCAATTTAAAAAAAGAGCAACATACATGTTTTTCTCATTTCTTGAAGTTTAATATAATAATTCAATGAGGAAGTATTTAAAAAAAATAACGAAACTACAGAAAATTATGTCACTAGATGGCAGCACAAATTGTTGGATCTAAACGTCAATTCATGACGTTAAACCAAAGAGAATAGATTTGTTAGTGTTGTTATGGATCTGATAACTCGAATTAATATCGAGTTGAAATTTAACTAGTTCGAGTTAAGCAAACGCAGCTCGATTAATAGAAAGTAATCTTTGAATAAATTTATTTTTTATTTGTATAGAGGAAAATAGCAACTAACATAATGGAAGTGAGCACAGAGGTTTTTTAAATTTATGGAAATCAATTGAATGCTGTGATATAATTAAAAGTGGCATCTAACTACGGTATACAATAATATTACCGCCAAATAGTTTTATAAATAAAATAGGTACCTTTGTCATTGTAGGTCTAGGAATTTTTCATTTTAATATTTAACAAAAGTTCTGAAAAAATAACAACTAGGTAAGTTAGTTTTATTGCTATTAGTTGTTTGTTGAACTTACAACAACTAAACTACATCAAGTTTCAATAATATTTTTATATTATGTATGGTGAATGGATGAATAGGGTTTATTAATCAAAAACAAAAGTCATAAAAACGATAATTATTATAAAAAAATCCGTTTGTTATCTATAACCTTACCCGATATGTATCAAATATACTATGTATTCGTACAAAATAACATAACTGCTGGCTAAAATGACGTTTGTTCAAAGTGTAACATGCAAATAACTTGTGCTTTCGAAATTAAGACATTATAAAACTATTATCAGTTATTAAATCTTATATTCATAATTAAATCATCTTAATAAACAATCAGCAATCAACAAGAAACGTCTGCTCTAAACGAACAGCAAGGTTATAACTTTAAATTTCAAATCACAAAGTTATTATACTATTGCTACTGATCTTACATGTCGACGGCGGACGTCGAGCCATGTGTTAAGTTAATTCGTACGGTGGGTTTGTGCTTTTTGGTTCTTACAATAATATTGTTAATAATAGTTTGACTTCCTACACAACCTACACTAGAAATCCGTTTTATTGAAATATATTATTTACTAAATACCTAGAGTAGTTATGGTCTCTTAAAATCTCTGCGGTGGTATCGTGTGCGTTAGGTGGTTACGTTCCCTCAAATAAAGTATAGTTGAGTTGTTTAGTTGAAATTAAAAAAGCAGCCCTTGCTGAGTTTCTTGCCGTTTCTTGTCAGTACGAGATCTCCCGCCTTAGTTTTGCGAACCATTGGTAAAGTTTTCGACTTTCACAAGTACTATGTAACAGCCTAGACTGAATTTATTTTGATATTTATGTTAATATTATTCGTTTTGTGGATGCATAATGACACTTCATCTTCATCATCATTTTTGTTCTCCATTCCAAACCTGAATTCAACGAAAGTTACGAGCAACCAATAAGTTGGCTCATCACTTATGTTGACGTATCAACCAAACATCGTTCCTTTACACGTAACATAATAAACAACTTAAACTTACAATTAAAATAAATTCAAATTAGTTTGAAAGTGAGATATTATAAGAAACACAAAACGATGTCATATTTATTAATCGAAAATACTCAATTTACATTTATTACGTCAGAAATAAAATTTGAATGAATATCATAAACAAAATCCAAAAATCGCGAGTGACATCTAGTATGATTTCAAGACCTAATTTTTATTTTTTAAATACTTCCTCATTACAAAGTCGATTTTGATGATATACAACGTGTCCCAAAATTCAACGATAAGCGGGCGCCAAGAGGTAGACCTGCTCATGTGTACTTATGGAAAAATAAGAAAAAAAAATTATCTTATTAATCTTTTTTGTTATAAAATAAAATACGAAAATTTTCGAAAATTTACATCTTTTATGATATTTTCAACTACCACGACCACAACTTCTCAATTATGTTCAATCTTTTTTTGGTATCGGATACCTAAGTAGTACTTATATTCGCTACAACTGTTAAAAACACCAAAATGCCCACAGTATTTACACAAAAAACAATCAAAATGTATTTTTTTCCTTAAATTTTCACAGATTTTTACGTTCCGTAATCTTTGACTCACAGTCATGTAGAAAAAAAGTATGGACACTACTGCGGCAAGTTGTTTTTAAAACTGACGCAGCTCATGAAGATTCCATAATGGTATAATACTTCATGATAACTAGCAACAAACTAAAAATCATACCATTTAGAATCAAGAACCAAAGTTGTGAGTAATAAATTGTACTGTTCCGAAATGTTTTAATATTTAAAAAAAATATTGAAATAAAACAATAGTGAGTTTTAGTCTCATTCATTTATTAATAATTAACATTACAGTAAATGTTCAAATTGTTTTCCACCGGCATTAATACATGCACGACATCGCCTTAAAAAAGAGCGTTTTATTTTTCGTGCATACCTTTTAGCATTGATATGTGACGCAGCCTGACTAATTTTTTGCCGAAACTCGTCCAATGTCGTAATGGGTTTTTCATAGATTTTGTCTTTGAGACAACCCCAATAGAAAAAGTCCAGGGGGTTTAGGTCGGGTGATCGGGGTGGCCATAAGATAGGAGCAAGTCGCCCAATCCAACGCCCGGAATACTCTTGGTCCAAGTATTGTCTCACAGGACGAGCGTAGTGAGCTGGGCAACCATCATTTTGAAACCACATATTTTGTAGATCTCTTAAGGGGACGTCTTCAAGCAATTCTGGCAAATCATTTTGTAAAAAGTTCAAATAACTGTCACCATCCAAGTTTCCTTGTAGTTCAAAAGGCCCGATCACTTTTCCATTTAATATGCCCGTCCATAGGTTAACCTTAAACTGATATTGGGATTTTTCCTGTCTCATTAGGTGTGGATTTTCATTGCTCCAGCTGTGTAGGTTGTGGAGATTTAAATATCCATCTTTCTTGCATGTTGTTTCGTCCGACCATAGTACTTTGTCCAAGAATTGAGGATCTTCCCGGTGCTTTTGAAGCATAATACGGCAAAATGTGATCCGTAGTGGATAGTCCCGTGGTAGCAATGTTTGCACACGTCTGTAGTGGTATGGGTGAAGCCTGTGATGTTTTAAAATTCGATGAGCCGTTCTTTTTGGGATTCCCGTAGCTGCTTCTATGGCGCGTACTGAAGTAGTTCAGTCAATGTTTATTTCATTGAGAACTTCTTCATCGTATTCCGATCTAGGTCTTCCAGCGTTGCTTCTGGCTGATGGCAAACGACCCTCCGAGAACGCTCGATGCACATTCATAAATACTCGGTAATCTGGGTATCTTTGGGCGTTCGGGTACCTTTCCCGATACAATCTGCTAGCAGCGTTAACATTGCACCGACATTCTCCATAAATGAGGTGCATATTAGCGTATTCCGTCGGCGTGTATGGTAGCGGCATGATAACGCTAAACAATCCAAAATACGACGAAAGTCCAATTCACAAAACACTATCACAGTCCAAATTAATGCCAGGTTAGTTCAGTTTGCAGATCACTTAATTCCAGTCCAAAATAGAAAGCCAAAAGTCGTTAGTACGAGAGCCACGTCAATTGAATACAGAAAGGTGCGCAGTAAACAAAGGAGCAGAACGTACTGATCCGACTTCAGATTTGCTGAGAACAGGATTTCTCTATGTACCTGCATTGTTGTTATTCTACAAAAAATATCTATCTATCCCTCTCTAACATACCCCCCTTCTCGCTATCTGTTGAGTCAACTATAAGTTGAGCCATTACAAACGTGCGAACTGAGTTAGAAAAACAAATTACGTCAAAGGAATGTGACAATGCCGCAGAACTCGTTTTCGATAAAGGGATGCAGCCGCTCGGGTGCAGGTAGCTGGTAGAATTGGTAATTTGGTATACATAGACACAAGTAAAGGGCGAAGTGGCATGAAAAACAATACTTTCAAAATAGCAGAAATAGAGCATTACCTAATAAATAAATATCTAATGAATATTTATAATTTGGTTAGTTTGTTTACAAATGGTGTGCATATTTTTTTACTGTGACTAGTTATCTTAGATTATTATACCATTTTAGAATCTTGATGAGTTCAGTCAATTTTAAAAACAACTTGCCACAGTGGTGTCCATACTTTTTTTTACAAGACCGTAAGTCAAAGATTACGGAACGTAAAAATCTGTGAAAATTTAAGGAAAAAATACATTTTCATTGTTTGTTGTGTAAAAACTGCGGGCATTTTGGTGTTTTTAAGAGTTGTAGCGAATAGTAGTGCTACTTAGGTATCCGATACCAAAAAAAGATTGAACACTAATTGAGAAGTTGTGGTCGTGGTAGTTGAAAATATCATAAAAGGTGTAAATTTTCGAAGATTTTCGAATTTAATTTTATAATAAAAAAGATTAATAAGATATAATTTTTTCTTATTTTTCCATAAGTACACATGAGCAGGTCTACCTCTTGGCGCCCGCTTATCGTTGAATTTTGGGACACGTTGTATACTGTTCTCCAAGTTAAAAATTAATTTTAAAAAATCATCGGGTTCTGATATCTATGTAATTATCAAATGCCATGTATTTAGTGGACAGACATACTACATGCATGTATAAAAAAAATAGAACATTCTTTTTCGTACTAATGTCTCATCCATCTGTAAGTCGACAGGCTGTAAAGTGCGAGTCCTGTCAACAAATATAAATGAGTCCTAAAATGTTTATGACAAAGAAAAAACCAAAAAGAAAACCTTCGAATGTATCGATATGAAATAAAAGAGTTTCAATACTTTTAGCGAAGCCTTATCTAATTTTATCACCCATCTCTACTCTATATAGTTACTATACTATTGTGACTGTGAATCTATTTTCTTCTAGACTCGAAGTTTGTTTGTTATTTATAGAAGTATTAATACATTGTGGCACTACGCACCACTTGTAGCTCATTTTTTAAGGAAAACCAGAGCAGAGGAAAATAAAAAACGTAAAAAATACACACTACGACTTCAATTTCTCTTCTAAATTATTATTTCAATTTACTCTTAAGACAGTTGTTACTTATCGATTTGACATATTTACTGGCCTGTGACGTCACGATCAGCGCCATTACATAAAGCAGCGTTTTTCGCGCGCTTTTGGCTATTTTAATTTTAACAATTATTTTCACCAAAAATAGAAAAGATTCCAATGAAATATTATGAGTGTGTTTATAATGTAGCAAACAACGATTTAAAATAGTTTTCAGAAAAGTGTCAAATATTCTTTTATAATGAATATTGTAATATTGATTTGTTAATGATATTAAAGCACCGTTATGATTGAAGGTTGGGTCCTTACTGTGGTGATGGAGACAACTGGTCAGGGAGACTAAAGGATAATTGTCTCCCTCCGAGGTAGGTGTTGTTAGCTACCCTATTAGCTGAAAACACAGATGTAACTGTATGTGTTCATAATCTAACATTATTTTTTGTTATTATTTTGATATTTTCAAATCATAGAAGTATTTTAAATATTGTTTTCAGCTAATAACATAACGTACTAAAAGTTATCCTAAACATCTGCGTTGTAAGTTTTTTTATTGGTATTAATTAGCTAATTAATAATTTGTTCAGCTTGACGCCACTTGTTATACACTACTCCGTAATGTAACCCGATTTTGTGCGAATACAAGGGCAGGAAACGAAAGCAAACAAAATTCGTCATAAAAACTTTTTCTCGATTTTCTGTCATTCCAATTGCCTATTGAAAAGTTATACATTTGTTTGAGAAGAAAACATACTGCCTCAGTGAATAATTATTTGTATAACTTATCAAATAATCTTATCAGAAAAATATGTATGTATAATTGATTAGTTTAAATCCATGTTCATATATAGTCATAATCTCAGCTCTTATAACTATTCTCAGCAAACCAATTTCATTTTATATCCAAATTATATCCTTGAAAGAAAGAAATTTTTGGGGCTGGATTTTTTCTGTCGTTATCTATATACGCAAGTGAGCACCAAATTAAATCTAGCTTTAAGAGCACATGACAAGACATCATCCTTCATCTTCATCATTCTGTACAAAAGAAAACATTAAAACAACTACATAGTAAAAATCAATTTATTTTACATTCAATCATAATAACGTTAATTGGCTAAATAAATACATTTGTTATTATAATGTACAAATATTACATACATACATTTTGCCATGACATTATAAAATATTGAGTAAAATCAACAATTTCCTCGACAGATTATGTCCTTAACATTTTTATTTTAAGGAGCAGCTCACACAAAGAATTCACAAAGTTTAACTGCAGTTTTTAAGTGTCAACTACATTAAAGAAAGAATAATCATAGCCAATGAAACGCGTATAGTTAGAGTCAACTAACGTAGCACACCGAGTTACATGTGCAGAAGGCTAAAAGAAGCGCTGCAAACGGTCAATCGGAATAATTAATGTGCCTTACTCACGCTCAGTTTGAGTAAGACGAATATATTTTACATTTTTGAAACAATATTTGTCACGAATTAAACGATCTGCCCTGTGATTCTGTAAAAATCGAGACCCGAATTCGAATTCACTCATGTGTCCGAATTCGTCATTTAGTGTAGAAATTCTATTGATTCCATTTTTTTGTATAAAATAACAAAACAAAATTGATTGAATATACGTGCCTCAGATATTCTATTCCTATGTTATTTCGAAACTCACTTCACTTATGCCACGAAATGTTATTACCAGTTCAAGATTGAGCGGATTGCTATTTGAAGTGAATTCGGACACCTGAGTGAATTAGAATTTGGGTTTGGATTTTTACAGAATTGCAGGGCTGCTCTGCGCAAACGGTGATTCGACATCCATATTAGTTCGATCGTTCTCTGTCCATAATAGTGACATTTCACTTCAAATTATTCTATTACTCCTATGCAGTTGTAAATATTATACATACTTCACGGATTTCTTAAGGTGACAATTATTTGTCAGAATGGTATATGCCCAAGGAGGCGAAAAAAAAAAGATTTTTAGGATTCCTTGTACACAATTGTATGAACCATCGCACACATGTAAGCATCGATTCATCCGGACTCTAGTATCACCAATCATTCATTTGTAAGGAGTGAATTCGTTTCATCCGGCTCCTTCGACTCTGATAAATATGTGATCGGCTTTAAATATATTTTATTGCCTGTGCCTCTGACAAATCTCTATGGTAAAATTACGGAAATCGTAAATACATTATAGGTATAGGTTATAATTTATAATTGAATAATCAATGAATAACTGGCATCGGGAAATTGTTCGTCACATTAATCAACTGAAAGCCATACTGTAGTACCTCAAAGATTGTCTTCATTTATGAAAAAATTTATATACAATGACTATAATGTCTGCAAGTGTTTAATTTTTATCTTTTATTTGATTAATTAGGAAATGATGGAAGAGGTACATATGTCTTTTTCAAAAATAATTTATTGCTTAAATTATTATAGGCTCCACTTCTGTTGATAATACAAACAGTACCTACATGTTAAGTAGGTACTTTTTGTATTATCAGAGAAGAGATGAGAACTTAATGTAATGGAATGTAATTTTAAATATTAAAAACTTTTACATGAATAAATTCACGCAAATTAGCACCGGTTCTCATTCACGACTATGAAACAATGGTATTCACAACTTTCAATTGACAAATTTTACTGAAATATAAATATTTTATTAATTATTTTATATTAATCCTACGTCTATGGTACGAACTGAGCACAACACGTAAAAATTGTTTATACTATCGACATTAAATTACTTTATACTTCACATTTACAAATATTTCTAAACAACAAAAACGCCAAAAGAAGTATTAAATGCCTTTAGAAAAAAATGAACTCATATTATGATATTAAATATTCTGATTTCGTGAGGAGTTTCAAATCCCTAAAGAAATCCTATAAAACGTCTTTGATATCTAAATCTAAATCGATCTTTGAAATGTAAACATTTTTTACATATTTTTTTTTTTTTGTATTTTGAGTTTACCTTTCGTTGGATTCTCGATCTTGCAAGTTGCGTACGATAAAATATAACACACAATCTGTAATATTGGCTTAATAAGTATATTGAAAATAAACGAAACAGAAGATGATGAACACGTATCGATCTACCTTATCCATTCACTCCATGAATTACGCGTCACAAATCTTTGCTCGATGAAACATTACATCAATTCACTTGTTGGTTTGTAAAATTGGGTTGAAACCAGGAATCAAGTGAATATTGTACTCAACTAATATATTACTCAAGTAATATATTACTCAAGTAATATATTAGAGCGCTTCATTTATTACACACATTTGTATGATGAACATAATTGATTATATAATATATGCATGTTATTACAATATTTTAAAGTATATTGCTTCAAATTTATCCAAATGAACGCTTTAATAACTAAACATTATAACTTCGCGATATTAATTTAAATTGTAGTGAAACAAATTCTAAGGAACAGCTTTGAAATTAATATAATCAACATTAGTACTTGCATAACATTATACAAGCAACTATTTCCATAGTAAATTGAGACAGTTGAATTAATATACAAACTATATACATACAAAAATTGCTTTGTACTTTTGGTTGCTATGAATAAATATTAAATTAAGGATAAAACATTAAAGTATGCCCCTTTGACAAATGTGAGTGGCACAAAGATGGCTGGTTGATAAAAAAGTAAGTAATTGAACGTAATAAAGAATAAATATTGTTTTAATTTTAAAATACGTACATAATTGATATCGTTAGTGTATGGAATGACTAATACATCTATTATACGACCATATAATATTACCAATTAAGTGTAAAATGACGTGATAATGACGAAAAATAACCTACAATAAATAAAGTACAATCAAGTTCCGCTATATCGATAAAAAATACCGATTTTAATATCGATTAACCTCAACTTCAAAAATGAGAATATAATTGAGCAAAAAAATCTATAGAACTCGCCTTACATATGCCGCGATAGGGTGACCGCTTAACGAGGTCTTTCGAGCATATCTGCATACTTATCCGCGGGCATACCCGTCTAGTGAATTCCCGCTTTAGTATGTATTTTTAACAAATCTTCCTAATTTTTAGACTTCATGCGCTGTTTTAACATTTTATGAAATATTGTGAGACATATTTTTTAAAATATGTAGAATTTTAAATGAGAGATATTTTTTGACAATTTCTCTCTTTTTATATCCGATTATATTAAAAAAAAATGTGATTAGTTGCCATAAATAATATCTCATGCAAAAAGTAGCAACATCCTCCGAAACTGTTAAATTCTTGATAGATTTTAAAAACCCTAGGTGTTAGACATAAAAGTTTAAAATGTATCTCTTAAATGTGGCATTGCGTAGAACCCAATATGTTGCTCTGTATACAATAATGTACTAACTTAATTCAAATAGACATCTTATTAAGTAATTTTATTGTAAATATTCTACATGCTCATAGAAAGAGACATGGTATGTTTTGTTAGCTATAGATAAATTTCATTATAAACTACACCTCAAATCAGAACTGATAAGAAATCCATAGGGTGTTTTCCTATGTGTCAACACATGTGTTTAAGACACATTCATATTAATAAATTGAATAACTAATACATATGATATTCTTTTAATTTCAAAGTCTATAATCCCAGTGAATATTTAATTATACTTGTACTAATTTATATAACATACTTAAAATACGACTACGATAAATCATATAATACATAATGAAAATAGTTATATTAAACATGTTACTAAGATTTACGACTAAATTACAGTTTGTTATTAACAAAACAATTTATTTTCTCAGAATCATTGTAAGTCGCAATCTAGTGTTCTTTAAAGACACTATAAAATTTTAAACCTTATCTTAACGGTATTATCTTATGAATTGGCTTGACCTATCAATCAATTTCAAAATTCGATTTAACTTATTCAATAATATCATTAAGGAAGACCTGTGTTTCTACCAACACAATAATATGTACAATTTCTTATTTGCATTAATTCTTTAATAAATTTAATTCTGACGACACTGATTCAACAACACTTATTTCCGTACACAAGGAAAGAATACGAGAGCGAAGGGACTCTTACTTTAAATATATAAATAATATGATAAATAAGAATGAAAAGGTGAATATGCACGGATAAAAATGTTAAAAAAAAATTTTTTTTCGTAAAACCATAGGATCAATCTCATAAATGATCACAAAGTCACCAACTTAGATTCTTTAGTTCTATATTCAGTGCCTTATAACAGTTGAAGTATGGAAGGAAACGCATAATATATCCAGGAAAATAATGTAATCAGTGCTCAAGTTTTTTGTGTATTGATAACCGATTTTATTCAACATACTTCCAGTGTATAATTAAAAAATGTTTAATCCTCCCTAAAATACATTTCGTTCGTCGTTTTGACAGTCATGTCTGCGTATAACGGCACCGTAATTTTACATAGTAACGGTAAATATGATGACTAGTTTATTTTACCAACGTGTCAGTGACGTCACTCAGCGTCATATAACGGTAGCTCAATATATACTCGTCTATATTTCCTCTAACCAATTTGACGTCTAGTGTTATAATGCTAACTGTGTTAAAACATACTACATATTATGAAACTAATGCGAATATAAACTATTTCTAGTCAAAGACACTTGATGAATTTATCAGATAATTATTCTATTTTATAATTGTTATTTTACTATCCGTAAGTACATACTAATTCATTATCTATATAGACTGTTGTTAAGGTAGGCGATGAAATGGTAAATAACCCAAAAGTATTATTTGAGCGATGAAAGTAAGAGATACGTATTGCTGTCCATAGAACTCTGCATCGTTTCCGCGTATTACTGTCTTATTGTTGTACAGGGTGGAGTTAGTGACCTATAGCATCCCATACAACAAAACACAATAATTCTCGAAAACAATACAGAGTTCTATGAGGAGCAATATGTATCAGTTACTTTCATATAATACTTTAAATCAATGTTCTTTTGTCGCTTGTTCTAAGATCAGCATAGTTAGATATTATAACAAAAATCATACAATACATAAATGTGTACCTATTTAGGAATAAATAAATTACATACTAAAGAAGACTAGAGACAAATGAAGCTTATATTATCGATGGATGATGAAGTATATTTTCGATATCAAGACATTTCCAAATGAGCACCTAAATATTTATTACTTTTAAGTTACAAACCTATTCTGACTACTTTTTATGACCATAAGGTATATTTGCACCATTTTAAAATTCATCATAAGGAGAAAATAAAAGTGTTATTCCACTATCAATATTAATACGAAGAATAAAAAAGTAACAAATATATAAATATTTTAAAGATGTTAGTAATAATTTATTTATAAAAATCCCATCTAATGTGAAAATATGAATTGAAATAACTCTTTTACCTTACTGAATTTAATCAAAATCAATTATCATCTTAGTAACTAACTTCAAACTAATATAGAACTAGTCCAATTTAAACTAAAGATATTTTCTCTGATAACGCGTCTTTTTCGGAATAGGTGATTAACTTACATATTTTATACTGTTTCAAAATTTCTCTAATTTTTATCGTGTAAATTCATAAAAAATGCCATTCTACACTATAAAGTACTTGTTTTATTTAAAACTTTAATCTCACTCCTCTTTATTGTTATAGTATTTTAATATATATTTTCATTTATGAAAAAAGTGACTTCGGTGGAATAAAATCACAAAAATGCAATGTACAGTAAAACACAACTAATATGACTCACTAATGTCGGCAGCGCGGCAAATCCAGTAGGTTTATTCTAATAATGTTCATGTAATAATCGTATCTTAATAGAATCTTAACTACTTGCAATTAGATATTGTACCATCCAACTAAACTCCAATATTGCTCTGCCTTCCTCGCAAATCAATGGTGGGGCGACATATGTATAATAATATTGGACTTGAGATAGATAATAGAATGTGAGTGAGATGTTACACTAAGCGTGATTGATTATAAATTTCAATCATTTCGATCAACAATCTGCAGTAGTTCTAGTTTACCGACACGCCATATTTGTTCGGTTTTACTGTGCCACATTCGTATTTACATTATGGCACATCCGGATGACACGTCATCGCGCGGTGACGGCGGCGGACGCTGTGGCGCCACCGTCGCGGGCACTATTGGCTCTTGAGCGGCGGGAGATTCTTTCCTCATAGTTTGTTTGATTACTTCTTGAGCTTTCTGCGGTGGAGGTATTTTAGTCTCTTGCACGGGTGACTTAGTATCTTGGTTCAATGAGCCTGTACTAGAAGTCCTTACCCGAGATTTTATCATCGACATCCGGCGCTCTCGTGTGTTGATTATAGACGTGAGGAACGGCACTTGGTTGCTGATAGCCAACATGAACGGTTTGTAGCCGACGCTGTAAAGAAATTAATAAACTATTGGAATATTTATTGATTAATCGATACCAATGCAAAATTAGAGGTAATTCCTTTATGAGGGCTGAAATAAGAATTTTATTTTTCCTAATATTTTAGGGTAGGTTTGAAGTTCAACGATATTATGATATGTGGGCTATTGAAGTTGTGACGTAGTTGACGTCATTGGCTGCAGGGAGTGTCGTCGATACACTCACCATTCGGCGTCGGTCCACGCGGCCAGCTGTCGCGGCCGTCACACGTGTGACGTCACCGGCTGGAAGTCAATGCACTCACCACTCGGCGTTGATCTACGCGGCCAGCTGTTGCAGCCGTGACGCGTGAGACGTTACCAGCTGGAAGTCAATGTACTCACCACTCGACGTCGGTTCACGCGGCCAGTTGTCGCAGCCGTGACGTCTGTGACGTCACCGGTTGGAGGGCGTTTCACTCACCAGTCGGCGTAGGTCCACGCGGCCAGCTGTTGCAGCCGTGACGCGTGTGACGTCACCGGCTGGAAGTCAATGCACTCACCACTCGGCGTCGGTCCACGCGGCCAACTGTTGCAGCGCGGCCCGCAGCCGGCGCACGGCGGGGAGGGCGACGTCGTGTGACCGCGCCGCGTTGCAGCACCGCAGCACAGCGAGTGCGTCCCTCAACACCACCGCTATCAGTGCTGCCCATTCAACGCAACTGGCCTCCGTCATCAATTGAAGGAAGTATCTGTGAACAAGTAAGATTATATAATCCGGTCGCACATTTTCGGATCTCAACGAGTTGCATTGTAACTAGAAAAAAAAATGATACTGATTATATGCCTTGTGATTTTTTTTGAAGTTATTTTTTAATGGATTTTTTCATGGATAAACATTCCACTTTTTGTCACATTACTCCAGAATACTTTTATAAATCGCTCTTACAGATTTTATCTTGACGTTGACATCTATTTACTTCATACAACTGACTGTATAATTCTAAAATCATATTATTATTATCAGATTGATGTGAGGCACATAATGTTATATATACCGTAGTTGTACGTGTGCTGAGTGCGATCCTCTCGTCGCCTGATGCAGATGTAATCGTTCCATGAGCGCGGCGTATCTTCTCTCCTCGCCCCCCTCCGTCGCCCACGCCACCCCGCCCCCCTCCGCTACACTACACGATCCCACCGATCTACATAATCATAAAAACGCCCTTAGACTTGGGACAACCAGAAGAAGTGAATTTCAAGTTCAATGCTGCAGCATTTCATCTGTTTGAATAAATTTATTTTTTAAGGGAGCATTCCCAAAGGGACTCTATTACAAAGACTCTGTCTGTCTGTCACCAGGCTGTATCATGATTTTTTCACAGAAAAGTTAGACCATGAAATTTTCACAGACGAATGTAGTTGTTATGACAACAAATACTAAATACCATAATAAAATAAATATTTAAGGGGGCTACCATACAATTAACGTATTTTTTCGTATTTAATCGACAATGGTATGGAACACTTCTTGCGTGAGTTCGACTTGTTCTTGGCTGGTTTCTTCATTAAAGAAGAAGAAAGAGAATCAGTCATTCTATCAATGAATAACAAAACGCTTTCAATTCGCATATCACAGGGTCAGAACGATCATAACTGCTGGAGATCGGGGGTTTTCCTTTTGGAACTCACCTAATATAAACCATAAAAAATAATTCAGCCCCATTTTTATTTAACGATAGTCGCAATAGATAGACAATAATTTTAGTGACGATATAAGTTTTGCAACATTACCTCGCGGGCTCCGGTGATAATGGTGGTGCGGTTCGCAGCGGTAAACTGACGTAACCGCTATCGCCACAAACACTATCCGACTCCGCCGAAGTACTATATGTACCTATAAACAAACAAAATATGACGAGCTCAAAAACGCAGTGGTTAACACGTTCGGTCTGCGATGCGGAAGTTAAGCAGCTTTCGCAAGGGCCGTTCATAAAATGAGAGACCAAAATTTTATTATCTCGAGTTTCTCTATGTTTTGGAAGCCATGTTAAGCCAATGGTCCCAGCTTTATCTGCAACAGTTAACACCCACCGGTTCGCACTGAGCCCACGTGGCCGGTGATGGCCTATTCTATTCTTTCGAAAAGGTCTGTGCCTCAACAAAGAGGACATTAATAGACTAATGTTTTTTTTTGGTCTGGGTGTTGTGTACCACAACATCGGCTGCACGTTACATTACCACAGTAGGTTGAAATTTCTCCAGTTGATTAAAAACTAATCTTAAAGCTTCAAGGTTTGAAATTTTTTACATTTGTATAAATTTTGATGCGGTATTTTTTTTTCATAGATTGCGTAGCGTAGTTTTAAAGATTTAAGCATACACAAGGATACAGGGACAGAGAAAGCGATTTTGTTTTATACTATGTAGTGATTCTAATGTAAAGAAGCAGAGAATTAACATTTTTTTTTAGTTTTTAAAGTGTGTTGATGAATTGAGTAGTAACTCTTGATACTTATTTTTTTAAACAATTATTTATTGAATATTCGTTAACATGTCGACTCCTACAATAAAACGAATTATTAGTGGAGGAGAAAATATGAAAACATTTTTAAACGCCAGGGAAAAATAAATTTTGATTAATATTTATTTTTCCTTGGCGTTTTAAAATGTTTTGCAATATAATGCAATATTGCAAAGAACATGGAAATTCTTTTATCTTTGAGAAGTATAATCCTACGCGGTGTATCATAGGCCATAATTTACGCTCGCGAAGTTGCGACAATAGCAAGATGTTTATAAAATTAATATGATTAAAACTGTTTATAAAATTAATATAAATAAAGCTATTTTTTATTTAGTTTATTTCATTAGTGGGTTGCATTTAAACTTACTCGTAACAGTGCTACCCTTCCGCTGCAAGTACTGTTCAGTGTCCGTGACAGCAGGATACGGCCACGCGAAGTCATCATGAAGTCTTTTAATACAAAGCACCGCGTTATCGACCCTAGCAGCTCTCTCTCTCTCGCCGGCCAACCACGCAACAAGATGTAGATCTAACGCGGCCGCCATCTTGCCTAACGCGAGCAAGCGAGCCGACGATAGTAAAACACGCGCGTGCCTCTGTATCATCATGTCGATGAAGAACTCTTCAGCGGTGCCACTGTAGCTGTCTCTGCTAGGAAAAAGACGATATAATGTATAGTAAGTACAATTAGCTTTTATACTAGAGTACGTAAGCCAGATTTTAAGACATTACTCGACCAGTAAGAGAGAATAGATCATGGTATCCCATATGCCTGATTGAATACTCTCACTTACTAGGCATAGGACAGCAAAAAAAAAACCTAATGAGTTGCCGCGATCTTCCCTATCTTTTTAACGGCGTTACAATGCCATGTTCACGGAGATTAAGTATAAGTTGACTACAATATAAATATCCATTATTTAATAAGATTACGTATTCACTAAAAATAATTAATAAGCTGTAATAAAATATGGCAAATATAAAACATATTTGTAATGATTCCATACCATAATATCTTAAAATTAAAAGTAAACAACCCGCAATCGTGGAACGTAACTGCGGCGGCAACTGTCAGATTAGTCTTATAGATATGCTTAATAATTATAAATCTAATACCTAGATGGCGCTGTTCTTATCTAATATAAATATCTTTCAATTTCGAAATCGATCGTTAAATGGCATTAGTCTTGTTTTCCTGACATCTTTTAATCTTCTACTCTATGCATCTGCTTTGTGTACATATTACAATGACGATAATGACAATAATTATATAATCATATGATAATTACAATATTTTGCGAGTAATTAAATAAAAACAGTTTTGGCACTTATCACCTTTCTCTTATGCTTAATATATCCGTTTTTCTCTGTTTGTCTCTAAAAAAGGCTTTAAGTTGTTTCAGTCATGGCCGCCCTATTGAGATCGGAGGTCTGTGAAACTCGTCGCTTAGTTACACATTCGCGAATCCAAATAATATCACTTTAAGCCATTGGTCCCGACTGTATTTGCAGTCTTTATCACACTCCAATCCGCATTAGGCCAGCGTGGAGGGTCATGGCCCATTCTCCTTTATCATCCATAACGAAGGCCTGAGCCTCAGTAGTGGGGTCGTAAAGGGTTGTTAATGATGACAGATCGAGTTTATCATGCTCATATCGACATTATTTCCCTCTGGACACGAGAGAAATTTAGACCAAACCTTTATATAATTCGTTATGAACGCGTTCGTCACGGTTGCGCAATCGGTAGAATTTAAAGTAGAATTTCGTACGTTAGCCTTTGCGCCTACTGATAAGTATCGTAAACATTTAAGGTTCACATTACTACGTCAAAATTGGCTGAATGCATCTATACGAGTGCAATATTTTTGCGCACGAGTAAAAGAGATTGTAGTAGTGGGTCGTTGTACGAAATACTTTCTGTTTGGCAACCGTGCCATAAGCGTGTTATCGAGTAATACCTCTCGGAGCGTGCGGGCACAGATTTCTTCCGCTTGACGGCGGCGGTGGCGCGGGCGGGCGGCGCGGGCGGCGCGGGCGCTGCGTGCGTGGCGTGCGCGTGCGCGGGCGGGGACGGCTCGCGCGGCGACACTGTCGTACTGAAGCTACGTCCACGACCGCCAGACAACTGACAAGCGTGCCATTTTATACATATTAAATAACTGAATAGGGAATGTGCGTTTGATTCAAAAGAGGCTTAAATATATTTTACTACGATCATTATTGCTTTAGAATAAAGTCTATGTAATTTTTTTCAACATTAAAACGTTTTCGACTTGAAAATAACTATTAAAAAATGCAGTAACTTCAAAATATTTAAACGTTATGCTACTTGTCAGAGCGGATGTGACGGAAATGTACACCTATAGTTAACATCGATGCAATAAAATCAATGTATTATGTAACAAACTGATCAACAGACTACAATTTAAATGATGTTTAAGGCTTTGATTTTTATTTCACCAATTTGGTAAACTACATGATTATTAAAAATCTACTATACTTAAAAAATCGATTAGTTGTTATTCGATTTGGGCAATCGAATAATAACAAATCACTCAAAATCAAATTGATTTAAAATGTCATTACTCTAGTGTTGTACTTTGACGTCACGATAAGCGCGCAATAAAACCGGCGTTTGAACTGCTGATAGTTGTTACTTATTTTCATCAATTATTATAGTTACAAAATTTTAGTTTTTCGGTGCCAGGTATTTTTGACAGTTATGAGAACGGCGTAAATTATCATATAAAACATTTAAAAAAATGTACATAACACCCTATTGGCTTCTTTGACTGTTTTCGGGAAAGTATTTTAAAACTTTTATAAAATCATATTATGCCACTATTAGACTTCTTTTTCTGGTTGCACTCATAACAAAGACTTTGACGTTTAATGAAATGTGACGTCCCACTATGCTCTGTTGCCGTTTGTTTGTGTGCCACCCGCGTTGCGGTTCTTTTAATCCACAGATTTAATTTTACAAAAATAAAATATACTAACAATTTATTTTAAAACAAAATATACTATATAGTACTGTTTACATATAAGTAACCATTTTAAACATATTTCATGATAAAATGTTATAACTGTCATGCAGTCAATCAACAGATAATACTTATGAACTAAAGCGTAAAATTACCTGCATGTTTCCTAATATGACAGATAGATCCTCAGCGTTGGGACTGACAGCCTGGGAGTATGTAATCTGTCCATACTTCGCTTGCACGTTCACGGAGTTCCGCGGTGAATCTACATCATTCGGATCTGTCAAGTTACAAACAACAATAATAATAATAATGAGACGTATCTTCACGTCAGACATCTTGCGGAGTCGAAATCTGCCTAGATTGATGTGGCGCTTTAAGACACTATAGCATAAATAATAGGTAATAGCTATTGAGTTGGCAATCTAAAACAAAAAGGTAGTGTAGTAGGTAGTATTGCGATAATTATAAAAAATCATTTTCTATGTCAGCCGAGATTCGAAGTCGGGACCTCAGAAATGGCAATTACTTAAAACTGGCGTGTGAGTCACTCAACTATAAAATTTGTATAACAGAATAAAAAAGAACAATAAATAAACACTTAATATCACTGATATTGAGAGATTGTTTTAATTAAAACTTCAAAACTCTACATATTTTTTACGAAATAAGTATAACCTAAAAAACTACTGAGCATTTAAATACGAAAATAAATCAATAGTATACCAGTAACAGCACTGTTACTACTCATTAATTATACAATAATAACCGTGTAATTAAATAACAAAATACCGGATGCATGTAGAACATAGAGGAAATATTATTTAACTCCTTTGTTTTTTATGTTTTCAATGTAGCGTTAGTGAAGTATCTATATTAATATCATAAAGAGACAAAGATTTTAACTTTGTTTGTTTGTAGCGTTTATACCTAATCTTCAAAAATATTGATCCAACTCTGAAAATTCTTTCACCTACATACGCGGGTGATATAAACTATAATTTACACTGATAAAATCGCGAAAAAACAGCTAGTCTTTTTAATAAATTAAGTTTACATTTCAATAGTAAATTTTTGAAGTAAACATCTTTGTAGTTGTCATTTATTTGAAATAGTTACAACAAAAGATATATTACACAAAGTACCATTACGCTATAGCTCAGCCCTTTCCAACGTGTGGTTGCTCTAAAAAGGCTGAGATATGCTGTTATAGATCAGTAGAATTGTTATTTCAAGAGATATTTTATACTCTCCATAAATCTCTGTCAGATATACGCACGCACACGCGTGAATATGGTGCGATTTAATTTATTGTTTTTTTCTTCCTTTTAATTCTTTCTTTCTTCTGCGATATTAATGGCTTTTTGTGCATTTTCACAAATATTCACACTTTGACTTGACAGTTATCAATAGTTGTACTGTCCCAAGTAGCACAGAAGGAATTATAATTATCCATATGTGGACCTCATTATGGCAATAGGCATTAAAAAAGATTTATAGAGGTTTCCCCAACATCCTAAAGCCGTAAAATTGAATTCATTTTAACTTCGTATGCTAAAGGTTGCGTAAAAGCTGAATAATGGAGAAAACAAATGCCTTTTTAATGCATTTAGTGTAATTCTGTCTGATTGTAATGCCATTATACTGCTTAAAGCATACTTTTATATCTAAGGTAACGTAAAAGAATTGTAAGAGTAGGCGCAAAATGCCAATGGTTCTATAACAGACACTCGTCATACCATTTTGATGCTGAATTTTAAAAGATGTAAGAATAACTATTTTAATTCTTAAAGTCGAATAAAGTCAGTGTATGGGACAGTAATGGATCAATTTTAATGCTGTTATTCTGCTTTAGGCTACTTTAAATTCCTTGAGTTCTATAAAAGAACTTAAAGAGAGGTAGAAAATGGCAAAGGTTCTGTAGAATGGATGGGTTACACCATTTTGATTCTGGCATTTTAAATGGGTGACTGTCATTCTTTTATAATTCTTAAGGCAATAAAAGAAGGCAATTTAGAGCGTCCTGAAGAGTAAAAGAATTTTAATAGAATTAATACGCCGTCGTATGCGTGTGTGGTTGAAAACAACAAAATGCTATCGTCTACGAAAAAAAAGGTAAAATCGTGGAAAACGAAAGCTAGGACTGGAAAAGGAAAAAAGGAATTTTAAAGGTTCATTTCATAGCCAAAAGAATTGTAGTGGAACTATAACGTACTACAATTCTGCTTAAATACTCCGCCATTAAATCGCCATTAATCGCCTAACCTAACACGATATTTCATGTAAATATTATAAGTAAACTATAGATGTAAGCTATTACTTATTGCTCAATTTACAATTCTAAAATATATATATAAGTCTCCTAAATATAAAACTGTGGACATAACAACCAAACACATAAATATTTAATTTTTCATAGGCACTTTTTCTATATAATATTTAACTAAATACTCATCATATTCGAGGCGCATAAAAAAATTCAATAGAAATGTATATGGACATTAACAGTAAACTTGCCTCCGCAAGACTATTTCACGTATTAACCATCTAACACCCAATACAATATTAACAAATTTAATAATACTTATAGTTAATGGCGTCGCACCTCTGTTTTATCACAGTCACTGCTGCTGCACATCACACAAATGTTTTGAATGTAAAAAAAAATACGAACTTTATAAAATACACCGCATATACGACACTATTGCGCTTTAAGAATTGTAATGGGTAAAAGTTGGACTTTTTTAGGGGCTAAAGAATGCTAAAATTCCATTACGGTGCCTTTTTAGTACTACTATACGGCTATAATCGTCACTGTGTACCTTATTGATTCCATTACAATGCTATTTTAATGCCTTTTGGCACCCGCGTAAGCCTAAGGCACTAAGATTTGTGCCCAAATCAGCATTGTTATGGAATTTTAAGCGCTTAAAATTCTTTTTTATGGCAAGTTTATGCTGCTTAAAGCATCTGAAAATGCCATTATTCACCCTTTATTCAGCTTTTTGTGCTACTTGGGGTGCCATCAGATTCTGATACACCTACACCTATTTATTTCTCGTATTAAAATAACAAGACTGCTGTTGAAACTTGAATAAATAAATAAAAATCCAAAAATTTGTATTTGTATGTATAATCATACCTATAGCTCTGAGGAATCGTACCAGGTCCCGGGCGAGGTCCCAGCGCTCCAGCTGTAGCGCTGTGTCCAGAAGTTGCGTCGCCAGCTGACGGCTCACTGCCGAACTCTCTAGATTCTATGCGCCATCAGGAAAAATGTAGATTAGATTACTGTGTACAACTTTTAATCTTAGTTAAAATTGAATAACTCTGATTGAAATGAACTGAACTCAATCACTATATAAAAAGAAAATATAGTAATTTTACCTTTGTACGCTGCAAAAAGCAAATATTAATGTTAAGTTGTATGCAATAACCGCGAAAATCAAACGAATCATCAGAAGATTGGAATACCTGTAGTATGATGAGATATGAGGCAGCGGTGTCAAGCATTTTTCTTTGAAGGCATTCTTGAAATAGCTCCTTAGGTTTGCCAGCCGCGGAAAACAGGTAAGCCCACAGAGCTATTTCGGTCTTCCTCGCACATTGAACTACGGTCTGTGAGTTAAAGAACGATTTACATTTTCTGTTTAGAATGAAATATCGACAGCGACTTCTCCCTGTAGTGAAGGATTTCATCACTTTTGAACCCTGAGGTTTTTAAACCAGTACAAAAAAATTGTATTATTCTTATTTAAATTTTAGAAAAAACCAACACTGTCTTAAAACTATATTCAGGGTTCCGTACCGAAAGAGAATCGAACAGAAACAGGAATCCTACTACTAAGACTTTGCTGTCTATTTGTCTGTCATCAGGCTGTACCTGAACCGTGGAAGTTAGACAGTTGAAATTTTCACAGATGATGTATCAAATCAAATCAAATCAAATCAAATCAAATCAAATCAAATCAAATCAAATCAAATCAAATCAAATCAAATCAAATCAAATCAAATCAAATCAAATCAAATCAAATCAAATCAAATCAAATCAAACAAATCAAATCAAAATCAAAGATATATATCTAAGAACCAGAATAAAATAAATATTTAAGTCAAGTACATAAAAAGTAATTATTTTTTGCTCGTTTCTGGTACGGAACCCTAAGTGCGCGAGTCTGACTCGCACATGGCCGGTTTTTTTTTTAATTTATGACATTTGATTCTCGTAGGGACACGTTAGCCGATATTGAGTTTCTGATAGTTAGAATACAGCATTTGACAACAAACATTGAATATACCATGTTTTTATGTCACGATATTTTGGTAGACCTATTCACTTAAGATGGTGACAAAATAATCACAATTAGTGTCTCCATGTCTCACCTGTAGATACACGGGGAACTCGTGTACGAACTCGATGACGCTGGGCAGCTGAGCATCAGGTATTGGCTCCTTGCTCGTAGCCTCTTCCTCTAAGACCTCGTGAAGTAGCAGCTCCAACGAGTGAGGGAAGTATGGCAACTGAGCGCATGACCGTGCTATTTCCCACGCGTGGTATCCCAAGTTGCGGCGTAATAGTTGCCGCAAGATTTGATGCAGGTACACTTGACTCTGTGACCGATTATTAAATAAGAAACCACATACCTACCGTCTATCAGGTTCGATTTGTAGAAAATTAACATTACCATATTGCCTCCTCGAGTCTAGCTGTTGTGGTACCTTCGTTGTCTCAGATCAGATACTTTATAATATGGAGGCTTTAGCTACTACTCATCTTGGAATGTGAGCAATGTATGTGATGTTGTCTATTTTATTTTTTTACATTACACCTATTTTGTGCCCTTGACATTCATACATAAACTGCTGTCTTTTACGATGCTTATTGTCTTTTAAGAAATAACTAAAATTTTGATCACGGCCTGTACGAAGTTGATAACTTCTGAAATCACAGACAGAAAGCGCTAACACTATAGATGCGTCACGTTTCATCTGCCGCGTAACATCAGAACAGACAGATATGTGATTTGACACCAACCTTGCTACTCAATACTTAATGGACGATCTGTTGAGATTTATGCCAAACCTTAAACTTTATAAAAAAATGTAGAATTGCAGAATCGCTATTTATTAAGACATTTTATTTGAATCATAGGCTAACCATACTTACAGTTCTATTAACGACGCAAAACGGTAGCGAAAATACCGAATTCGAGTCGGAAGCATACAGGGTAGTGTCGTTTTCTGCGCCCAGAAGGATCGCATCGTCGAATAATATTGCTGATAACAAATTTGTCACAATTAATGTAGAGTACTGCTTATAAAACTATTTATGTCTATCAACAATCCCAACACTAGCAATCCCGTCATTGCTGCTTTAAAAATGTCATGTTAGGGTAAGGGTCGGTGCATATCTGACAGAACATGAATCTCGTACTCGTGACTGGTCAGTTGAGATACATCAGAACTGACAAATTATATAATATGACTTTCGACCTTGCATTCTCTTCGGAAATTCCGTCGCGTACTAGTTTATATTTCCGTGAGACGCTTGACGGATTGTCCGTCAAATTTACACCGACTCATATGAAATTAACTGTTTTAAGTTCAAATCAGACCCTTTTCGCTAACCGGATAAGATACTTAAAGCTTACGATTAAGACAAAAATGCGTTTATAATTTATTTTTTTAGTCAATATTTCTGTTTTTATATCCGTATATATACGGCAAATATTTGAAACTCTCTGGAATCGAACGAGTGATCTTTTGCGAATCGGGCCTCAACAATATATTATTCTTAAAAAACTAAATTAAATATTAACACAGTCACATGATATATCTCTATCAATTTATATAATACAGCATTCATAAAAACTCACTCAAAGGATATATGTCCAAGTGGAACGGCAACATGATCCGCTTAGCCATGAACGTGTGTCGGGACGTGTCAGGGTGTCTGGTCGCGTCGCGCGGCAGCAGAGGTAACCACACGCGCGCTCCGAGCGCCCCGCACCATAACCATAGAGCGCGGGACAACTGCGTGTGGGACGGCGATGATGACGTACCACCACGGGACCATACGCTTTCCACACAAGACGCCAGCACTGTAGCCGGTAGGCAGCTGTATGCCTGCAACGAAATTATATGTTATGGCTAGCTTCCATTAAAATATGTAAAAGTAACGGATAATATTAAATGACATGTAATCTTGCACACTCAAGGGAAGATACGTCGCGTACCGCGTACTCTTCCATCAGATTTGTACAGACCTTTACCAGATTACAAGGCGCAAAGTATTTATTCGAGCAAATTCAATTCCAGTAAAATAAATAGTTGTGAAAACTATCATTAACTAACTGTGATCTAGAGTAAAGAATAACAATTTTCAAAATGATTCCATGGCTAATATCATCTTGCCTCTTTCATTCACAAACTTCCTTTATTGTTTTCTATGATTAAATAGTAAAAAAATCCCATCGTAGATTATTATTACAAATTATATATAAAAATGTTTTTGACTACAAGTAGTTAGCTTTTTGATGTTTAAAATTCTACCATTACATGCCATTTTTTTCAACGAATGCGCTAATTTCAGCATGTTGTTAAATGATCGATATTACACCAACAACGAAATGGAAAGGAAGTTTGTTTATAACGGCTGTTCTTTAATAATCATATGCTCGAATATTTTTCTTTAATGTTTCAAGTACATGCACGAATATCAAGTTCACGTGATTACAACATACGAAGTGTTATACAATAATATAATTAGCGACTATTCCATTGACCGACATAGGGTAGCGTTCAACTAGAAGCAACACTGCGTGGACGCAGTGGGGCGATTCTGTTGTAGACGATATTAGATATAAATTCCTAAATCACGATGTTTCTTTTAAAGAAACCATTACAAAGAAAAATTCCTAAAACTCATAAAAAAGAATTGACTTGAACCACATCTATGGCATATTTGATAGGGCATCCATATCTATATATATAACTTATTATATAATTATCTTTTAAAATATCTATGTAAGAACAAAGTTATAATTATTTAACAATTTAATTATTTTTTTCATGCATCTGGAAGTAGGATAATCATCATTCTACCCCGAAGGCATACGGCGTGAAGATATATATATTAAATGATTAATAAATAACATATTGGTGACTTCATATAATTCAAATAAACTGATAAAAAACAGGCTAAGTTATTGCGAAATAAAAAACATATCTTTTCTTTAATGTATTTATTAGTAAAAAAGGTATATAAGTGGATTTAAATATTGCACCCGCGAAATTGGAATCACCCATCGATCAACTGGAGCGAAACGTCGCATTAACATTTCAACCGTATTGCGTCAAGACACGCACCACAACTCGATAGAAACATTAGTAATAACAACATTTTTCACTTATACTAGAGCAATAAAGGATAACGATGTCATTGTTTCCGACCAACTGATTACACATCGAATATTATTCTGCAATCCCGAAAAATTTAATTAAGAAGCAAATCATATGCTAACACAATTAACATGCGTAAATAATGTAGCAATATCTATATTCATTCGGAATGATAACGCTCAATTAGAGGTGGTAATTGGTTTTGACGCGGGCACGTCCGACTCGGCGAGTTCCCGATGCATATTTGAATGCGTTTTCACCATACCAAGGCTGTTAAGCGTAAACGAGGAAGCCTGATGCAACCCTTAGCACTTGTTGTTTAAGCCGACGGGTCGCTGCGCTCGTGAAACAGTACACATCCGGCGTACTAGGACGCGAAGGTCTTAGGTAATGCTATAAATTAACTTAGATCGGTTCTGAGACGATCAGTGCGTTTTTGACAGTTAGCGGTCAGCGGGTCTCCGTCAAGATGAACAGTTTCTTAGCGGTCGGTTGAAAGAAAAGACGTTTGTTATATCAAAGAGAAGTTTTTAATTTCAAGTGAACGATATTAGATAAAGTATAAAATGCGGCAATAAAGAGAAGAAAGTATTTGTGTAAATTGAGCAAAGGAAAATCGGAAATATTTTTTAGAGATTTATAAAAGAATTTAAGCTTTCAAGTGTTTAATTCTAACGTTATTTAGAAAAATATTTGATACGAGCTTTTTTTTATGTTTCAAATGAGAATAATGTGCCAATTTAGTTAAATAGTGCTATTTTTTCAGATAACATGTCTTTTGGCCTTCACGGCATCTTCTAAAGCAGACGGTTTGGGCGGTCTCGTTTATGCTCCAGGACATGCCTCTGCTGACTATTATGTAAGTTGCAACTAAAGCCAAACATGAACATGTTTGAAAATACGGTAAGATTTAATTTGTTATCGCATTCCAGACGTATCCGAAATATGCGTTCGAATACGCAGTAAAAGATCCTCACACTGGTGACAATAAAGCACAATGGGAAAAAAGAGACGGCGATGTCGTAAAAGGTAAATAAAAATCTAAATTATAAAATATATTCAATAAAAGTATCATATTATAATATCTGTGGTAAAACAGAAAACAAGCAGAAATTTAAGTATCAAAATTGATCACAGTACAACCGATAGCAAACATTAGCTTTCTCTCACTCTTTCCTATACTGTATTGTGATCTAATTCTGATTAAAATCTCTCCATGAACGCACTTCAAAAGTAGAAAATACATATATTGCAACTTCTTTTAAATAAGTACTAGTAATGTAGCACCTCTTAACCTGTACTACTTTTAATAGGTGCCTATTCACTCGTGGAACCTGACGGCAGTCTGAGAGTAGTGGAGTATTATGCTGATGACAAGTCTGGCTTTAACGCAGTCGTCAAACGAGTCGGTCCGAATCTTCATCCGACTGTTGTACCTGCAGCACCCATATACAAAGCGCCCATACCGGTTCTGGCGAATCCCGGACCAATTGCTCCAATTTCAATCGGACCGGTAGCTAAATACACGGGATTAGCGAGTGCCCCGCTCATCACTGGCCCGGTCTTAGGTGGAGCAGTGTCTTCTGTCAATCTATACAAAGACACATCGCCTGTAATTGTGAAGTCTATCTTGCCTGCTCCTGCAACCCCGATACTGCCAGCGCCTATAGCTCACGCTCAAATACTTCCATCGCCTATTGTTCCCGCATCGATAGTTAAACTCCCTATTGCCCCAGCACCTTACATTCCTTCACCAATAATTAAAACCTCTCCGTATCTTAGCGCGCCAAGTCCGATCATCTCGCCATTAGGAGGATGGGGCGGTTTGACGGCGGCACCACTGGCAGCTCAAGGGCACTTGGCAGAACTCGGCCAAGGTTTGCTCTACAAAGGTTCTCTGCTACCATACGCAAAGTTGGGAAGTCTAGACTACGACCACTAAAACAGGTAAAACCTGATGTTATCTACTGAAATCGCCTGACGTAACTGAGTTGACGCCGCTACGCTTTGACTGCCATTATATTTAAAATTTCAATCTTAAGGAATGAACCTCATATTTTTTGTTGTTTTAATATTTATATGAATACTTATAAGTTAATAAAAACGAACATAATTAAAGCAAATACCACTGTGTGGTGATATAAATAGTTGTTTTATTGGACAAAAACAAAATCCGTTTTATTGTATTAAGAGAATTACGAGAATTATGTTGTAGTCTTAGATAATAAATGGAAACCGACCTGTGGAATAATAGAGATATTTTCAAGAATTATAATGATTTAGTCGAAACTTTGAATCTTAGTTTGCGCTGTTAAAGTATTAGTGTGTACTTGTCGATAATATTAAATCGTTTAGAAATAAGTTACCATTTCCAATATATTTCATATTTTATTGTAATAACTGTCAAGTAGCCAATTAACGCAGTTATTCAGGTTATAATATGTAATCGATATTAATCGCCAATAGTCGTGAACTAAGGTAGGAAAACTGGCACCAGTAAAGAACAGGTTACACTCGTCTTCGAGCCTCAGGAGTAGCATAAAAAGGCTTACTATACTTATAAGCATTCATTGTGTATCTGACCAGCCTACTGATGGAAACCATGGATTTACACCTGATGGTAATTATCATATAACTGTAAAGAAGTATAAATTCTAGCTTTTTAAAATACTTTGGTATAAGACGTACTAGTTTTATACTAAACTCAATATTTACTGAAATTATACTTTGCTATGGGAAAATATTGAGTATTCAAATTTAAAAGTAAAGATAAAAATTAATAAAAAACATGTAGCTATGCCAAAACTTGAATCTCTCTGAATCAATTGAGTAAATTTCTTTTTTAAATATCCGTTGTCCGAGGGTGTACACTTTAATGAAAAAAAAAAAGTTTTTATCTATATAAAGCCACGGTGGGCAACAGCCGGCCCGGGAAACATTTTGAAAAACCTAATTTACGATTATAATAACATTGTCGTATTATTTCAAGTTTGATATCTATCGCAAAAAAATATGAGCACTACAACACTACTTTATAATGTACTACTTTTAAACACTAAAAGTTTGGCCCACAACATGTCAAAGGTTGCCCATACCTCTATTTGAGCCTCTTATTGAGTATAAAATCAATAAAAGGCTCAAATAGAGCCTCTCTAGAGTTCGAAGATGGTATAATATCCGGTAAAATCAGGTAAATGTCAATTTTTGGTTAAAATAATCACCTTACGTATTGCGATTTTCAGATAGCTTGTGTGTTGATGCTAACGACAGCGTCGGTGTCAAGTATTTTTATTCAAAAGGTGCCCATAGTTAAACATATTGTGAGTATTTAACATATAATACTTTAATTATATTGCTACATTTATATTTTTATAACGTATGATAATTCTTAATAGGAGAGCCTTAACTACGCCTTCAACTATGCAGTGAATTCTCCGTACACACAAGATAACAAAGCACAATGGGAAACGAGACACGGGGATGTGGTCAAAGGATCCTATTCATTGGTAGAGCCCGACGGAAGTCTAAGAGTGGTAGACTATACTGCCGACAAACTGCATGGTTTCAACGCTGTCGTAAAGAAGATAGGACCTAATGAGCATCCTACGCCACTGAAACCAGCGATAGTGCCCGTAGCACCAGCTGTAGCACCCGTGGTCGCACCGGTTGTTCCTGTAGTCGCAACGGTCGCTCCCGTAGTCGCGCATGTTGCAGCCGCAGCACCTGTGGCTCCTGTACACTACGGATTCGGAGGTGGACCTTCTGCAGTCAGCCATTCTAAGACAATAATCGGACCATTGAGCCTGTCTTGGGACCCCAGCACACGTTCCTACGGTGGATGGAGACCCTTAACGTCTGGACGATACGCAACCATAATAAACAAGAAATATGTCGGAGGAAAACTGTACAAGTGGGCTACGGGTCCTATTCCTTTACCACATGGCAGCAAATTAGTATTCACGAAGAATCATTGAATGCAAACTTCTTTTGAGAATTGTGATTTAGTATTTTAGAAAAATTTCAATAACTGAAAAGATGTTTGAGATTGCTAAAATTATTTAAGTTACTATCTATGACATAAACCAGCTACCTGAATAAGTTTAAGGAAAACTAGTCCTATTGTACATAAACTAATAAGTTCGTAATGTTAAAATAAAGTATAGAATAAAATATACGTAATTTTTTTTTGTACAAGAAAAGGCATTTAGCGTAATCCGATCCGAACATCTATTAAACATTATACATATATAATCATTGAACTCCTAATTAATTGATGAAATAGATTGAACCTAAGATATAATTTATTACGTCGTCTATTATTGTAGTTACCAACTCAATTACTTTTTGTGCATCTACCGAAATCTACAAGATAGCAACCCTCCTCATGATAATCTAAAAACAATAATCTATATGCCTTCACAACTTCATTTCTATCTGCAACGAGTTTTTTCATATACCATTTGCACATTAATCCTTCATTTCAAGTTTTAAGAAAATAATTTTTGGAATTATTTAAATGGTATAACAGCTTAAAATTAATCATAGTATATAAATAGGTTTAATCCTGCTTAAGTTATAAATCAAGTAAATTATCTTTTTATTTAATCTCAAAACATAAGTAATGCAAAGACGTCTAGTATTCTTTATATATAGGTAGGTACTACATACAATGCGCGAGCGTAGCATTGTCCTTTCGTATTATGAATAAAACTAAGACCTCTGGATGAACTACACTATAATACAATAAAACCTTGAAAATTTTTTGTTACCTCACTGATGCGGTATAAATTTTTCCTATGAATGGAATCAAATTGAATCCAACAGGGAGAATGACTGAAGATGCAGCCGGGACCAACGAGCTCGAGATAATAAGTTGGACGCCTACCGGTCATAGACCGAAAGCGCTAACATCGTAGCGATGTTACATTTTTTTTTCCTCCGCAAATGTCCTGAAAAGTTAGGGTAACAAGTAAAAAGTGGTATCTAACGTGAAGAGACTGAAAATATAATAAAAAGAATTATATAAATGTAACTTTAACTTAATTTAATTCTTATTACAGGTAGACTCAGATACACACACACACACACATATTTCTCTTTTACTCTCTAAGATGGCTTACTGTGGGTTTGATTTTGCTACAATAAAATGGTTTGACAGTTACCTGACTGGACCGTACGTAGTATGTTGAGTTGACATAAATTAACGGTTCTAACATTATAATATTACATATAATATAATATTATTATGTAATTAATATTTTATTAATATTATATATGTAATTAATATAATACATATAATATTATACTACATTTTATATATGGCCCATTACCCATGGTGTTCCTTAGGGTTAAATCTTGGGGCTAGTATTATTTTTGTTATATTGCGCGGATCTGACGAAGAGTATAAGAAATACTAAAATGCATATACACGCACCTCTTTTAAACCTGAAGCTTACGAGTTGGCACTGAAGACTCTTAATGACCATCTTGATAAAGTTGTGCGATGATCAAAGAGAAACTCTCTTGTGCTCACAACGACAAAAACCAAATTTATGATATTTGGTATAAAAAGGCAATTAAATTCATTAAGCTATACCAACACTAAAGTGACTGTAATGGAATATATTGAACGTGTTTATGAAGCAAGAAATTTGTTTCAAAAAATACATTGCTCGTGCTATTCAAAACTGTTTTTATAGATTAAAAATTATCTACAGAATGAGGTCATACAGGAACAAATGCTGGAATAACATCCCACCACCATTAGCAAACTGTTCCTCTGTATTCACACTGAAAAGTAGTTAACATGATTTATATTTAAAAATTCAAAAGAAATGTGAAAATTTGCGTATGAACTCATTTGTATGCTGCACTGCCAAATATTTACGTCATAACTTTTTTATTAGGGTTGATGTTGTTCGAGTGCATTTTGAGAACGTTGTGACCGGAAGCTACTTAGTTGCTATTTTATTAAATAAATATTATTTTGATAATCGAGACTAACAAAAAATAATGCTTTATCATCTTAGGGTTGCAACTGAAAATCAGCGTTTGGTACTCTTGTGCCAAACATTATGCTGAAGTGATGGCTGATATGGCACCTGGCTTTTTGTAAAATATGTTTTTTTTTTGTACTAAGTTTTATTTTTATTACTATTTTGTTTTGTAATTTATCTAGGTGTGAATAAACGATTATTCTTTCTTACTCTATGGAGGTCATATACCGAACTACACAATATACAAACAAATAAAATAACGTCGTTTTCCGCTTGAACTTTTCAACGTTCATCGATACGTTTCAGGCAAAGTAAGCGTTGAATACACTTAATATCATCCAAACACAATTACGGAACATCACCTATAATATAAGCGGTCATTGAATGTTGTTATAACTGGTTATGTGCTTTAAGAAAATGCAAGTGCTAATGAAAAAAATCCTACGAGTCAATTCAGCCGTGTAAATGAGAGTTTGTCAAAAACCTGTGCGGGACCGGGTCGAATAATTAGTGTAGTATAAATAACCATGTACCAAGTGACAAAGGTACAGTGCACTTCGTTGGTTCACCGGAACACATTGTTTACAAAATGAACTCATACGTAGCGGTAAATATGAATCTGGATTATTAAATATATTGTAGTAATTTAATGTTATAGAAAAAAAAAAAATTTAAGCTTGTTATGTTTCAAAGTATTTCATAAGAAATAATGTCTTAATCCAAATAAAGAGAAAAAAAATTGTTTTTTTTATTTGTTTGCATCAAATAGGCTTCGAAATTGTTTGACCGATTACAAAAAATATTTTAATCTACACGAGCGAATTTTGCTGGCAAACAGCTAGTATTTGATAAATTGCTAATTATCTTATAGACAATCCTTGTTTAAATCTTCAGGTATGTTGCTTTGTGGCATTAGCTGTATGTGTATCAGGATCAGCAATACCTGTAGTTAACTACGCCCCTATCAACGTCATCGACAAGATCGTAAGTAGCCGTTGTCGTTATCAATATTTTTTCTAACTCTTGTTTTATTTGGCAAGAAAAAAATTGGACATGGTATCTATGACAAAATTCTCTTATTACTTCGCAGTCTTATATTAATAAAATACTTTTTTTATGCATAACCATAAAAGCTATAGTAAAATAGTTAACACGCTTATGAAAAGATCGTATTACTGTAATTTTCTGTCACCATATTGCAGCACCAGCACATGTAGTAAACATTTTTTTAAACCTGAAACATCATTCATAGAGTAGTTAGCAAAGTGTAAAGTAATAGAGGGCAGACCTTTAGTATAGTGATATTTATCCAATAAGTATGACGGAAATCATTGATTTTCAAAAGACCAAATAAAAAAAAAAACTACTTGTGCTAATGCTATTATATACCTACAAGTAATAGGGAAATTAAAATAAGAACATGTTTTTCATTTTCCTAATTATTCCGAACAGCCTAACCCTAGTTACGCATTTAACTACGCCGTAAACGACCCGTCGACTGGAGATAACAAAGCCCAGTGGGAGACGAGGGACGGAGACTTGGTAAAAGGAGAGTACTCGCTGGTAGAGCCCGATGGCAACGTAAGAGTGGTTGAATACACAGCCGACCCTCTGAGAGGATTCAACGCAGTGGTGAAGAAGACCGGACCGAATATCCACTCCGTGGCACCAGTGGCCATCGCTCCAGTTGCCCCGATCGCACCGGTTGCCCATATTGCCCCAATCGTCGAGCCCGCACCGATAACGGAGATAGTGCATGACGTTGGACCTGCTGTCCCGATTGCACCTATCGCTCCGATTGCCCCAATAGTTTCAGTAGAGCACGCGCCTATTTTAACGCCTTTAATCGAACCAGCCCCTATCATTGCGCCTCTACCGTACCTCCCCCTTCCCGCACCAGGACCCCTAGTCTCCCTTACAGGAACAACATACGGCGCCAAAGGGCACATCGTCCGAAGATGGACCGCCGGACCGATCTCGTTAGACGGCAAAACGCTCACGATTAGAACTAGAAAACATTAGTATCTAATGTTAATTAATTAAAATATGTATAATAACTTCTCCGTGTATATGTAACAATGGCAGTTACTCACGGCGCTAGTGTGTTTTTGCACGTTCTATATTTAAAGTGCAAAAATACACATAGGTCTCTAGAAGTTAAGATTATAATTGAACGAATTTATGAATCGGTAACCACTAAACGAAGTGTACCTGCCATATACGATTGTGTATTGCCAATGTAAATAAATGCGTATATTTTAAAGACTTTTTTTTTCATATATCATTTATAGCCTATATATCATACACAGCCAACTGACCATTCTAGACAAGACATAACAGATGTAACTTAGTAGTTTCGAAGGATAATTTTTAAATGACAACAAATAAAAATAATTAAATAGAGGTTTCTCACTTATTCAGATCCCACTTAACCAGATTTCACTGTATAACAAAAATAGCCGTTTGCAGTCCAATAGTTTATCTTTAGACGCTAAAAAATAATATTGTGTTATCACCGTCAAACATATCAAATAATAAGCACATTATTATTCTTAAAAATAAAATACTTTTTACAATAGATTACAAACGTCATCAAAACAATTGAAAGAAGGACGTACGTTCCACTTCCACCTCAAAATGTTTTATTTTATTTATTGTCATTTACAAAATTATCCCTCGAAATCGCAAAGTTATCGTACATCTGTTGTCTTGTCTAGAATGGTCATTTAGCTAACATGTTGTTATAAGAATATAAAGTATATTTAGACCTCCTTTTATTATTTAAAAAAACGACATTATTAGTCTATTTAGTTTACTGTGAGATGGAGCGTGCAATGCTAATAATATGTTATGTGAGTCGCGCGCGGGCCGGCTCGTCGACCAACCGTGCGAAACCTAAATAGTGTAACTATTAACTAACTGAGTTAATAGGCAAATTACTATATCGCAATCAATACTAATCTATTCATTACAATTAAGCAAACAAACAAACATACATACAAAGTTTTCCTCTTTATAATATTAGTTTAGATTGGTAACAAAACTATAAAGGAAAAGCGGAAACGTCTTAATTTAAAAATCATTTTAGTGATATTTAATGATGTTTTTTTTGTTTCAAATACTACAATATGGGTATCAAATTAAAGGGCTCAATACCAGGTTTGCAAAAAGTCATAATATGATTATCATTGCCGTAATACTAAAAAAATCACACAATGATAAAATTTAAAAATATGGACTTTATTTTATCACTTTTTGAACCAATCTAGTAATTTGTCTAAATAAAAAGACATAAATAGAATTATAATTAAGAAACAAAAAACCAGCCTGCGTGATAAACAACTAGCTGTAACAGCATGCTCATACATAGCATGCTGGCATGCAGTCGGAGGCATGAAATAGAATATTCAGTCAAATCATTATCTCTTTGTGCATGCCTCCGAGATTAACGGATTGGTTTCGGGTTATATATTCCCAGATGCATATATCTCGCAACTCATGTATTTCAAAGAGTGATTTCTTATGTGCAGTATTTAAAATTGCAAAAAAAAATTTTTTTTTCTAAAACTAGTCTATAAATTTCCGTTTATACAATAAACGTGCATAATTTTACGTATTAAATTCGATTCGATTAAATTCCATGCGTAGGAAAGGCTTGAGCCCAATGGGGACGTTAATAGACAGTTTATTAACGCTTATTGACTGGATGCACATTTTATATACAAGAACCTCTTTTTATATCATCTATGTTTATGCTGAAATAGCATTTTGAAAAGATACAGCGATATGAAATGGTACTTACCGGATTATTGTCATCGTCAACGTCATACTCTTCTCGTTGAACCATCATCAGTTTACCGCTCGCATTTATCACCTGTTTATATATAAAATATGATTACAGTAAAAATTTGCATTTACAATGACGGACGAGGCTGAGCATAAAGGCAAGAGATAGGGACGTAATTTGTTGCAAAGGGTTCCAAGAACTATTTTAATTAAATCTCTAATGCTAGCAAACTTTAAAACATGTTAAATTTCGCAATCCTAGCCTTCGAGTAACCTAACCCATCCTTATTTGAAAAGGAATGTCGAAACAATGAATCAATCCATTGCATAATGTAAAATAAAGCCACTAAGCGCGTCATTTTTTTTTTATGTCACGGTCACCAATCCGATGAGTAGCCTCAACGAAACTTGCTTAACATTCGTAATCGCAGAGCAACTCACCAGTGAGTCAGGCGCACGCGGGGCGTACAGCGGGGCGGGGTGTGAGGCGCGCGGGCGGGGCGGTGCCTGCAACCTACATAACGCCACGGACACAACGCACGCCGTGTGCGACAGGGCAGACACGTCCACCGCCTGCACGCAACGCATTTCCACCGTGCCCTCACCGCCTAATCATATATAATGAGTTCTAACCACATCACCTACATGTTATGTACCTGCCCTATTTAAATCAAATAAAGTTTCTTTTAAATAAATATAAATAAGGCGATCGCACATCTTCTTAACAATACTATTAAATTTATTGCGAACAACATTACACATAAAAATAATAGGGTAGTTTCAGAAGTGAACAATAAGTCACGAAATTGCACAGAAATCAAAATTCACAAACATAGATTCTGAGTTTGAGTCTCAAATCGCACGATCATCTTATTATATTAAAATTAAAAGTCGTGAGTTTACTTTTGGGTGTCAAGTTACTTGAAACAAGACCCGCCATTGTGTGTCATCACTGTGGCGACTACTAAGACAGATTAGTCATAAAGATATGCTTAATAATCATAAATCAAATTCCTAGATTCTATTCCTAGCTTATTTATATATTTTTATTTCAAAATCGCTCGTCTAACGATTTGATAAGCATTGATCTTGTTTTATTACAAATCAAAAAGACGTCAAAAATATGACGGACAGCGTTTTCGCGGGTATATAAAAAAATGATTTAATTTTATGGAAATAAAGTGTTTATTTTTCCGTAATATTTGAAAAAAAAAATTATCAAAATTTCCACAAAAACGCAAACTTCTGTAATGGCGTCGCTATGACGTCACACCCCCCTTAAATTAATATCATCCTATGAATGCAAAGGTTTAATTCCCTAAGTTCTGATATGAGTAAGATGGACGTGACGTCACGCGCTATTTACGTATAAGTATAAAATATTTGATTTCTTATAACTAATTTAAGCAATACTATAAATATAATAAGCATAAAAGTGTGAGTATCGGTAAAAGTATATTAAACACTACCAGAAAAAAAAAGTATTTATATTCGTTTACTGTCGAAACCCGTATTCATAATATAACAATACAAAAAATATGAAGTAATCTTTTAAATCATTATTAAAAATTTTCGTTGTATGGATTTGATATTTTTTTACTTTAAATATTCTCAAAGACATGCCATAAAAATTACACGAAATTTCGATTAGTATGATATGCTTACAAAATAGAAGCATGGCGACTTCCTTGTATTTAGTGACCACTATTCCCAGTATTAGGTATTTATTTGATTTTTGCGGTCGATTTTATTTTAAAGTATTCTGAAATAGCTCTGTGTGACTTCCAGGCCGAATAACTTACACGACGGTTTCTAGTTATCGCCATATCTGATGTCCCGGAATCAATTCTTAATCGGGTCAATGTACATAATGAACATTCTGTACTGTCCCGAGTCTGGACCTTCTACCTACCTTCTAAAAGACACTTAGTTTAGTATTTAAGCTATTATGTAAATTACTTACCGCTATCGAGCCGTGTTAGTTCATATATTGTGACGAGTGCATCTGCACCGAACACTACGAGCTGATCGTCCAGTATATCGAGTACGTATACGGGCGATTGCACGCGCACGATTGTCGCACACTTGTTGTCCAGCTTAGAGTCGCGTGGATAAAAACGGATCTCGTCGTGACCGTCCAGTATACTGTAGCAACCTGAGATATATATCAAACAATAACAAAAAATTATTTTGAACTCTATCCTAACTCCATTAAGATTTAAAAGTAAGTAAAAAAAAAATAGTTTTGTATAATTTTTTATCTATGCATAGTATTAAAAAAAAGTCACTTCCTGCTGTTTGCACGCTGAGATCTTTTAATCTATACAACAGAAATTAATGCGATTTTCATCAATATAGAGAGTAATTCAAGAGGAAGGTTTATATCTACATATAAACGAAGACCACGCGGGTGAAAACGCTGGGCGCAATTCTAGTGCTATATAAATGCTAAATATAATAAACCCAGAATCATATTATTAATTTTAAAAAAATTATACCTATAACTATATAGTCGTTCCACCACAGCATGCCGCCGGTAACAACGAAGTCCTTCTCTTGAGCCTCATTACCGAATAGTTTCCATCGTCGCGACGCGCAACTGTAATGAGCTAGACCAGTACGACCGGCTACGCTCACGTTCATGCCCTCCTCGTCTATAGCACTGAACTAGTTGAAACAAAACATATCAATTGTAATAAACTGAAAAGACGAACTTTGTTGTTTTAAACTTGATGGTCATTTACATTAGAATCAAAGTTTTTTTACAGGACTGCTAGATGTACCTGTACGCCAAGATTACGGAGTAACTGAAGACTTGAGGGTAGTTGTAACTGGCAAATATATCGTTCTACCCTCTTTCTCATATTAAACGTCTCACTAACTCCATAGTAAACTTTTATCTTTAAAATTATATATTCTCAACGAGTAGAGATATTAAATCAAATACAAACAAGAGATATCCAGAATACAATTATAGATCAATAAGAAATATTAATTCACAAAATATACCCTCAAAGGCCAGTTAGTAGCTATGTATGTGGCAGGCAGCGGCAATATAATCCACTGTTTCCTGCACTCGTTGTCATCCACAAACTCTCTGTATTTAGTACTGCTGTCATAGTCCAAGTTAGGTTGGTCATTGCCATTCTCAGTCTGATAGGCATCGGAGGATGAATCTATGATAGATATCTTAGTTCTACGAGTCAGATTGTCTTCGAGATTCACGTACAATTTGTCGTCTGCTTGCAAATATAGATGCCTTTGATTGCTCTGTGGAAAAATACGTATCAATTAAAAGATATAAACAGGATTATAGTATGGAACCTAATAACTTCCATTTTGTTACTACTTCAAAATCACGGCGACTGAAAAAAAGTCTAAAACTTAGCTTAACATTTACAAATACATAAACTATATTTCGGAATCGTGACTTTCTAGAAAACAATAGTCTAATTATTTTCCTTTCAATTATTCAATTACAATTTAGATTTTGGTCAATTTGTTATAATGTTCGCTTACCATACAAGGGTTAACACTAAGCGGACTTTTCACGAAATCCAGCTGCAACAAATTTGAACTAGCGTCTCCTTCGACTTTCACCATCCACAACTGATAACCTTCTGTCGCCCACTCCTGTATAAAAATATTTGAACACAATAAATTTTTCTTTTCTCGTTCTAAGCTTAAACTGCTTAAACTACTCGTTAGTAATACCAATAGCCGTACAAAGGCTTCGCGACCTCTAAATGTAAAACTATTTACAATTTTGCATTCACAATGCTATACCACAGATTATTCTGTGGTACCAAGTGCTTGAAAGATTCGTCAGTACTGTTAGGTCCTGGGTAGCTCAGCGGTTAGAGCAGTCGCCCGGATTGCGAAAGGTCGTGGGTTCGATTCCCATCTCAGGGTGCCAGGGACCAAGTGGATTTTTTAAGCATTTTGTATTAAGAATAATTTTCAGTATGGCATTGTGAATGCAAAATTAATCAAAAATATAGAAACAGTAACTAAGAACAACCGGTCAAATTCATGTGCACACAGAGATGTGCACGCATTGACGTGGATTTTCAGGAGGTGTCGAGGTGGGCTCAGTTGCGCTTGTCACTGCAAGATAGATGTCAAAAGACTTTTTAAAGACTATCTGCCATCTAAGTTTTTTCTTATAATACGTAAAATTTCTGTTTTAACTGTAAACAATAATTTTTAGATTCTTATTTAGTTTTATTGGAGTTTAATCATTCAAGAAACTAGCGGCCTTTCCAACAATACTAGACGCACGGAGAGTGAGCGATCTCAATAAAAATGACACGAAAATATTGTGTAGTATAAGGATGTTTAAATCTATGACGTCTTCAAACGTGAACCTTTCGTTTTTGAAATTATTTCTCATTAAATATCAAATATTTTATTGATATAATTGTTCCGTAACGAAACAGATCATTGATAATTGGCTATACAAAGACAACACAACTGTGGGTAAAATTTTTATTGTCTATGGGCAAGGCGATTAGCTGTCTTCGTTCCAAATCCCCACCCTTAATCCTTGGGTGACGGTTTACTACTGTGATTTCAAATTGTTAACTGCGCGCACCTAATTTTGATTGAGCTTGGTGAATTGTTCGTTATCGAGAATAAGGACATTTCGGAAGAACGGTGGATCAGTGCCTATGGACTATATATCGTGTATGATATATTCGCTGGTAACCGCGTCGACGCACCCCGTTCCAGAACCCAGCCCTCGGAACCCGTGGCGGTAAAGGATCGCTTGCGGTGAGTCGCCAACCCCTGCTTAATATCGTACATAATTTCTTTTGATCCGTTCGAACCGGATTGCTATCTTTCAGTTGTGTTGTCTCTAAACAGTATTACGTACTTATTATCATGGATAGTGACGCAGCGAATTCGAAGCAGTCATCTTTGTTACGCAAAATGTCTGATGATGAATCGCCGTGTGAACAAGATTTATTCGAACGAGATCTTATTCTCGATGAGTTAAAACGAACATTACAGTTCGCAGCGACAGATGTCCAACAGTTTCGCTCGCGAACTACTGATTTAAATTCTCACCAACGTAAATTCAATAAAGTTCAAACTAAAATTGAAAAAACGTTAATCAAGTTAAGGTCTTTTAACAAAGAGGAACAGATTAAGATACGCAACGATTTCAATGATTTGTACTACGCTATTATCACTAATTTAAATAATTTAAAGAGGGTGGATGAAGAGCAACGACGTATGAGTCGTCCGTTAATAACGCCTTTAGTTCAGTCATCTAATTATAATAAGAATTTACCAACTTTGCCTTTGCCTAATTTCAGCGGCGATCCTACGGATTGGCCTTCCTATTTCGATTTGTTTCGATCATTAGTCCATTTAAACAGTGCCTACACAGAGGCGGAAAAATTCCGTTACTTATTACTTACGGTACACAACGAACCCCACAATTTAATTAAATCTATCCCTATTACAGACGAGAACTATTCGGTAGCTTTAAATATTTTGATATCTCGTTATGAGAATAAAAGAGTTATTGCCTCAAAACACCTTGACAGAATTCTCGACATCGAACAGTGTTCCGATAGATCGTCTCAAAGTATACGTAATTTATTAAATGTCTACCAAGAAAACATTAAAGCACTGGAGATTATGCACTTTCCCGTAAGCGAATGGAGTTTTTTGTTACTTAGCATTTTGTTACGAAAAATACCTATTAACACTCGTAAATCTTATGAACGTTCTTTAACTAATTCGTCCGACATTCCAAACGTTAGCACATTGATTTGTTTCTTAGAACGCGAAATATCAGCTGAGGAAATTATCTGTTCGACTAACAGCGGACAGTACAATAAATTATCTAGTGTGGCTAATGTGAATATGCGCCACCGTCACAATAATCGCGTAGAAAACCAGTTGCAGCAACGGCAACTTCGTTCGTTTGCTGCTAATGTCACACCAGTTTCAAAACCGTCGAATGATAATCGGTCTTATGAACAGAATCATAAGAATAGAAATTGCTTATGTTGTAATGCTCAACATACGTTGACAAAGTGTTCGCAATTTTTAAACTTATCCCCTCAAGATAGATTTGCTTTAGTTCGTAAGAAAAATATTTGTTATAATTGTTTGCATTTTGGGCATGATGTGAATCAATGCAATTCTAGTTTTGTCTGTCGTACATGTCATAAGCGACATCACACATTAATTCACTTTTCAAGTAAATCGTTACCGATTACTGATAATAAAATATCTGCAAATAATGCAGTCTCGCTCCCACCTTCAGTGGTAGCTGAGATGCCTGTAACCGCTACCACGAATGATCCGCAGTGCGTTGCTCCCGCCGGTGAGAACGTGATTCATAATTGTTGCGCGTCCAATGCCGCGTTCGCTCGTACGACTACGGTGCTATTGTCTACGGCACTCGTCGACGTATGCATAGGTGCGGTGAAAATAGCGACCGTTCGCTGCATTATAGACACTGGAAGTCAGGCGAGTTTTATCACTGAGGCGTGTGCGCAGCGTCTGGGTTTGATGCGCGGGCATGTTAATGTTTCTGTGTTCGGTATAGGCAATAGTGAAGCGGCGCGTAGCAAAGGATTTATAAATTGTAATATCGCGCCTAAGGGTAGATTAGAACCCTTAGTTCCGGTAAATCTTTTAATTTTAAACAAATTAATTTCACAAATGCCGAGTATGCAGTTACCGTACACTGGTTGGCCTCATATAAAAGATTTAAATTTAGCGGATCCCGCTTTTCATACGCCACAGCCAGTGGACCTGTTATTAGGAGCGGATATACTATCCCATGTGCTTTTGAGTGACGTCATTACGGGCTTACCAGGTTCACCGATAGCAGTAAATAGTATATTCGGTTATTTATTGTTAGGTAAACTAGATATTGTTTCCTCTCCGTCTCAACTTCAAGTTTGTTTTAGTTCATTTGACAATGACAACCTTCAGAGATTTTGGGAATTAGAGTCACTTCCTGAAAAACGGAGTTACACTCCTGATGAAGAAATATGCGAATCCTTTTTTCAAAAGACGCATATACGTGACGCAACGGGGCGATACGTGGTCGCTTTGCCTTTTAAGCCGGAGGCTCCCCCTCTAGGCGAATCCCGTCAAACTGCACTTGCGCGCTTTCGTAAGTTAGAGTTTCGTCTCGAGCGAAACCCGAAGCTTAAGGAAGACTATCATGCCTGTCTCCAAGAGTATCTGGATATGAAGCACATGGAGCCCGTTAAGGGCGAGCCGACATCAGGGGCCACTTATTATATTCCGCATCATTGCGTGGTCAAAGAATCCAGTGAGACCACTCGCACTCGAGTAGTTTACGACGCCGGGTGTAAAACTTCTAGTGGCTACTCATTGAATGACATTTTGTTGACAGGTCCTAAACTTCATTTAGATATAGTTAATGTTATTTTAAAATTTCGTATTCATTCAGTGGCCTTCACTGCTGACATCAAACAAATGTTTAGGAATATTTTAGTTCGAAAGGAAGATAGGGATTTTCAGCGCATTTTATGGCGGAAGTCGCCTGATGAGGTTATCCGTGATTATCGTCTTTCTACAGTCACATTTGGAGTGAATTGCTCTCCATATCTGGCTCTCCGAACTATCCAGCAATTGGCTATAGATGAGGCTTCACGATTCAAACTTGCTTCTAAGGTTTTATTAAATGATGTTTTCGTAGATGACGTCACTTCCGGTGCCTCTACTGTTCATGAAGCTTTAGTAGTTCAACAAGAGCTTATTAATATTTGTAAGACGGCGGGTTTCGAGCTTCGAAAGTGGCATAGTAATTCACCAGAGGTACTTGCTGCAGTAATTCCCCCAGATTCTCATGGTGAGCGGCTCGATGAAGTCCGATTCGCCGAAATGGAACACGATGAACAGGTCAAGGTCCTTGGACTTCAATGGAACCCTATTTCCGACTGTTTCAATTTTAATGTCAAAATATCACCTTGCTTAAGCACCAAGCGCGCTATTCTTTCCGAGATAGCTAAAATATACGATCCATTGGGCCTTTTAGCGCCAGTTACTTTATATGCCAAACATTTGATCCAACTTTTGTGGATAGCCAATATAGGTTGGGATGAAGCACCGCCGATTGATATTGTTAATTCATGGAAATCATTTAGTAGTCAGTTACCATTTATTTCGAATGTGTCGTTCCCAAGGCACATTTTTTCTGATTTAGGATCTGTTCAGATTCATGGCTTTGCCGATGCTTCAGAAAAGGCTTTTGCCGCCTGTGTATACATACGCCTTACGGGCAAAGACGGGCATGTTCGTACTTCGCTTATTATAGCCAAAACTCGAGTCGCTCCACTTCGTATGCGTCTTACTATTCCCCGTCTCGAACTTATGGCAGCCCTATTGTTGTCAAAACTACTACAGCAGGTGTTAGTTACCTACTCAGATTACGTCAAGGGTGATCAAGTTTACGCTTGGTCTGATGCATCCATAGTGTTAGCGTGGTTACGTTCGCCACCACATGAATGGAAAACATTTGTTTCTAATCGCACTAGCGAGATTCTTTCACGCGTTCCCGTTAACTGCTGGCGACATGTACCGTCGACCGATAACCCTGCTGATGCTGCGTCTCGTGGTATGCTACCTGGCGTATTTATAGAACATGATTTGTGGTTCCAAGGTCCAAGTTGGCTCCGACAGGACGAAGCTTGCTGGCCGGAATCAAAGTCTTACTATACAACGGAAGAGGAAAAGCGTCTCAATATTAATTTGATTAACACTAATTTAACTACACTGGATCCCTTACCGGATGTAGAGATAATTTCTCGATTTTCTACGTTAGGAAAACTTGTTCGCGTTACTGCAATAATATTTAGATTTTATTTCAAATGTAAAAAACACATTAAATCTTGCCCTAATTATATAACTGTGCCGGAATATAATTTTTCCTTAAAAAAACTTATTTATTTAGTGCAACATAGTGTGTTCAGTAATGACATTGAAAACATTTCAAAGGGTAAATTGCCTTCAAATCAATTACGTCGTTTAACGCCATTTCTGGATGAAAATCAATTTTTACGTGTGGGAGGCAGAATTCATAAGTCTCTTTTACCATTTGAATCAAAGCATCAATTAATTTTACCGAAAAAACATACTTTAACCAATCTCATTATTGACGATGCGCATATAAAGTATTTACATGCCGGCCCACAAACAGTCCAATACTTATTATTACAACGTTTTTGGATACTTTCTTGTCGCGATATCGTGCGCCAGCGCATACATCGCTGTGTTATTTGTTTTCGCTCTCGTCCTAAGTCTAATCAGCCACGTATGGCACCGTTACCTGCTACTCGTTTACGTCCCTCGCGACCCTTTATTAAGACCGCCGTAGATTACGCGGGTCCTTTTTACGTACGTGCAAATAAGGTGCGCAATGCTAAAGTTGTGAAATGTTACGTTGCAGTTTTTGTATGTATGAGCGTTAAGGCCATACATTTAGAGCTTGTGTCCGAGCTTTCCACGGAAGCTTTTCTCGCGGCTTTGCGGCGTTTCACATCCCGTCGAGGTTTATGTACTGATATTTTTTCGGACTGTGGGAAGAACTTTGTCGGATGTAATAATTATTTAAGGGATTTGTTCGCGTTCTTAAACAGCGACTCTGTACAGGCTAATTTAAATCGAGAGACACTTAAACAAGGCCTAACGTGGCACTTTCAGCCACCATACGCAAGTCATTTCGGTGGGCTATTCGAGGCGGGTGTCAAAAGTTTTAAGCATCATCTACATCGTGTTATTGGCACTCGTACTCAAACATATGACGAGATGCATACCCTCCTATGTCAAATAGAGGCTATACTGAACTCGCGTCCACTCTGTGCAATCAGTGCTTCGCCTGATCCGCTTCCTTTAACTCCATCACACTTTCTGATAGGAGAACCTTTGATTGCTTTGCCTGATGTTTCTTTGGTGGACGAGAATACTAATCGACTTACGCGTTGGCGCTGGGTACAGCAGTCCGTTCAGCATTTTTGGAAGAGATGGAGTAGAGAGTATCTTCATGAGATTCAGCAAAGTCAAAAATGGTTTGAGACTCGCGGGTCTTCTATTCGTGAGGGTACTATTGTGGTAGTTTGCGATGATCACCTGCCACCATTACAATGGAAACTAGCACGTGTCCATGCTCTACATCCAGGTTCGGATAATGTTACTCGTGTGGTGACTTTACAAAGGGGCAATACATTTTACAAGCGACCTGTTGTAAAGGTGTGTCCACTCCCTATCGAATAAACAATTAATCGTTGCATATCGAATCTTAGTTCTAAGTTTTTTATTTATATTTTATTTTGTTCTAAATTTAATATTCAATTTGTTCATTTAATGTTAAAGGCACGTTCCTTTAAGGTGAGCGGCATGTTCCGTAACGAAACAGATCATTGATAATTGGCTATACAAAGACAACACAACTGTGGGTAAAATTTTTATTGTCTATGGGCAAGGCGATTAGCTGTCTTCGTTCCAAATCCCCACCCTTAATCCTTGGGTGACGGTTTACTACTGTGATTTCAAATTGTTAACTGCGCGCACCTAATTTTGATTGAGCTTGGTGAATTGTTCGTTATCGAGAATAAGGACATTTCGGAAGAACGGTGGATCAGTGCCTATGGACTATATATCGTGTATGATATATTCGCTGGTAACCGCGTCGACGCACCCCGTTCCAGAACCCAGCCCTCGGAACCCGTGGCGGTAAAGGATCGCTTGCGGTGAGTCGCCAACCCCTGCTTAATATCGTACAATAATCAATATCAAAAGATGTGTACAATATAGTAGTCAGAATGTTTATATTGATAAGATAGTTGGCAAATGTGTTTACATAACTGAAATAATTGCCTATTTTTAATTGACAAAAAAAATCTAATTATATTATATATTGTAACTTTCTGAATTAGGAAATATTTCCAAACACACATTTTCTCTGATCGTTTTAATCTCCAAAATTAATATGACAAACAGAAAAATAACATCTACCATCATTTTGAAATTCTTAGTTATTGCACCGAATTGATTAAGTCTGTATCAAAACAGCCAAATTCAATTATAAAGCATTCAGAACGAGTCGTAACGGACATAAATACTATTCAGTGTGCAACTCAAATTACAATCAATAAAAATCTTTTAAAATTTTAATATTGTTTAATCACTACTTTTAATAAAAAGGCAACCCTAATAGGCCAATGCAGCATAGGTTACTTAAAAAATCTTCGTTTTACTATATGAACCACGACGAGGTTCTGGCTGAGTCCCTCCCTACAATAGTGTGTACACTATCCAGGCTGACCACCACGAGATGGTTGTGTCGAGTGACGTCCTGACTGAGTCCCTCCCTACAATAGTGTGTACACTGACCAGGCTGGCCACCACGAGTGGATTGTCTCGGGTGAGGTCCTGACTGAGTCCCAACCTACAATAGTGTGTACACTAACCAGGTTGACCACCACGAGAGGGTTGTGTCGGGTGAAGTCCTGGCTGAGTCCCTCTCTACAATAGTGTGTACACTAACCAGGCTGACCACCACGAGAGGGTTGTATCGGGTGAGGCCCCGGCTGAGTCCCTCCCTACAATAGTGTGTACACTATCCAGGCTGACCACCACGAGATGGTTGTGTCGAGTGACGTCCTGGCTGAGTCCCTCCCTACAATAGTTTGTACACTAACCAGGCTGACCACCATGAGAGGGTTGTGTCGGGTGAGGTCCTGGCTGATTCCCTCCCTACAGTAGTGTGTTCACTGACCAGGCTGGCCACCACGAGTGGATTGTGTCGAGTGAGGTCCTGACTGAGTCCCTACCTACAATAGTGTGTACACTAACCAGGCTGACCACCACGAGAGGGTTGTGTCGGGTGAAGTCCTGGCTGAGTCCCTCCCTACAATAGTGTGTACACTGACCAGGCTGGCCACCACGAGTGGATTGTGTCGAGTGAGGTCCTGACTGAGTGCCTACCTACAATAGTGTATACACTAACCAGGCTGACCACCACGAGAGGGTTGTGTCGGGTGAAGTCCTGGCTGAGCCCCTCCCTACAATAGTGTGTACACTGACCAGGCTGGCCACCACGAGTGGATTGTCGCGGGTGAGGTCCTGACTGAGTCCCTACCTACAATAGTGTGTACACTGACCAGGCTGACCACCACGAGAGGGTTGTGTCGGGTGAGGTCCTGGCTCAGCCCGTAGTCCCACGCGAGGGAGCACATCAGCAGAGCACCGAACGTGCTCCACACAGACACGCCGCCGCGTTCCCAGCTCACGGCCACCGCGCGACCGTCCGCTGTCCATCTACAAAACCAATTTCCATATAAACATACTTTTCAAATCATATAAATTCTTGGCCCATTAAAACAGAAAAAAAACTGAACAAAAGAAGTCGTTGGAATGATAAATCATATTCGAGCTTGCATAGTCAACGGTATTTCCGTCCCGTACTCACGCAGACACTTGATGGATATTTCGTCAGATTTGCATCCACTTTAGGTTAATTAGTACTTATCTTTTGTTAATGCCATTTTGGCTACAAAAAAAATCTAAAACAGTTTAAAATTTAAAAAAAAATGTCTTAAACATAACATATCTATCTTTATGCATTTATAAAACTGATTATTTAATTCCGAGTCAAATAACCCAACCTGGCCATTCCTGGTTGATTAAAATCCTTATTGAACAGCATCGTTTCGTAAATCGCCAGTATACTTGACATTTTCTTCATTAAATTTATTTATTTTATTTTATTAATGAAGAGAATGTGAGATTAATTATTTCTACCAATTCAGTGTCCATTATATATTAAAACGAAAAAAAAGTTCAAAGCTATAACCCGACTACAGCTAAATCATGTTCTAAAAAGTTTGAAATAAGAAATTTATTTTATAATATTAAATTTATATTATAACATTTCCTTATATTTGTAGTAGGGAGGCAAAATTCTTTCATTTGTGGTATGTAGTAACAACCTGTATTTTTCTTCCTTCTTGATTAGTCGTCATCCAAATATTCGAGTCTGTTAGATAATCTTTGACACATCTTGTACAAAGATTATATAGCAGAGGTGAATCTTTATATTCCCGTTTACATTAATGTTCATAACATAAACTTAAGTATTATAAACAAATATGTAAAAACCTCAAACACTTGACAGGTCCAGGGTCACCCGGAAAATCTTTGGAACTGAGCACCATCGTATGCGACAGCTCTAGACCTCCCGTCGCTTCGTCTATCGTGAAAACGTCTATTTGAGAACTGTAAGCAAAGATGTTTATTTAAAAATAACACTCTATCCAGTAGTTGCACAGAATACAGTAGCGAAATTTGAGCGAATTCTGAAAATAAATACCTAACTTAATAACACAATATTATAATACTAATAAAACAATATTATACCATTTTTAAAAGATTTTGATTGTTAAACTTTGTTATATATTACACACTGAAAAGTATTTTCGTATGTTATGACAAGTATTGAACGCTTTATTATTGAATTTTATGGTGTAAAAATCCTTATTCTTATATATATATTTTTTAAATAAACTATTGCGCAATAGGGACAAGGGGTATTAAAAGGATCGCATCTATTTCTTTCTTTATTAATTCCGCTATTTTTACAGTTAATGTTTTCTTTACTAAAACAACTGCGAGAAACGGCATCTATCTTCGCAACGTATTGTACAAACTCATCCTGCGATATAATTAATAAATTTTACGTCGAATTTAAACATTCGTAAACTACACAATATTTTCGTGTTATTTTTAAGGTACGTCTAACAGTCTTGCTGTAAATGCGTGCGTCTCTTGTGCACATGATTTCGACCGTTTGTTCTTAGTTTCGATATTGTATTATTCTGTGGTAGTAGGAAATGTAGGCTTACAACGTCAACTGACGTTACGACTGCAGAGCAATATGACGTCATTTTAGAGGTTTATTAGGACCTCAATTCGAAGCTATCTGATTGACATACTTAAAAATGGGTGTGATACCTAATTCAGTTTTTACAAAATGTTTAAACATTATATATATAATTTTTATTTTTGCATATCATTATATTAGTATAAAACTTCTACCAAAAAGACATCATAAGCGAAAAAACACATACTTTTTCCTACCGATGGCAATTAATCTAAACTTGTGGTTTACTCGTACACAAGTCGCGTCGTCGATACCCGGCGCCCATACACCTTGTACAGCCTGAAAGTGAAAACCTTTAGGATATTGATCTTAACACATATAAAAGGCAGATAAAACTTTAATATCTAGCTTTTACTTATCTAGCTTTTATATTATATTGAATCTCATCAATGATTCACATATTTTGGATAGTAATTTTGTTCATATTGCCTTTATATTCATCTTAATCCAAAGAAATAAACACAAGTACATTGAAATTTTTTGAAATTTTGATTCAAAGTAAAAAAAAAAAATAAACGCCATTTAAAATGAAAAATTCACACCACATTACACAAACTCGTTATAGCCAAAGTACAGGGTTAGGATACAAAAGTTTTTATTGCTTTAAGCTGTCACCGAGTGCAATTAGTTCACTAATATGGAAAAATTTAAAACTTAGCATACTATGATATGATACAGGGTCTTATTTGTGAGGGTGGTAACCACATTTCACACCTTTCTAACACAAAATCTTACCCACAAATCTGTATTCCACAATATCTGAGATATGAAAAATAATGGTATCATGAAAAAAATTTTTTCTTTTATTTCAGTAATCATCAACATCATAATTTTTATAAATTATGTTAGCAAACCAATTATTTAATGATTAAAACTGTACTAGGGGATCAGAAAACTGTTTTAACTTAATGAATGCTTATTGCCGCAAACAATATATATTTCATGTAAATAACAGTCATAATGAAACCATAAAAAACTATGTTTAAAATTTAACGGTCTAAAAAAGCTGCTTGACTCGGAGAACGTGACGTCATTTGTGAGGACAAACGAAAGGAATTTTCAGTAAAAAAAACTTATTGCCATTCAAATACATGAATAAATAAAACAAAAATAACCTCTGTAACTTGTTAAACATACAGTAAACCGTTAAAACTATTTTAAATTTAAAATGTTTCTCGCGTTTTTTTACCCACACCTGCGTAGTTTCCCTACCAATGATGTCACGCACTTTGGTGTTTCGTTTGACGTGAGACACAGATTATAAATATTGAAAAAAAAGAAATATTTTGATGAAATGCGCATTCACAAGGCTAAACCGGAAAATATTTATGTAAATAGATTTAAAAATTTAAATAAATTATTATTCTAAAAAAATTAACAAAGTATCTTTAAAATTTATAAACTTTTAAATCAAAAACAATTTAATTTCTTGCCTGATCTCCTTTTTTTTATTTATTTGTTATAATACGTATAATGCATTTGTTTTATTTGTTATAATGCATTTGTTATAATACGTAGTCAAATATGCTGAATAATAAATAGTAAAACAGAAATAGTTCAAATTCTCAATGTGTTCCAATTCAATGTATGAAGAATATTTATATAATTTAGTCAGACTTACATTTGGGTCAAATTTAAGATTTGGTGCGGTGAGGTAAGCCGCGCGTCCATCGTTTAGTGTTATCCCAAAACCACAGACTAACGGAGAATACTCTATGTCGTTGACATGCGTATTATCCTCCAAGATAGGTTCCGCTGAAAATAATGATTAAATAATTTCTTTGCTCTTATTCCTACACGATAATTAAATGAAAATACGGTTATTACGGATGGTTCATTAATGGTTTCTATAAAGTATTTATTTAGTAAGTATTCTGTTATTTGTAATTTATGTTAATTAAATATAGAGGTAATTGATTACAATAAACTAAGCATTCAATAATTAAATAGTAAACTGTAGCAGTACAGTTTACCATGAAATACTTTTTTATGAAAATTACCTTTGGACACTTGTTGGTTAATGGAGAATGGTATGCGACCTAAATCGAGACAATAGTCCCTATTTTGTGTCCCATCCCAACGATATCGTAAAAGATGTGCGCGAGTGGTACACACTAGGATCTCTGTACCAGATATGCAGCACATCCGTGTAATTTGCCCGTCCCATACTAATACCTCTTTAAGCTGTAAAAAAGAGTGAATGTAAAAAGTTTGTATGGACTTATTCAATAGTGCGCTAGAGTTGCCTACATTTGACGTTATATTAATAGTATCGATACTATTGATAATGCAATACAGTATTTATTACTACAATAGTATAGTAGTATGGATGGTATCTTATGATGATGAAACTATCAATAGTATGATAGTTTCACAGTTTTTACTTTGATATAATGATAGTATCGATACTATTTCGGTATAATAATTTCGATAGTATTTATCATCATCCATCCTTTTAATGTCTCCAATTTACTAGCGCCTTCTCTATGGATAGGGTTGAGTAACTCACACATTTTTAATGAGGAAATTATTAGGATATTATCCATGTCGGATACTTATTTCTAAAGCAGTGGTATAACTATAGGGTGGTAAGTCGGCAAAATGCCACAGGCCCCCAGCTGGAAGTGGCTCCAGGTCAGAGGAGACCTGGGGCCACTTCCAGCTGAATGGCCCCAGGTCTCCAGAATAAATGTCAGGAGTAGGGAACTCCTGACATTTATTATTACACAATAGGGATGATGACTGGGTAAAAAAAATGCACTTCTATTTAGTCCGTCAGTCAGATAATAGAAAAATATTAGATACATATTTTTTTTTTACTTCAATTTAACGAGAAATAGCTTAGATAACAGGCATTAAAGTTGAGGAGTGGGTGCTCGCTACGTCACAGTTAGAGTAGAAAACGTACTCCAACGTGACGTCATGCGAAATTTCAACTCAATGTAACGCCGTAATTTTATGATTACGAAAAAAATAAAAAAATATGTGTTTAATATTTTTTAACACTCTACCTGACAGACAAACAAACAAAAATTAGTCATCATCCCCATTATTAAAAAAAAACGAATATCCCATGAATCTGCCACGGGACTTAAATGGTATAGTTACGACACTGTTCTAAAGCATATTATCATTAATAATATTTTTTATAACAACAGACCAATTGAATCTGCAGTGATGGTATCACTTCCTTGACAAATAGTTCAGCAGAGTCCCTCCTGAGGCTAGCCGTGGGCGGGTCATACTGCTGATAAGCTGTCTGTTCACTCAAGCCTTCAACATTGTAAAGAATCAAATGACCTTCAGATGTCTGAAATAAAATAAATAATTTATTCTTTCAAGGTTTTTATTGAAGTTCATTTGTCATTGATTAAACTACATTTAGGAAAATGTTAAAATGAAGTTATTATTTTAACATCTTTTGTTTGATAAAATATCTGATTAATTTCTTATTTCAATCTCTTTAATGTATATATTCAACCTTGTCACATGTGCAAAAATATATTGCTGGTATATAAAATTCTGTTTTTATGCATTTGTCAGTATAGTAAACAACACTTGTTTAAAAAAAAATCTCCAAAGTTAGCAAATTCTGCTTTGACAAATGACTAAACTGTATTTATAGTTTTTTAATAATGTGATAAGTTTATCTATAAGATATTTAAATTAGCTACTCGGGATTGTTGAAAGTAATTAATAGATTCATATTGAACCTAATGAGAAGATTTGGCTTCAAACTTTCAATTTTATTGTGAATATACATACTGCTTTCAACCGACCCCACAGTTAATTAAGCTCAATCAGTGTAGTTCCATTATGTTCAATTATTAAAAATGCTTCTACTACAATATGGGTGCAGAGAGTAAACAAAAATAAATACATTTTCTTTCTGGTAGTGTTTTATATACTATTACCAATAATCACACTTTTTTGCTTATTATATTTACAATATTGCTTAAATTAATTAGGAAAAATCAAATATTTTATATTCATTGACATGTGAACCCAAACCGGACATAACTTTGCACCCCTCTTAGTAATATCAGAACTTATATCAGAACATTTTTTTAGGAGTAGCTCGGTGGCGTAGTGGATAAGCGCCGCGGCCCGCGATCGTTGTCGTTAAGCATCTTTCGCAAGGGTCGGTCACAGGATGGGTGACCAAAAAATTATTATCTCGAGCTACTCCGTGCTTCGGAAGGCATGTTAAGCCGTTGTTCCCGGCTGCATTTGCAGTCGTTAATACCCTCCAATCTGCATTGGGCCAGCGTGGAGGGTCATGGCCTATCCTCCTTAACCATTTTTGGATTTTAATATATAGTATAATAGAGAACTTGCAACACATCCTCAGAGAATATGTTAAATAGAGAATAGGGGTGTAGACAACATCTTTTTATATTTTTATTTTAAAGATATACATGAATTAAATCTGATATATTTATATATATAATATATATATTACCAATAATTAATCATATTTTAGATGAGGAATTTTAGAAAGTAGATATTATGCATAATAACTCAATATTGATAATATGCCTAATATAGTGTTACTAATCATTATTTAACTGTGACATGCCTATATAAGCCCTACAGGATCAAAGTTATTTTTGTTGCTATTATCATTCTTCAAAAACAAGCAAACCAAACGATTGCTAGAGGAGTAATAATATTAGCATGATAATTATACTACATACCGAAATACATATCATTGATGAATCTGGTTTCCATTCTACACCAACATTAACACCCAATCGTTGTATAGATTCAGTGCTCCTTTTATGGTATACTACAGGGACCGAAGGCTGAAAAAGTATTGGACTTTAGAGTTAAGAAAACAAAAACATTTCATATAGGAATCTTTAAAACATGTTAAAAATTCTAATGTTGTGAAGGAACTTGCCAAGATTATAGACTTACCTTACAATACCATACAACAAGACAATCGTCACTAAGAGAGGCAAAAAGGATTTTGTCTCTGTTAGACACGATTTGTTTGATAATTTGATTATCAGCACCCACATTCTTGAGAACTTTGGGCCATCCAATAGGGAAATACATTTTGATATGCGAACATTTGATGATTTATTGATTTTTTTATTATACAGAGCAAATCCAACAGTCTGAAGGTTTGAATGCAAATAAGTATTGAATTTGAGAAGTTATTTATTCACTAAGACAAACTGTGAAACATTTTCTATTTGCGTAAGTGTAACAATGGTCAACAAATCCAACCCAATCGACGTTGTGTGTGTGACATCAATTGACATTACAGAAGAATAAGAGAACTAGTTGACATTTATTTAATCGTTCAGCAACTTCTGTTAATTGTAATTTTTAGATCAATCAAATGGATTCCTTTACTTATAAATGTTTTACGTTAATCAGTAAAATAAATAAATACAAAATGCCTTTTCTTAATATTAGCAAGAAATTATGTTATGAAAATTATCTATCTAAATGATTATTTTTTATTTTTTTTATTAATAGTTTATTATCTAAATGATTCTGAACGACAATGTTGTTGCTGTTAGATGATTGTAAAAATAGTAGTTTTAATTATGGGTGGCGAGTACATATTTACAGAATTGTCTACGCTGCTCTGGCACTCTGGCTAGTAGCAAAATTGTACGTTGAAATACAAATTTTGCGTATCACTAATAACACTGCTTAGACATGACAGCTTCCTGTTTACGTGTTAAGTCACATGCCAGTAAATAGGACCTGTTATAGGTTGCGATGACAACTCTTTACAAGGCGTTTTCATCGTTCATTGAGTTCCTAAAAATCGTGTATTTTTCTTTATGTTATTTCCCTAAAGCTAACATAATTTGTCTGCAGATTCTAAGAAATAAACTTTATTAGATTACTAAGTTTCGCCAGCGGCTACGCCCGACTGGTCTCTATAAAAATGATTAGTGGGGTAAAAATCCTATTATCTAAGTAAGCTAATACCATATCTGTATGCCAAATTTCATCAAAATGTGTTCAGTACTTTCAGCGTGATTGACGGACAAACATCCAAACAAAGAATATTAAAAAGGATTATCCATCAGGATGACCATAACACGCAACTCTTTTTTAATAATGTCACATACCCTATTGTATAGAAGTTTGAATTTCCTTGAATTGAAATTACGCTCTTCACCGCCGCCCGGTTGGTAAAAATCGTACACATATATTTACATATAGGACTACAACACAAACATTTGTCTGTCTGTTGAAGATCATAATTTCTTTCTTGATAATTTTTTTTTCTTAGTGCTATCATAAGTTTTGCGAACCCTTGGCATAGTTTTCGACTTTCAAAAGTGCTATGTAACAGCCTAGACTGAATTGATTTTAATATTTATATTAATATCATTCAACGTGTGGATACACAATGGCATATATGGAAAACTGCGGATAAAAAACAAGCTGAATTCTGCGCTACGCTTTTTGTTTTTCATTCCAAACCTGAATTCAGATGAACCGAGTCAAATGAAGTTACAAGCAACTAATAAGTTGGCTCATCACTTATGTTGACATATAAATCAAACAGCGTTCCTTTACATATAATATAATAAATTACTTTAACTTACGACTAAAATAAATTAAAATTAATTTGGAAGTTAGATATTATATGCAACACGAAACGATGTCATATTTATTCAGGTCAGAAAAAAAAATGAATGAATATCATAGACAATTATCCGAATATCGCTGGTGACATCTAGTTTGATTTCAAGAACAAATTTTTTAAATACTTGTGGCGACTGATACATAGCGACATCTAATTCTTCGCAGTAACATCGCCACAACAATCGATAGCGAGAAGACTAGCATCGTCACAGCCATCGATAGCAAGACGAACTGCAATAAGTTTCAACAGCAAGTAACGAGATGGCGCTGTACCAATACAAACAGCATAAATTAATAACTACAAGACATTTAGAACAAAGAAACCTACATCACACAGAATAAGTTTAATTACCAATTAACATAAATAGAACGTCCAACCTACATCGGTTGGACCGCGGTCCCCGGGCTAACAACACCTAGCTCGGAGGGAGACAATTATCCTTTAGTCTCCCTGGCCAGTTGTCTCCATCACCACAGTAGGGACCCAACCTTCAATCTTACGGTTCCTAAAGTGGTGACCCCAGCAGAACATCAGCAACCTTCAGCATCACAACGCAGCCATCACTCTTCATCAACAGCCTCTCACCCTCCATCACCAGCTTCTCATCCCTCACCAGCACAGTCACTTCAGCAGCAAGCCAGCCAACACCAAGGTCCATCACAGCAGCATCGACGACGCTTCCTGGATCCAACCTTCAATCTTACGGTTCCTAAATACTTTTAGGAACGGTAATGGTTGCAATGTGTGGTCCCTGCTGTGATGATGGAGACAACTGGCCAGGGAGACTAAAGGATAATTGTCTCCCTCCAAGCTAGGTGTTGTTAGCCCGAGGACCGCGGTCCAACCTATTTTTTTTTTTGAGTGTGTGTTACTGTTGGCCTTAGATGGCCTTTACAGTGTAACCGGACTAAGGGACGGCGTGATCCTGAGGACCTCAAGCCGAGATGACGATCGTCTTTGGGACTATCTACTAAGAGGGCATCACCCCACGGGGGGGTGTCTCCACTCCGTCGTAGAATCGCCCTGGACTCTCGTGTCGGACGCTGGGGGGTCCAACCGATGTAGGTTGGACGTTCTAATTATGCTAATTGATAATGAAACTTATTCTGTGCGATGTAGGTTTCTTTGTTCTAAATGCCTTGTAGTTATTAATTTATGCTGCTTGTATTGGTACAGCGCCATCTCGTTACATGCTGTTGAAACTTATTGCATTTCGTCTTGCTATAGATGGCTGTGACGATGCTAGTCTTCTCGCTATCGATTGTTGTGGAATGAACTCCAATTTGACACTTGCTCTTGTATCGATTAATTGTTTTTAGTCACGGATGTAGTGCTTCATAGTAAATTATAATTTATTATAGCTAACCCAGCCACTCATTGCTATGATTTAGATGAAAATTATGTATTATCAATGAAGTAGCATTAAAAAAAAAGAAAGCTCTAAAACAGCACCTTACACCTTTTTCGTATTTGTATTCATATCTGAGTCTCGAGCTTTGCAAATTTCAGTTTTTTATTATGTTAGTCAAAAGGAACGGAAATGATTATCTTTGGTCCTTTCGTTTCCTGAAAATACAACTTTTGCTAGACTCATCATCTAGTGAGGTGCTACTTCCTCATTTATTTGACTAATTGTGATAGCCTGGCATGCAGTCGTGTATTCTTTCAATAAAATAACGATAGTTTAAAAGTATAGCAACTTCCAGTTAATTGCACAAACGTTCATTGAAATTGTCACAAGTTTAAAGCTACATTACCTATAAAATTTTGACATTCGTTAGAGCTTAAAGGTGTCATTAAACATAAATGGACGTTTGTGCAACTAACCGTCTATAGTGTGTGTGACATGGCAAAAGTATTGACTTGATAAACCTGACCTAGGGAGTCATGAATAATAAAGTTGTTTTTGTGCTCTTGGTAGTAGACAATTTTTATAAAATAATATATATATTCTTTGGTAGATAATATTACCAGAGCTGCTAGCACTGGTAACATTATTCTAGAGAATGGTAGTTTTTTTGTCTCGGTGGATTGATGCTTCTTATATCAACAAAAAGTTAGATTTTGCATTCTACATTATTTTTTAAAACAGTACCAAGGTACTTCTCGAATGTTTTTGTTTAACGTGTAGTGCCTGAGCTTATAATGTGTATTAGTTTCATGTTTGACAAAGTGGACTTAGCTGTACAATATGTCGGAAGAAATTGATTTGAACACAAACAATCTCTGTACCACAGAAGACGCATTTGAAAAATTCCAAGCAATATCTATGTATGAAGAAGATGAATTTATCACTTTATCTGATTTAGTGTCACCGCGCCAGGAAGTATCTGACCAAGGAGATTTAAATGATATACGGTACGAAAATGAGGTTATTTTAGATTCACAACTTGAAGAGCAAGTTCCAGAAGTAAACAGCACCATTGAACTTGGCCCTGATGAGAATAAAGTAGTTGAAGAATGCTCATCTCTTCCAAAAGAGTATACAACAGAATGCTCTTCTTCTATAGAAAGAGCTCAGGAAACTAGACCAAAAAAAGGAAGGCGAAAGAAAACACAACAGAATGATTCTATTTTAACTGTAAATCATACCCATAACGAACAACAGGAAATTTTGACACTAGATGATAAGCAATATCAATCAACACCACCACCATCAACTCCTCAAAGGAGACGTGGTAGGAAACCTAAGCAAAACAAACAAGTTATTGATAATGTAAGCATTACTGGGACAACATTGAATGACACAGAAAAAGTAGACAACAGTATGCAAATAATTCCAGCTAATATTGATGATATTGAATCACAAAATACCTCAACTGAGAATGAAAATTTTTCTGGAAGCCCATATCCTAAGAGACGAGGAAGGCCTAAGAAGAAACATCAAGTAAAAAATATAGACTTACCTAAAGAAGAAAATAATACTTTGAAAACAGAGGAAGGAGTAAGTGAAATTATAGAAGCAAAAGATTTCATGACTTCTGATGAAAGTAATTTGACACAAAAAGTCACAAAAAAGGGAAAGAGAAAACAGCAATTATCTGTGGAAAAAGACTTTCATGAAGAAATAGATACAATGGATACAGAACCTACTTTCTCAGGTCAATCTTTAGAACTTGAAAAATGTAGTAACACAGTTCCTATAAAACCAATTAAAGGTCCTAAAAAACCAAGAAAGTCTAAAAAACATCAAAATAAAAATACTTTGATAAAAGACCCTACTGAAACAGATTTTAAGAAAACTTTGTCTGAAGAAGATTTTGGTGATGATATTTCTCTAAGTAAATTAAAAGAAACACTTGAACCACCTAATGGTGTTTCTTTAGAGACACAGAATACTGAAGAGATGCTAAATGACTCTACTAATGTTCCTTGTAGTGTGACAGAAAAAACAGAATTGATGGAGATTGAAATAAAAGAGATTAAAACAATAAATTCTGATTTACCAACTGTTGTTGAGCCTGACTTGAACACAACTATTGATATCAAAGAAAATAAACAAGAAATTTCAGTAAATGACATAGAAAACAAAGAAGATATAAATGATTCTCTTCTCATTGAAGATATCTCAAAAAGGCCCATGCGTAGAAGAGCTCGTAAGACATTTCACTATGATGAGGACTCTGATGAGGACCCATTTGCAAATGTTGAATTATCAGAAGATGATGAACCTAAAAGAGGCAAAAAGAGTGGAAAATATTATTCAGATGATGAATATATTCCAGGAGGTAAAAAACATGGTAGTATCAGTTCCTCTGATGCATCAGATAGTGACATTGATGCAGTAGTAAATGAATTTAATTCCAAACTGAAAAGGAAGAGACAGCGATTAGATGTTTCAACTGACAAGAGCCCTAAAAAATATGGCAAAAAAACTAAATGTGAGAAAGATAAATCATTGGAAGTCAAAACCATAACACCTGATACTAGTTTAATACTAGAAGATGATATTGAAGTATGCTTACAGTCCTCACTGATTAAAGCTAACGAAGATTCAAAACAAAAATTGGGCTGGGGTGCTTCAAATGAGTTTGAAAATTTTATTGCAAAACGAATTCAAGGTACGGATATTAAGATTAAAAAAGCATCTTCAGTTCAGCCTCTTGAGATACCTGTTATAGATCCAAATGATGCAAAGAAGACTAAAGAGACTAGCACACAGACTGCACGTGTCCATACTACTTCTGCTGAAGTTCAAACATCAGTGCCATATGATATTCCAATGAAAGATAATGTGCCTTTGACTATAGAACAGACAGAAAAAGCTTGTGAATTCTTAAAAGGTATAGTAAAAACTACTGCTGAGTTAGGTCAACTAATGACACAAAAATCTGAAGATTTTATCTCAAAGAAAATTAATACATCCCATGTTACTGATACATTTAAAATGGATTATTGTGTGCGCAAATCGTTTTTGCTATTTAAACTAGCCAAACATAATTTAATGCAAATGGAAGAAGACTTGTCTAAACGGTATGATGAATTCCTAAAAGATAATGATTTGGTGAAACATAGAGAAAAGCCCAAGGAACTATTATCAACCAAGAAGTCTGATGATGGTGACAGTGATTGTGAAATAATTGATGCACCACCAATTGTTTTACAGAAACCAAAAAAAGAGAATACAAAACCAAAATTTAATCCTAAAACAGTGTTTCTCAATAAAGAATTATCAATAAAAATTGCCAAAAAACCATCTGAAGAGAAAAAGCTTGAAATAAAGGGGCGTCATACTGTGTGGATCAGTGATTCAGTAATGGTGAAGAAAGTCAAACCCACTCAGTCTTTTTTAGCCAAGGGCAGCCGAAAAAAAAAACCACCTGATTATATAACAATAGAAATGGTAAATAACTTTTTTAAAGAATATAATCGCAAGCAAGCTTTGCTAGCTTGCGCCCCTTTTGTTACCACAGAGTGGTTATATAGTTTTAATGAAAATGTTGTATGCAGTTATTTTGTTACAAAGTGTGATGAATATTCAAGTGGATCTGTTTCTGAAATACCAAGTGACAGCGAATTGGATTCAAACAATGAAACAATAATTATTAATCCAAAAAATATGAGCATTCAACATTCAAATAATGAGCTTAAGACATACAATGTCAGTACATTATTTTCCCTTTGTACCCAAGTTTTACAAAGGCAACTGAACTTGACCACCTCTAAACCTTATGATAAATCAGTGAACAAACAAGGTTTAAATAATAGACAAGTCCTACACTCGTTAAATTATATGTGCTTAAAGAATATTAAATTGCATATAACACCTAATCTGAGTTTGGAAGACCTAGAAAAAAGAGAGAACAGAAATGCTTTGCCTCTACTGACATTATGTTTTAATAAAATTACTGAAGCAATGGACAATCATTACCATGAACTACATAAGGACAGTAATCCAAAGAGTCAGTGTTACAATCTCGATCTGCAATTATCTAAAGATGAATTACATCCTGTAAACAATTTCCCTCCTCAAAATGTTAAATCACTTTTTACACTCTGTGTAACATTTATGCAAAAGCAACTGCAGTTCAAAAATGTAGATGATTATCAAAGACACTTAAGCAAAAAAGTGGAAATTGAACCTAACACACTTAAACATATTACCTTTAAAATAATTGCAAATCTAATAAATACTGACAATGTTAATATTATCAATAATATGGGAAAAGTTAAGACATTATCTAATCTTTGCTTTCAAATAGTTAAAAAATGTTTGTCTGGTTATGAGGAACGGACAACTAAAGAATGTTTGACTATAAATTCCATAAACAGATTAACTGAGGAAGCCTATTTCAATATAGAAGAAGGACGAGAAGGTTTAACAGAAAATGATGATTATTATGCTGATGAAGATACAAATTTTTATGAAGATGAAACAGAAGATAACGATTTTAGTAATTTTGACGAAATTAGCAATACTGAAGTTAACAGTTGGATTTCTCAAGTAGAGGTGAAAGAGTTTAGGTCTATTCCTAATAAATTAACAGAAACTGTAAGGTCTACAGAAGAACAGAGGACTTCACCTATAACTGAGGATGCAACAGTTATTACTGCTAGAATAAAAATCGAACCAGAAGAGGAACCTGAAAACATTGACCCTTCTATAATCAAAACTGAGCCCTTGCATAACCTGGATGAGATGACTATTATACCGGAAAGTATAATGACTAATTCAATATCAACAGGAAATGACTTCACTAATGATCAAGTTCAGGGGAAAAATAGCGCTAGTTATGATGTCGATTCATTTGAAACATTTGTAAAATCTAATAAACTTATGAATGCTCTCAGTGAGCATGATGATTTTCCAGAAATTTTCAGTCAAAGTGCGTCTCGGATTCGGCGGCAATTTGAGCCAGATTGGGATACAGAAAATGATATGGCTATGAGTTTATTAGTTCCACAAACATTTGAACCGATGCATATAGAAAATGCGAAAGATAGGCTAATGGAAAGCAGCGGCGATGAAAACAATAGTACAAAAAAACCCGCGGGTAAGAAAAAATTGGATAAACGTAAAGGAAAGTTAAAAAAAGTGGATCAAAAACCAGATAAGCAATTGTCTACAGAAAAGGTCGTAGCCAAAGAAAACCCAAAAGAGAAGCAGCCTGCTCCTAATGAAATCGCAGTTCTAACTAGAAGAATGCGCGAAAAAATAAGACAAGAAGAAAAAAAGATAGCATCATCAGATTCTGAAACAGAAAATGGTATTACTTCAAAGAAATTTAAAGAAATTAACAATATTTTATCAAAGAAAACAAAAGAAACACTTAAGGAGGCTAGTAAAACTAAGCAAAAAAACAGCAAAACTAAAGATGATGAAATTCAGTGCAATAATGTTGATTCAACTCAGCAAATAAATGATCAAAAAAAATGTTATTCTCCAGATCCAAACAGTGTTCAGTTCACTGGATTTAGTGCAGTAGATCAGAATGAAGGATTTAATTATCAAAAGTATATGAAATATGTTTATGATAAAATACTGCCAACAGTGTCAGGTGAAAGTAAATCTGAAACTAACAAACCTATTATCAACCCTGATGAACCTGTTGAATTATTAGAATGTGAGCCTACCATGCCTATATTTGATAATGAAGATACCATGATAACTTCTAATATTGTACCCCATGAAGAAATTCTAGTCGAAAAAACTGCTGCAGCTATAAAGAGAGATGATCGTAGTTTGCCATATAAGCTGCGTCATGGATGGAAATGTTATCAATTACAATCCAATGATACAAAATTGTATGAGGATGCTCAGATAGTCTTAGAGAAATTGCCTGAATCCTTTGTTGAGACATATTTCACTTACCAAAATATATCCTATAGGGATAAAGAAGATGATGAAGTTGATAGGTAATTTATTTTTCTTTTTCAATATATGTTAAAACATTCATAGATATAGACACACTGCCAGATAAATAGAAAAGTATGCAATAAGTCATTTTCTCGGTGAGCTTTTGTAATATATTACAAATATAACTTAATACTTAATGAAAAATCGCGATGTTTTTCTAGGCTTATAAATCTTCAAACCTTAAATAGGTCAAAGGATATTAGAGACAAAGGTAAACCAAAGAGCAGATTGCTACTACAAGACCAGATATCAGAAGATAATCATAATGATTCAAAAGCAATATCGCCAGTCAACTTTGATGAAGTTGTGCCTTCAGATGATGAAGGCAACCATGTAAGTTTTAATAAGTCTGTGTGTATACTGAGTAAATCATTCATCTTTTCATAGACTTCCCATGATGTTCAGAGGCGAAAATCTTATTAATGTAATATTGTAAATGCCAAAGTTTGTTACTTTTGAATGAATTTGATGTTATCGTCCCGATTAACATGGATTAGTTTTTATCCTATTAAAAGGTTCCCTAGGGACCATGCAGGTGAAATCACTGGCGGAAAGTTTCCATACAATGACGAAAAACGAAACTGCCATGAACTGGCATACAGTGCATTAATTAAATTTAATGTACAAATATTTATTTTAATCACATATACTGAATTCAATATGTGCTTTTGCAAATAGCAAAATTGTAGTGCTTTACAATATCTTTTGATTCTTAAATAAGATGTCTGCCATGTTCATATGATTTTTATGCCTGCTGTATTATGGTATCGCTCTGAGAATACGGAATATGTTCTATACTAATTCTTTGCCTTTGATTTGGGTAGTTGTGGTTTATTCAGCCTTATTGTTAATTTTTTTTGTTTTGTTATTGTGCTATGTATATAATTTTTTATTTATATTCATTGTACAAAAAAATGAAGTTAAACTATATCAATTATAAAATTCAGGCCAAGAAGAAAAACGAAAATATTTCAGCAAAGAGAGAAGGTAAATCAAAAACCAAACTGTTGTCTCAAGAGCTAACTTGTTCTAGAACGGTATCAGAAGGGAATTTTAATGATTCAAGAGCAGCGTCACCAACCTACTCTGATTATCACGAACTAACGCCTTCAGAAGACGAGAATGCTAATGTTGAAGACAAAGTATGTAGCCCTGTAAGTAATTAAGTTATTTTACTAATAATGTTATATCGTTTTTTTATCTTTTTAGTTAAAGATGTTAAAATACTGTTAGATGGCTATTAAAGGCCAAAGTAAATATACATATACAATGTAATAACAAAGGAACAACATGTGTATGGTAGCAGGATGATCTTAGCGTGGACACAGGCTCTTTAACCTATTACTGTCTGACTTTAAATAGGGCCATGTCTTTGTGTATAGAAAAATATTTGATATTGAACATGTTGTTTTTTGTTTGGTTCATCTATACTAATATTATAAAGAGGAATATTATAAAAAGGATGTTTATTTGCGGTTACTTAACGGATTTTAAAAATTCTTTCATCTATGGGTAGCTACTTAATACGCGGGTGATGTTGGCTATAATTCACGCGGGCGAAGTCATATTAGTTTTTGAGAGTTTGCTTTTTCAAAATCTCAGTTTTCTTACAGTTATTTTCAATATCTAATCTTTTTAATCTTTGCGCATTTTGGAATCTAAAGGTCCCCCTTGTAAAAAAAAAATTATCATGGTCAACACCGCGTCGTCTTAAGTAACACATCGGTCATAACTAATGTAGGTTTTGTTTGATATTTATCATAATCACGTTCAGTTGCACAAACGTACATTAAGGTTGGCTAATGTCGCTTTAAACTAATGACAATATAATGGGACGTTTGTGCAATTGGCTGTCAAAGTTCTAAACTTAAGATATGATGATTGATTCTATTCTTACATTTAGCCTAAGAAGAATAATAACTCAGAAAATACTTTGGCAAAGAGTTCACTCATGGACGATGACAAGGACAGTGATAATGATACAAAAGTTAAAATTGAACCTGACGAGGATGTTATGCAAAGAAAAATTAAAAAGAAACCAAAGATTGGCCCGAAATCTAAAGTAAAAAAAACAGAACCAATTGACTCAGAATCATTTATGCTCACCGCTGACAAAATGATGAATAGAGAGTTGAACCTTCTTCATGCACCTATTTTGCCAGTTGAGGAAGCTCAAAAGACACCTTTGAAGTGCCCTGTGACTAGAAGTAAACAGGTAAATTTATAATAAGTATACATGCTTGAGAAAATACATTTGTTTTTGTTAATTTTGGTATTGTCTATACATTAACGTGAGAAAAAAAAGGCACATAGAAATAAAATATATGTTCTTCATAGAAAAACTACAAAGCTGTCCTTCCTTGCTGTAATTATACCCTTTTTTACTGTGACTGTAAATTATAAAAACAATTACCAGATAAGACATCTGCTCTTTTAGTTGTGGCTTAAAGCTAAATGCTACTGAGTGTTTTATTTTTTATTTTTGTAGAGAAGCGCCAACAAATCTGCAACTGACCATAAACGAGTCAAAGAAGAAGACGGTGGCTCTTCATCGGAAGAAGAGAAGAAACAATGGTTCACCATAAAAGAGAAATTACTCAAAAAGATGATCAACAAAAAGGACACCACACGGTATGTCATGGCATGTCACGGCATTTCTCGATTTGTTTTTACAAGATTTCTGACCCAAGATATTGGTAGCAATTCTCTGCATAAGTTAGATTAAAGCGTTTTACACACTATGCAGATATTATAATATTTGATCTGCGTAAAAAAAAGTAAACATCTGAAAGTATCCCACACTGCAGATACGATAATATACAAAATGATACATTCATTCAAAATCTTTCGAACTGTGTAGACTTGTTCTATTGTGTAGATTGTTTATACAGGGTGTTACAATGATTTCGCATTTATTGCTTCTGGATTTACTAGACAGCTCGTCACAAGAGGAATCTGATTTTGAATTTGATGCACGTGATGCGTTACACTTTACTAATACGCGTAGAATTTGGATAGAACGTCATATAAAGCTTACGAAGTAGAAACAAATTTACAATCTATTTCCGAATCTGTATTTAACTGCAGGTAATATATTATGCCATATCTGTATCGGGAGATGTTATCTGCATTTACGTTTATATACACAGTTAATATTCTCACCATCTTTCAATATACATATGTCGTTTGTAACCACACGTTACCCACAGATACTTTACGATAAAAAATATATTATCTGTGTTGTGTGTGTGAGTTATATTAAAACGGATATTGAAAGATATACGTTCAGATACCTTACCGTATCTGCTTAGTGTATGAATCGCTTAAAAGGTTTGGTCCTGACAAACTGAGTGTTCAATTACGTTAGTAAACAGGAGTACATATAGTTTTATACTTCTATGATTAAATATTAAAACCGTTTATTTTTTGTTTAGTTTAGAGAATAGGGTGGAGGATTGTGCCTGGGTTAAAAAAGGAATTCTAATTATTATATTTGACCAATTTTGCAGTCTCAATGCATTAAGAATATTTTCCAGTTTAGTATTATGAAGGTAAAATTGATCAATTACAATAATTAGACATATTTTCATTTTTTCGGAAATTTTCTTTTGGCTGTTTGGGTGTATAGCCTATACAATGATGGAGATACGCGAAAATACGCTATTAGCGAAAAATAAGAAGTGCTTTAAAAAATGTCAGTCCTGTTAGGTCACAGATAACCTTCAATAGTTGTCCATGATTATTTTGTTCAAAAAATAAAGATACCAATCTTAGCGGTGGGATAGGTGGCGGGCGGGGTAACTGCGACGTCGCTATTAGCTAGTTCCCATCATTACGTAATTCCGTAGTGATGGGAACCCATATCATAATATGTTAAAGGCATGTCGATAATTGGGATGACTACTGGGTAAAAAAAAAAATTTGGTGGGCAGTTATATAATACTCGTAGAAAAATATTACATACGTATTTATTTTGCTTCAATTTAAACAAGAAATGATTTAGATAAGATAGCATTAAAATTGAGGAGTGGGGGCTCGCTACGTTATAGTTTTGCAGAAAATGTACAAAAGCGTAAGGTCATGCAACTTTTCAACTCAATGTATCGCCGTAATTTAATGGTTACGGAAAAATAAGAAAAATACTTATTTAATATTTTTTTTTTCACAATACTTGACGGACAAACAAATGAAAATTAGTCGTCATCCCTATTGATCGATATCAAATGTTACTATTAGATGTCATTAAAGATATATTTATTTTCATTTAATTGCCATTTATAGTACTATAAACTAATTGATGGACAAGGTATCCAGCGGCAAGGCTTCGGTGAGCACGTACGCCTAAAATCACAAACTTACAATCGGTCTGTGAGAATAACTTTCAAAAATCGATTTAGTACAAAGAAATACGTTTAAAAAAGTTAGCTATCAAAATGGGAGAACGACATCACATTTTAGATACTCAATTACAACCAAAACGTGAATTTATAGAATAGATATTTATTTGCCTTTAAATAGGGTACAATTTGATAGGAATTAATTAAAATAAAATTAGAACTTAAAACCTATTTAGCCATACAAAGATAGCATGCAAATATTAAATTTAATTAATTTTTCATTACCGGTAAAAACAATCAAATTATTATCTAAATTAATTAAATACAATTTTTATACAAAATTAACAAATTCACTAAAATTACCATAATCATTATCATTTTGAAGATTAAATGTCAGAATAATAAATGTCAAGATTTTCGTAATTAATAGCGTCAAAACAATAAAAAAGATACAAATCATATAGCAATTAAACTTTGTGTTAACTTATATAGCTTTGGCTATTAATTTATCTAGTAGCATGGTTTAAAAAATCATCAATAAAATAAAATGCCATTTCCAATAATCATTTACGTAAAGTAGATTTGAATTGGTTAGACGGTAATAGTTTGAAATTATTGGGTATTTTGTTATATATTTTTTGGCACATGGCGTAACTGCTATTCTGAAATCTTTGAGTTTTAGGGACGAATTTCAAAACTAGTCTTTCAGGTGTTCTTCTTAATCTTTGGCTCAAATCCTGTGCTTGTGTAAACTTTTTACTATTTAATTTTACAAATATGCAAACCTCTAAAATATAAAGACAGGACAGTGTCAAAATTTGGAGAGTTTTAAAGTAAGGCTTGCAAGAAATATCCGGCTTATGATTGCATATAGCACGAATGCATCTTTTTTTAGCAATAAAAAAAAACTATTTATAACCCCAATAAAAAAATCAAAGTTACCCAAAAGAAATGCAAAATGGAATCACCATTTTTCTAGTAGCACCGGTTTATCTGCTACACTTTCTAACTTAAAGCTATGATAAAATGCACTGAAAAACCAAACATACATACTCGTAAAAAAGGAAATTTTACCGCCACTGCGCTCATATAAAATATTGAGTTAAATCTTCATAAAGGGTTAATTTTGGCTTAATCCAAAAGTTGCAAACTTTGGATTTTTAAATAACCAACAAGTATTAAAATGGGATGACAATTTTTAATGAAAACTTAAAATATATATGTTCTGAAATATCTCAAACTAGTCTAAATAGGTATTGTAGGTATATTGACAAATATTGGTTATCAACTTCGGAGCATTGGTGGACTATTCTTAATACAAAATGCTTAAAAAATCCATTTGGTCCCTGGCACCCTGAGATGGGAATCGTACCCACGACCTTTCGCTATCCAGGCGACTGCTCTAACCACTGAGCTACCCAGGACCTAACAGGACTGACGAATCTTTCAAGCACCTGTTACTTTTTCGCTACTACAGTCAGTTTCGTTTCATTGCTCCCTTGTAGCTATCCTTAATTTTTTATAAGACCCATATCGACAACTTTTACCAACCAGGGCAGAAACTTGATATTGCGTTTACAAAATTGTGTTTGATCAATTTTGGGTTCACTATGCTATCTTGAAAAATATTCTTAATGAAAAATGCATAAAAAAATTTAAAGCTTTTTAAAAATAGTTTTATTTTTGTATTTGATATATGCAGAGAAGACGACGCGAAACGTGCCAAGCTTGTCAGCGAGTTCATAGAGAAACGTGGTGATCTCGCTGAGCATTTCCTGAAACGACGCAAGGGCCGCCGCGGCCGTAGCACAAAGAAAATGCTGGAACGACAGAAACAATTGAGGTTATAATTTATATAAATTGATCTTTTTATTACAGTAATATCCAACTAATATGGCATATGAATCTTCGTTTACAATGCAATATACAATGCATTCATTAGATATTCATCTTCTCACTCATACTCAGCAGGTACGATTGACCAACATTTGCCGCGCTTCGAGATACTCACTATAGTACATCAGGCTACCAATGTATGTTAAATTTGCACAGTTGATTTTGAGTTCTACTTTCATTGATAAACTTTAAAATTAAGTGGAGTAATTTGTCAGCTTTGTATAACTTGATGTGCAGTTGACTGTACACCAGTGAGCCATGCCAGTTGCATATTACTGTAATATAAACTGTTGCTAATGCAGATGAAAGAACAGATAATGACATACTATTATGTCGAGGTTTGAAAAAGGGGCGATACGTATCGCTATTCATAGACCTCGATGTCATTTCTACATTGTATTATTTGTAATTGTACGTGGTGGATTCAGGACACTATTCACTACTTCGCGGGACCGATACAGAGTTCTATGTATAGATATACGTATCGTTTTCTTTCGACGCTCACATAATATTTGTCATAGTGCTTTTGTACTTAAGTTTGTTAACGTTATGTGGTTTCTATGTTATTATGCTTGTTACGAGTCGAGGGCCCTACTTTAGTGCATTCAAACACACATTTTTTTTAGAATATAAAATATGTGCTCTGTGAGATCTGGTGCATAATCAGACTCCACATCGGACCATCAAATTCGTTCTCGGTGGTTTTTGCCGTATCAATCGCGCAACCGACAAGGCAATTTTAGATTAAGATAATTTTGTATCAAAAATATACATATAATTAAATAAAAAATATATTCTATTATTTTTAAAAACGCCTACCGACGCTATAAAATCATAATTCCCTAAGGGGGCGTCCATAAATTACGTGAGATGTTTAAGGGGGGGAAGGGGTCGAGGCAAATTTCATCTAATCTTACGTTGGAGAGAGGGGGGTCTCGGCAAAAAAATATATACTATTTTGGTCCATTTAATCCAGATTGTACATGCTTAATACGATTAAGATCATTCACTAATTCGTTCAAAAGAAAATAATTTCATTCATACTTCGACGCTTATACATCTACTGAATGTCAAACCACCATATTTGTAGGGTTCGAACGATACTTTCGATACCGAGTAGGTATCGATACTTTCAAAAGCGATACTCGATACTGAGTACTCGATACTACAACAAGGTAAATACTCGCAAGTACTCATCAATTTTGAAAAATCTCACGTGAGATCGGTGGATGGGGGAGGCGGTTGAATAAAATATCACGACATCTCACTAGGAGGGGAGGGAGGGACAGAAAATTTAAAAACACCTCACGTAATTTATGGACGCCCCCTAATGTGTTGTTTAATTTTTATTTTTCACACAATTAAGTTTACAAAATAGCCTTCATTCTCGGTAGATTTCTGAAGTCTGTTTTCTAAAATCTACAAGCGATTTTAAATAATCATTTACTCAGTTTTTATTCGCTCACGTAATGCAGCACGTCAGGTTACCACAATATGAAAATTCTCCGCAGTCGATTATGAACTCTATCAATGCTTTAGGGTTTAAAATTGAGTGGATGAAGAAAGTCGTGGATCACCTTAAACTGGGCCCTCTTTGCAGGAACTCTTCTATTCTCGTGAGGTGAACCGCAGCGGGTTTTACCTGGTAGGCAACCACATCGGACCTGCCCTTTTCAGGGTGGGGTGGTTGGAGAGCACTGGTTTAAGGCTTCAGGTGCATTTTCCCTTCGTTATAAAGAAAAAGTTGTGTATCTTGACGTGCTGTTGACTGTACATTATTGTTATCTTATTTTTCTATTAAATTTATAGATATATAAATTTAAATATTAACTTTACAGAGTTTTGTCTCGCGAACTTTTTGGCGACGTGTCTAATGATTCCACGCACCAAGGCAAGGGAAGGAACACAGCATATTTCAAAGGAAGGCGTAATATTAGGAAAGTAAGTACACACATATCTGATTACTAAAAATCTCAACAATAAAAAAAAAATTTGTTGGAAGTGGTAACTTCTTAGTCAGGCACTGTGTATGGGGAAGTAGGAGAGACGCTTTAAAGATGTTTGTCGGTATTCCCGATAACAGCCCTCTGAACGATACATATCCACCTCTGCTGGTTTTATTTTTGCAAAATTAAGTTGCGATATATAATTTGTGTATTACAAAAATTAAACCGCGAGCAGCCATGATGGAGCATCGTGTGACGTCATATTTCAATAAATGTCAACATCTTGTTGCGAGTAGAACCAGTATTCGTGTTTATTGAATTATGACATCAAGACGTGAAATATCAAGTGATTAATTTGATTTGATGGAGTACAATATATAAAGTGGTTTAATATCATGAAAATTTTTAAAATACCATTCCCAAAACAGTAAAGTAGCCAATTAAAGTTCACTGTTCATTATTTAATTAAATTCTAAAAAATGTAAGTGGGAACTGGTTATAAATAGATTCTTGACGTTTTTCAGGTACTCGACAAGAAATGTTTGGCTAAAAGCACTGTCTTAGCAAATATGGAGGAGTTTGAAAGGAAACGCAGACTGAATATGAGACAATCTAAATTGGTAAGATAGAGCTATGTAACCTTATTACTTATAAATTTATGTAAGTCTTGTAAAACATTAAATTTCCAACAGTAATATGGTAAAATCTAAAAATGTAATCAAATATAAACCCTCTCTAAAATTGTTTTATTAAAGCCACACATCCTCATCAGTTATAACATGTGTTGGGGTCTTAATTTCTGATAACAGTTCTAACCTAACAATTTTAAATCACACTTTGGTTTTATCATAGGCGGCGTTAGTGTTGACTGAGATTAACAATATTTGTACACAATATAAAATTTATTTCAAACCACAAGCAATAAAATAACTTTTATAACACTTGTATTGTTACAAACTATAAGAAAATTACCAACAAGAAATGAAAAGAAACCTACGTCAATGTTGTTTCTTGTGTTCTATGCGAAATATAATGATCTTTCTTTTGTCATTCTTTTTCTACAATAAGACTTTTTTCATCAGTGCCCAGTTCTTCAATGCATCGAGCTCACATTTATAGTTTGGTTAAATTTTTTCTAGAGGGAACTATTGGGTTGCGAGGAGGGTGTGAATGTTCTAGTCATTAATGACGAAGTCTGTCTGGAGTACGACTTCGAGATGCAACGGCCTATCGTGACCATACACCCGTTCTTCACCAAAGTTATGAAGGCTCATCAGGTGAGTTATCGTTTTGTAATAGAACTTACTAAAATAATATTGTAATGTAAAAAAAGGGGTAAGAAAGTTTAACTGGACGAAAGTGTCAGTAAAAAAGTTAACAGGCTTGTTCCTTTGTCATTTTCATTCTGCAATACAGTTTTCTTTCCATACCTTCTTTCGGATATGTGGAAAGAAAAGTGTATTGCAGAATGACAAAATTGATATACAATGCGTGTGTTATCGGATCGGGTTATATTTTTGACTAGATGTTTTATCGCGACTTGGTCCGCATAAATTATAGCCCCCCGTATGTTATAGCTTCTTTCGTTAAAGGATCTTTAAATTTGTCCAGCAACAGCTGAAAGGCAAACAATCAACAAACAGATGTTTCCTGTTTATAATATTAGTATAGAAAAGAGCCCTACATATGTAAAAACAGTGCCATGTGGTTTATTATTATTTACTTCTTGAAGTTATTAGGCTATTAGTAATATTTATTATTAATATCAATTTCGACGTGTCTTTGATCGTGAGGGAGTAAATAAAAAACGGATGTTTTTTTTTATTTACTTAAAGGGGCGCTTTTGGGAAAAATAAATAAACCAAATTAATTAGATATATAAAAATTTTATGATATATGAAAATAATGAAATCGTTAACTTTGAACACCAGTGACATCTCATGTCAGTTAAAACTAATAATGTGATGTTTCAATTTAAACAGTACGAAGGCGTGAAATTCATGTGGGACGCTTGCTTCGAGAGCTTGGAGGACATCAAGTCTGGACATCCGGGTGGCGGCTGCATACTAGCTCACTGTATGGGACTCGGCAAGACTTTGCAAGTGCTAGCATTATTGCATACGGTAAATACACATCACTGATTTTTTTCATGCTACTTATATCATATCTTTTTTTAACTTCAAGAGTCAGCATAATTCTCAAGATTCTCTTCCTGCACCCTTCTTCTTTGAGATGACTTCCTTTTGTATTGTTTGACAAATTGGCTACTTGACTGTTTTGAGAAGATTATATTAAAACTTTCATATGATCATATTAAACCACCTGAATTAATTTTCTCCAAAAAGTGTTATTATTAAATAAGGGAAAACATTTTTTTAGGAGTAGCTCGGTGGCGTAGTGGATAAGCGCCGCGGCCCGCGATCGTTGTTGTTAAGCAACTATCGTAAGGGTCGGTCACGGGACGGGTGACCAAAAAATTTTTATCTCGAGCTACTCCGTGCTTCGGAACGCACATTAAGCCGTTGGTCCCGGCTGCATTTGCAGTCGTTAATACCCTCCAATCCGCATTGGGCCAGCGTTGACGATCATGGCCCATCCTCCTTTACCATCATAAGGAAGGCCTGAGCCCCTGCAGTGGGACGTAAAAGGACTGATGATGATGATTTATTTTTTCATTTTTTTTGTCATGTTAAAACAGTCACGTGATATTTCGATCCGTTGTACTAGTTGTACTCGCAACAAAGACGAAGGTCCCTTCATTGAAATGTGACGCCACACTATGCTCTACCCCCTTACTCTCGAACGCAATCGCGACCGATCGACATTGCAATTATGCTTTTTCGTACTCTTGATTGGGTACACTAGCGCCAGAGTATGCTACGATACACCTGGGCCGTTTCGTTTTTTGTAACCCATATATTGTACATAGCCAGTTGATTTTGATTTAAAAATGTTTATATACTTACATGATATTTTAAATTAAAATACCTATCTTATACATAAACAATAACTATGTAGTAATACATAGTTATTGTTTATGTATAAGATAGGTATTTTTTTATATATATTTCATAGTTTATTGTTAAAACTGTGCAGTCGCTAATTGCTTTCAAAATACTCCAGGACTAATATGCTACTCTCGTCCCATCATTATCTCCTTCTCCGCCTATTTTATTATCCGAACTAAACCTTCCGAAGGGCGTTCACTTCTAGTTCTGGCCTCTGCGCGAGCGTTTTAAACTGTATTCATAGTCTTTAAATTCTTTAGTGTTCTAATTCCCATGGGGCATCTCAGCAAGAACAGCCTGGAGCCTGGGAAATCGTGCGATATCCTCTGTTGGCCCTGGAGGCCACAAACCTCCTGAGATCTTCGGAACTGTTCCCCCCATCTATGATTGAGGGAATCGACTTCAAACGAGTTCATGCTCCGCAAGACTCACGCATTGAGCCCTCGACAGATTAAACTCTTTTTTTTTGTAACTTAAACTCAAATATTCTTAATGAAGAATATTTTTCAGTATAACATTGTGGATGTAAAATTGATCAAATGTAGTAATTAAACTCTTATTCTAATTTTCTAAGCCATTTGAACGTTAAATAAGGGTTTCATTTAGGTTAGGTTAGTCTCATTTCAAGACAAAATGGCGGAAGTTGTGAGGAAGACAGTAGTTGTGATAAAACTTGTGTTATTTACGTAATATTGTTTGTTAATTTATAAACAACAACCAAATCTGATAACGGGCATCAACGTTATCAGATTTTTCTCGAAAAAGAATAATTCAAAATAATACAACATTCCTATAATAAAATATTCAATCGCGTATTATTCAATAGGCTATCATTGCAGGCAATCTTAGTATGATTTTATCAGGACCACACTTAGTAGTAATAGGGGCGATGATTAGTTTTTGTTTTTTTTTTTATCTGTCTGGTAGATTATTAAAGAATATTAAACACATTTTTTTTTGCTTAATTAATAAATTACGGCGATACATTGAGTTAAAATGTGGCATGATCTCACGTTTTTGTACATTTTCTACAAAACTATAACGTAGCGAACCCCCAATTCAACGTCATTTTTTGTTTAAATTGAAGCAATAAAATAAAAAAAACGTATCTAATATTTTTCTATTATCTGCCTGGCCGACTAAATATTTTTATTTACCCAGTCGTCATCCCTATTATTAGAGAGTTACTAATACATTGTTTCGTGATAGGTACTGACGCACCCGCGCGTGGGCATGCAGCGTGTTCTTGTGTGTTGCCCGCTGTCCACTGTACTCAACTGGGTGGATGAAATTCATAAATGGATAGGACCGGTCACCGATCAGATTAAGGTATTGTATTATCATTAGCCTATAATGTTTGTTTCTATTATTATCCAATAGGGAAAACTGACCATAACCCACTACGTGGATTCATATAACTTTATATTACACGTTACGCTAAGAACGGCTTGTGTAGCATGAAGATTACAAAATACCGGTCACGTGCGAGTCGGACTCGCGCACGAAGGGTTCCGTTTCGAGCAACAAAGCACGTTAATTGTATGGATTTTAGTATTTGTTGTTGAAGCGGCAACAGAAATACATCATCTGTGACAATTCTAATTGTCTAATGGTTAATAAGATATAGTCCGTTAGCAGATACCCAGACAGCGAAGTCTAAGTAACCCTTTACTCTTTTCTACGTTTTACCCTTTGGGTACGGAACCCTTTAAAAAACATACGATATTTGAAACTACAAGATGTTATAACAACCCAGATCTAAAGCAGTTCTAGCGAAGTTTGTTGTCTCTATTGATCCATCCGGGATTACATCTCAAAATAATACATAAACCTAGTTCGGTGCAAATCCGTAGTATATATTTGTCAGTTCTGGCTTTTCTTGACCGATGATACTCGACGCATCTTCTGTCCGCTATCCTTAAAGTCTGCAATAACACTTTAGTTAAATATGCGACCGGATTTCAAAAATGATAATATACACTGTGCTTAATTAGTGATTATCTATTTATTAATCAATGTTAATAATACATATTTCAATTCAAGCCGACAAAGTTAAGGAGGAAGCTGCAGGTATTTTAATTAAAACAAATCTTGATCTATTTCTAAAACGCTTGTTATTTTATTTTTATACTTTTAGTCGTTTCTAATAATTTAATTTCTTAAAAGTTGTTTTGTTAACTAACACATGCGGAAGCGTAATATTGTATTAATAAGTTTTACCGGCTTTGAAAAATCTACGTTTCAGTGTGATAATAAAGTTTACAATATATTATTTTGTTACACGTTTAGGTATTCGAACTTTCAAAACTAAAAAAGACGTATGAGCGAGCGTATCAACTCGAAGACTGGTACAAAGGTGGTGGCATATTCATAATCGGCTACGAGTTGTTCCGTAGTCTGACAACACTAGACGCTTACCTTGACGACGTCCGACCAGTGATAGTGAACAAGATAAGGACCGCTCTATTAGATCCTGGTCCTGACATCATTATATGCGATGAGGGACATTTACTGAAGAACGATTGCTCAGTATTGGCTGTCGCGATGAGTCGCGTCCGCACGAGTAGAAGGATAATACTCACTGGTACTCCGATGCAAAACAATTTGAGGGAGTATTACTGTATGGTTAACTTTGTGAAGCCGAATCTCCTTGGAACATATTCGGAGTACTCTAACAGGTAAGGTTGTATGTAATAAGTTTTTTATTTATCGAGATGTTGTTGTTACCCGTTTCAAGGCTTTTTTTTTGGCATAAAAAATAACTCTGTAGCCTCCCAAGTATCTTTACACTCAGATTATTGAGTTAATGTTGTTGATTTATACTTTTTTTTTTGGCAAATGTTGTTGAAGATTTTCTATACTTGTCCTTCCCGTACGTGACTTACAATTCGATAACTGACGTCGCAAGTGGTTATATTTCTTTCTTTTACTAATCGAGATTTTAAATCGATAAGTAGTGTTTTGTTTATTTGAACTCAATTATATTCTAAACTATATACTTTCTGGCATAGGTTCGAAAATCCCATCATGAATGGTCAGCACCGTGACTCCCGTGAGGAAGACATCAGGCTAATGAAGGCGCGCACCCATATTCTACATAAAGTTTTAGAAGGTTGTCTCCAAAGGCAAGAAGCTTCGGTGCTCTACCCTTACCTACCGAAGAAGCACGAGTATACTGTTTTCGTGTCACTGTCCAAATGCCAATGGGATCTATACAAGCATTATTTGCAAAATTGTACAAGCACACAGAGTAATAAGAACAATGTGCTCAAAGATTTCCATATACTGCAGAAGATTTGGTCACATCCGCAAGTGCTGCATAACTTTCAAAGTAGAACCAGAGACGATATTAAAAGTAAAGTAAAATGTGAGTATTATAATAAACGGTACAGTCAATAGAACGTCAGTTGATACAAATATATCTTTTTCATATTATATTAAACCTTAATGCTTTAATATTAGAGTTGACTTGTTGACAACAAAACTATTTCCGTTAACTTCCTGACTGCCAACGTGCCTTTTAAAGGCGGGTAATTTTTATGGGTGCAACGGAAACCCGCCTAGATAATTTTCTCTATCAGGAAAACATGTTTCATAGTTGTTTCAAGATGATTCCCCTCTAATAACGAGTTCTAAAATACAAAAATAGTTCCGAATCCTGCCGAGAGCTAAAACAGAACTGCAGTGATTAATCACTTATAGGATAAGTTTTTAGAAAATTTTATCTGCATTCAAAATATAATCACAAAGTATATACGTTTCATATAAAAATCTTAAGTAAAATGCGTTAAGTGCTAATACTACGGTTGACGCGATAGACTAAAGGTGGAAACTGAGATTACTAATTCAAAAAGTTGACGTTTGAATAGAGAGAGTTGACGTTTGAGAACTAAAGGGGAAGTGAGGATACTTGATTTGACGAGGAAAACAAATATGATTGATAGTCCCATTTTTGAGAAAAGTTATTATTGCTATTTAGAATGCCGCTTAAAAAAGCCAGGACGTGAGTAGGTAATCCAAATAATATAGTATTTGCAGTATCCCTCAGGTAGTAATAATATTCGTATTACGTAAGTAAATAATGAATTAATAATCTAACTTTACTTTATTGGACAGCGAAGAGGTCTTTTTGGCTTCCACACTACTCACTATCCTTTTTATAGATTTATAAAGCTGTTGGGTCCTAGATAGCTCATTGGTTAGAGCAGTCCCTGGATCGCGAATGGGTTCGAGTCCCATTCCGGGGTACAGGTAGATGGATTCTTCCAGCATTTTTCCTTGAGAATGTTTATATATTTTTTTAATTCGAATAGTTTACTTTTATAATGCTGTTGTGTGTAATGTGTTTTTATGATCATAAAAATCTTTTTTCTATATTTAATACTATTACTATTAATACATTGCAATAATAATTATGATTCACATGATTAACAATAAAGCGATTACTTACTTTTAAATCCTTATATATGTTTTATTTAATTATTTTTTATTCACAACGCCCTATCACCAGGGTGACGGTTCTGTTCAGGAGAATTTTTTTAAATACGTAGGCAAAAAAACTGCCACATTACAAATCTTTTTGACAGGACGAAGTCTGTCGGGTCAGCTAGTGTAATTATAGATATTTCTCCATAGACCCCAGATTCATAGTCGTTTTGTTTTTTTTTATAATAAATTCATTTGAAAATGTCATTGTAAGAATAGTAGCCTTATAATAACTTTTAAAAAAATATATTAACTATTATCTTTAATCTTAATATATGGATATAAAAAAAAAAACTTTTTCACATCACTACAAATATTTAAAAAGAAAGTTTTTGGGGTAAAAGTGAGGACGTTTTATGCCCTACTCATTCCCGTGTTGTGTTTACAACTCACTAGACTGATGTTATAATCCAGTTTATGTATATCCCTGTCTTAATGAGATTTCAAACGTTGCTAATTAAATTATTAAAATTTATTTGTTACTTTATTTACGTGAAAGAAATAATCTTTTTTAATTATTACTGTAATAAACGAAAGAAAAAAATCTCTATTTATAAAGTGGAGAAACTAGAAGATGAATTGGCTCGTGATGATCTCAACGCGGAAGACATTAAGCCCGCCGATACTGATACCTGGTGGCTTCAGTACTTGGAGGGGGGCGAGATGCTGGACTCCTTGCATAGCTCCAACAAATTCGTATGCATCTTCCGCATACTTGAGGAGTGCATCGCCCTCGGCGATAAACTGTAAGAACTTAACATATTCATCTTATAGTTGTATTATTCTTGATTGCCAAGGAATGGCGCTTCCCGCTGTCTGTATGCTGACATCTTTATAACTACACAACGGAATTTAACGCGGTTTTCATTAAAATACAAAGTGATTGACCACGCGGGTGAAACCGCTGGCGGAAAGCTAGTAAGAAATATAGTAAGAGATACAGTTAAGAGACCCCTATCTAACAAAATTTTTCAATCTTAGGACCCATCCTATGATTGAAATATTTTGTTAGATAGGTCAGAGCTTAATCAACACTGGGAACCACTAACCTAGATTGTGTAAAACTATAAAATTTTATAAATATGAAATTTACTTGTGTTAACTATTGATTGCTTTACAGTTTCTAGAAACTAAAGATTCTTTTTCTAAATTAAAAACCTATTTTTACCTTCCTTATATAAGGTAACTAGTAAACCCTCTTATTAACATATTTATATAAAGAACACATTTGCTCACTTTAGTGAACAAGGAACTATAAGGCTTAATATATTTCTTTACTCACAAGTAAAGCGTTTGTCTGACAGGTTAATATTCTCCACTTCGCTGTTCACCATGGACGCCTTAGAATACTTCCTAAAGAAGATAAAAGACTGGAGTCTGGGCAAGGAGTATTACCGTTTGGACGGCTCTGTGCCCGCCGAGGTGCGGCAGAAATGGTGCCGAGAATTCAACTCTGATCAAAATGTTCACACCAAGTAAGTATAATTTTGTATATTTTTACCCTACAGCGCGACGCAAAGGACGGTAATGTGTTTATCAGTCTATGTATGTATGTATGGGGCCCTTTGGGAAGATTTGATTGGTAAAATTTGAATGGGCCCCGACTGTGAGTCGTGCTGTTCTGCATTAGAATTTATTATTTGTTTTATGTGTGTATCGATTATAAAACTTTCAATTGTTTAGTTATTTAGTATTACTTAACAGAATTCTAAACTACTGGGCTTGTTTTTTTCTTGAAAAAATTGTAACCCAATTTCTGTACTCGCGGCTAAAATCTGTTCACATAAAGGAATTCAGCATCGTATATTAACGCATCGTCATCTTATAAATACTTTAATCATGTGTCAAGGTGACTTTTATAACGACTTGAAATTTTTGCTTCGTTGCAGTATTAATAAAATACATACTTTGAAAAAATCTATATTATGAATGCTATAGCTACGTAGTTATGAATCTGAATTTTTTAAAGATCCTTAAAAACTGCAAAAAAGGATAATGAATAAAATCTTTAAAAATCCTTATTTATAGCTGACAATAAATATTGATTTAATTGGTAGTTCCTCCATAATCTTACCCCAATTGTATTTATTTTGAAACGTAACGCCTATAAATTCTTTACTAAATGCCATCCTGTATTTTTTTTAAATAGATAAGTTGTTAGATAACGCTTTATGTAAAATATTTCATATAAAAATATAGTTTTAACAAAACCCTATATAATAAGTACGAAAATTCTAAATTATCATTACTTATATCTTAATTCTAATATATGAACTCCTTCATTCCAATTTACTCAATTGATTTTATACCTTGACACATTCGTTATGGCCAAAGAGTAAATGTATCTGTCACATTATGCAAATGCCCAGCACTAGGCGTCGCACAATGCATGCCCTAATTTTAATCGTTGCTTAAAGTCGTTAGGTGTCAGATTTGGGCGACTCAAAACTTTATGAAAACGGGCATAAGACGGATACTTGGTACCTTGTATTTTGCACTTTATAGTTAAGAAAACAAGACTCACTATAGCTATTAATCTTTATTTTGGTCCTAGTCTTTTCTGCGCAGACAAAGACTCAGGGGAAGCCACATTTGTGAGGTTTTTTTGACGCGTTTTTACAACTTTATTGTAATCTAATGTGCAAGGTTAAGATATACATTGTTATTATTGCTGTCTTGCTTACGTATACCTAAACTTATGTTAGAGCTCTCAATATCTATGCCGACGCATGCTCTCAATGTATCACTATTAATTCTGTACAGCTTGCTTGAGGTATACATATAAATCTTTGATTATATAGGGTAATCCTCGGAAACACTGGTCCTATTCTTCAAAAGCCCTTTTACATCCCCACTGCAAGAGCACAGGTCTTCCTTATGGATGGTTAAAGATGATCGAGCAAGATAATCATTGTTTTGGTCACTCATCCCGTGACTGACCCTTTTTAAGGCAACATAGGCTACAACGTACACGACCGACGTCGTGGGAAGATAGCTAGTTATTTATATTTGCTAGATCTGACGTTTCGCGACCGAAGATACGCTACTTATTTTCCGTCACACTGACCCTTATTTTATATATTTATTTATTATAAATATAAAAAGTGACTCACTATTTCAGACTATTCCTGATCTCTACTCGAGCCGGTTGTCTAGGGTTGAACATGACAGCCGCCAACCGGGTCATCATATTGGACACGTCTTGGAACCCCGCCCACGATATACAGAGCATCTTCCGTGTATATCGTTTTGGACAGAAGAAGGACTGCTATATCTACCGGCTAGTAGCTCTGGTAATGATGCTTAATCACAAAACACAATTAAATTTAAAACAAAATTTTAAGTCATATGGTTTACATTTTCTGTTAATATTATTTGTGTTAGTGGTATATTGCGTAATAGTTTTTTTTATATTTAATGGTAGTAGTATATGTTATATTACTACTTATTATATCGGAGTGTTATTACAATAGAGATAAATTAGTAGCTTTCTCAAGAACACAGTCTTAATACCGATAATACGATCCATATACGGATACTATTTAACTTACATATACGGATATTATAGTTTTATTTAAAAACTATAAATAGTATAGTTTTTATCTCTCTTATACCAGGAAGATTAGCTTTTAGTTTACTATTATTTCGGACAATTACTTAAACAGCTATACTTATATAATAAAAAGGTTTGATTATTTGTTTGCATCGAGTAGGCTCCTAAACCGCTGGACTGAAATTAAAAATTATTTTACATACGGAAGCTATATCATACGCGGGTGAATGTATTTAAGTGGATGAAGTTGTGGGGAAACTAAAGTTAAATATATTCTTTGTTTCTAGGGTACAATGGAGCAGAAAATATATGAGCGTTCGGTAACGAAGCAAGCCGTGGCGTGCCGCGTCGTGGATGAGCAACAGATAGATCGACATTATAACATGGCCGATCTCACTGAACTATACAGGTAAGACGACAATATCACCTTCTATTTGTAATCGAGTAATATTAGGAGTTGCGGTAAGGCGCGGCATGGGATTTGATTTTACGAGCAAATTAATTCTAATCTTATGCAGATGATTTTAACAGTTATCTTTTATACCCGCGAAGACATTGTCCGTTTTTTCATGATATCATTGTGAGAGGTACACTAAACAGATGTACAGAATAGGAGATTAAAAGGTTCATCTAACGTTTTATTATGAAATAAAAATATACATAACGGCGGGTAGTCAGAAGGGGCTATTATGAAGCCCAAATAGATCGTCCATATCGGAGGACTATCTTTAAAATAACACTGCGGGCTGTATACCAACGTGGATTTGTTCCATTTTATCACTTTTCATACGAAAATATAACGAGATGAGCGTGATGTCGTCAGATGTCTTTACTCCTCGGCGATCGGAAACAGAATGTGTGCCAAAATGGCGGCAACTTGCTTTTTATTAACGAACTGTCAAAGTCGGTGTCACCATTCTAATAAAATTAAAAGTATCGATGATCACGCTCTCTCTACAATCGAGTAATTAAGTAATCGAGTAACTAGCAATTAAAATAAAAGAAACTAAATCAAACGATCTTCGTAAAGATGATGCGACATATACATAAGCTTAGAACAGCGACATCTACGAATTTAATTAATATATTAAATATATATCGCAGCCAAGTAGTACAATCAGCCGACCAATTGGGCTACTGGCCCTTTAATTTAATGGCGAATGAATGAATGAATTACTAATCTGACAGCTATCGCTACAGTGACGTCACACAATGGCGGATTGTGTTTCAATTCATGTGACACACAGAGAACATTTTTAAGACTCAAATTCAGAATCTATGTTTATTACAACGTAAATTTTAGTTTTGGTACAATTTCGTATCTTATTTTTCATTCCCGAAACTGCCCTATTTGCGTGGATTATACATAACCAGTGTTATTAATAAACAGGGTTTAGCGTTAGAGTAAGTTTACGCTGAGACTACACTAAGTATTAGTCTAAATTTTAAACTTATCAAAGTACGTACAATAGTAATTTAGACTTACAATAAAATTGTAATCTTAGCGTAAATATACTCTGACGCTAAATCTTGTTCATATCACTGATATTGTTTAGATACGACGAGGCGGGCGTAGGCGTGGCGGGCGGCGTGGCGGTGGGCGTGGAGGACGTGGTGCTACTGCGCGTGGCGCGCGACACGAACCTGCACGCGGTGCACGAGCACGACTCTCTGCTGCGCGGCTCCGGCGAGCAGGGGCTGCCCGAGCATGAGCGGAACGCCGCCTGGATGCAGTTCCAGGAGGAGCACGCCAACAAGCGTCAGTATATATACTAGTGGCCACCAGCGACTTCGTCTGCATCCGCATTTTCCATTATTTCTTCGCTCCTAATAGTTGCAGCGTGATGTTATATAGCCTAAAGCCTTCCTCGATAAATGGTTTATTCAACACAAAAATAATTTTTCATTTCGAACCAGAAGTTTCTGAGATTAGCGCGTTCAAACAAACGAACAAACTCTTTAGGTTTACAATATTAGTATAGATTGTATCGTTGTATTGGCCTGATCGTGATATGCCCGGGCACATCGAGGTACGCCGACACTTCTTGATTTGGCCGGCTATATCAAGATGTGCAGATCGACGAGAATAACATTTTTGTCGATATTCCCAGCTCAACACTGGGCGGATCATGAAGCAGTTGCATTCGCGCCGTTAGAACTGTAAGAATTTGTAAGAACGCTTGTGTCATATATTTGCAAGAATTAAGTTTGTATTATACTTGTATAAGTTTATTTTATAACATATAGGTTAGGTTATGTTAGTGTATGATAATATACAACAAACGTGTGGCAGTGCTTTTGTTGAAGGAAACATATTTGGTTCATAATGCTACACAAATGATATTCCCTAGTATGGCTGGGCAACTCGACAGATGATGGTCGTCGAACGATATGGTCGGTGTAGAATGGCCTGATCATGAAGTGCCGGCATATCACGATGCGCCTGGGCATACCACGATCTGACCAATACAACGATCGGGCGACGACATATATATTACTAGTTGGTTGTCAGCGGCTCCGCCCGTGCTATCCCTAGGGAATTGTTTATGTGGATATCGATTTATATAATGACACGGATATAATTACAGTGGCAAGTAAACAATAGTTACTATGGCAACATTTTAATTCTCGGTTCAAAATTCCACTCCGATTTTGAACCCTGTGTTTGCCGTTTTTCGAGATAAAATACAGCTTATGTTCAGCGCATATGATGTAGCTACCCGTGGATGTATTATTATTTCCTTTTATTTTGTGGCAGGACCCAAAATGACGTTATACTTGTTTTGTTTGCATATATCATGACGTCGTGAACATCTGAGAACCGATATTTTTCCGAAATATTTTTGCTATAGATTATTAAAGTAAAATAAACATTTATGAGTTACTTTTCTAATAAAACATTATATTATTTAACTTTTATTTCACAGAAATGCAAGAGATTAACGGTCATGCGTATACGAAAACTGCTGCCGTGAAATTATCACCTATCCAATCCGAGAAGGGCAACGACCCCGCGTCTTCCGAATCGAAACCCGAACGAAAGAGAGGGCAAAAGAAGAACTCTGTCATCTCGTGTTATATACCTATAGAGCCACAAACATCGATAAACCCGTCCGCACCCGTAGACGAAAAAAGAGAAGAGGAACTAGTGACCACAATCACTCATATCCTGATCAAGCACAATTTCCACGTCAGACAGGAGCCGCATGAAATAGCAAATTTAGTGTCCAAGGTTCGGAAGCTAGTCGCTGGCGGAAATATACAAGAGAGTCTGCAAGAGATTTCCCCTTCAGACGAATTGTCTACTAGTATAGCCAATGTGCTCTTAAAAAATGATCTACCTATGCGCCAATTGACAAATATCGTTTGTGAGTCAGTAAACAACACTATTAATGAACCGAGCACTTCCACCTCCAAGGAAAAACCGGAACCTCAAACGGAGAGGAAGAAAGAGAGGCAAGAAAAAAATCACTCCAGAGATAATGAAACCGGTTGAGACTATTAAGGAGGATTTAGTAAAAGCCAACGGTAGAAGGAAAAGACGTGCCGCCTTAAGAGCGGAGGAAAGCTTTAATGCCATCACCGATTCTATCGTTCCTGCCAGTGATGAAAGTGACTTCGTACCCGACGATCTGAAAGATGCCCCTACTTGCGTCGAGGACGCGGCTGACGCGGATGAACCTGACTATCTTGAGGACGATTCCGATCTCGCTGAGGAAGGTCCCATTATAGGCGATTCCGGCGATGAAGTACAGAACGCGATCGTTAAAGAAGAACCGATCGACGATAAGGTTAATACAGGTATAAGATCAAAGCGATCCGCCGCTACATCTAAAAGCGGGAGCACAAGAAACAGTGACGTCATAGAGAGTCAAACAAAGAAGTTGCATGAAGAAATGATTAGTATATTGTTGAGTGATGACGAGGAAATACCTCCTCCGAAGAAGAAGCCGGGACCGGCACGTAAAACTATGAATCCGATACCGAAGGAGATTGAAAATAATGAACAGCGTGTGCCATTGCATCCCTCGTTGCTTAGTAACCAGAACTTTATTAAGATCGTTGCTCACACATACTTAACTGGTAACCCTATGTTAGATGAAGATGCGGCCACGCTCGCTGCTCAGTATAGTACGCAGAAAGCTCTTAAAGAACATGAATCGACCGGAAAGGCTATAAACAGTGGCCCACTATATGATATAGCCGTGAAGGTTCGTGTAATACTTTTCTATAATTTGAGGAAATTTACGTTTTTAATTAATGCACCTGTGAGCTTTTTTGGTTGAATGGTCATATGATATATCCTTTTTATTTGTTGTTGTTTTTGTATTGTCTCCGTAAAATTTACAACATTGAGAACATAGCTTTTTCCTTCTAGGTATTAGGAGTAGACATTCTAAAAAAGTTAGACCTCACAAAAGGAAAGTCCCCATTTAAGGCGATCCCTCAACTGGAGCCGGAAAAAGCGGTTGATAAACCTCAAGAGAGTCCGGTGGAAAATACTACGGAAAGACTGGTTGAGAAGCCGATAAATAAGCCAGAGGAAAAACCAGTCGAAACCAATAAAACTATTGAACTAGTCGGCAAAGGGCCAAAGCTGACGCCAATAAGATTAAAAATACGTGTGCCGGTTGAAGCAAAAAAACACCAACCGGTTGTTACGTTATCGCCGTTGTCAACATTATTGAACACCTCTGTACCATCTCCAGTGACGTCATACCCCGTGTCTTCGTATCCCGTGACGTCATACCCCGTAACACCAATGTTGACGCCTATGTCGCAAATAACGACGACGTCAACGCCGAATGTCGTGCCAGTTGGATTGTAAGTACATTTTATTATTCAATAGAATTAAACTTTACTTTGCGGAAGTCCTTTGCTTTAACCGTGAAACTACGATACAAGTCCAGCGACTTGCTTATGGTCAGGAACCTTGTGTAATTAACACCCACGTGACAAGAGAAACTACAGATAGTACAATATGTTAATATTGAAGTATATTAAATATATTTAGGTACTCTATAAATTCTGTGTGACATAAACAATGTAATTCTATATCTATATCTTTAATATAATTCATAGGAAAGACCTGTCTCCAGCAGTGGGGACATTGATAGGGTGATGATGATTATAAGGTCGAAGCATAGAATAATGGTTTTCGTGCTAAGGTTTAAATACTATCAATAAAATGAAACTACCTCCCATTGATCTCAAACACAGTTATGTGATAAATTAATTGCGTCCATTATAAACACTACTTTTATAATTACTGTGTGTTGATTAAAATTCGTATTGTCAAACAAACCCTCAAGCCTCGTGAAAACCAACATGTCCCTCATCCATCTCCTTCCAGTTACCAGTACAATGCAACTCAACCGCCGACGAGCGCGGCATGGACGCATCCTAACATCAACAGTCGCCCCACTGGAGAACAGTGTTATCCCTCCTGGCCTGCATTTCATCTGTTAGTTTACAAACATGCACTTTGATACTATTCGATCTATTTGGTTACTTAACTTGCTGTAGATTACAAGAGTCGAACGGCGGCCATGACATCGTATGACGTCACATTTCAATAAACTAAACGTCAACGTCGTTTGCGTGTGCAACCAGTACTCATGTTTATCGAAATGTAACATAACATGACGGCTCGAAATGTCACTTAACTGATTACTTTCGCTGGACAATTTAAATTAATGTATGTAAATTTGTTTACACTTTTCGAAAAAAAAATACTGATAGTGCTTTAATATATATATAGTAGTTATTATATGTAAGGTTTAAAAAACTTCCCAAAACAATCAAGTAGCCAATTTGTATTAAGCGACATCCTGGCAATATTAACTTATACATAATATTTTGAATCGCCGCATTTTTCTAAATAGTTTGATATCGGTTTGAGGGCGATCTGATCATTTCATTGAGACTTTAAATAGCAGTAATGTGAGCCCAGATTAAAACTGCATCAATTGGTACAATGAGGAAGTTTGCTATTTTTTCTATTTAAAATGAAAGAATAATAAAAAAATCTTAGAAAAAATTCTTTAATATTTACATAATATAAAAAAGTTATGGGACTTTGAAGTTGCTCTCGCTAGAACAATTTCGCTTCACTCGGTACCTTAGCTGTGACGTCATAGCACTGAACATGACCGCGAAGACGCAGCTCAATAGTATTATGAGTTCGTATTTCAGCATCGCTTGCATCTTACAGCCACTAAAAATGGCACCAAAAGTCTTCTATTAATATTTTATTGTCCCTATGTATTAAAGTATAACAATAAAAACACCAATAACATATTTTTAAATAAGGAAAAAAGCGTTTAACAGGATGCATCTATTTATTAAATCTCAATATTATAGGTCCTAACCATAAAACAGACAAAAAGGGTACCTACAAACTAACAGTTACAGTTAGTTAGTTCTGTGTCGTGACAAAAATAAATATATTAATAACAATGAAATTAGCAATAGTACAGTTGCCGTAACTTTGAAAAAAAATATGTTTATTACCACATTACAAGGTTACTTTCAAGTTAAAACTGAGTGATGACAAATGTGGCCAATTATAATGACCCAACTGTAGGATAATTGACTGTAAATGAATATCACATCAACAACGCCCATGACTTTACGTTGAGTGACGATTTTGACCTAACGTTTATTCGAATATGAGAATGTATTTTTTTTTTATCAGTTTTATGATCTTAGGTTTAATTATAAATATCATTTGATGCCTATTTTGAAATTGACCATACGCCGTAATAAGCTTGCTTATACTTCAAGCGAAAATAATTCAAACTCATCTCCAACTACAATAGGGGTGTAGATAACTTTTTTATTATTTTATTTTATAGATATACATGAAATAGATATTTATATAAAAAAAAAAAACAAATCAAAAAGTATAATTCTTTTAATAATTTTAAATCAAAAAATAAATTATGCGTTCAGAATTTCCCGCGAAAACCATTATGACGTCGCTATGACGTCACGGCCCTCTGAAACTAATATCGGTCTATTATGTAAAAGGTTTAATTCTCTAAGTTCTGAAATGATTAAGAGGGGCGTGAAGTGACGCGTTGTTTGCGGTCACATGACGACAAGAATAAAATATTTGTTTTCCATAATTAATTTAAGCAAAATTATAAATATAGTAAGCATAAAAGTGTTGTTATCGGTAATAGTATAAACACTAATGGCAACAAAATAATATGTATTTATATTCGTCAAATTAGAATTCAATGTCATATGGAATTAGATTAGTCCAATAGTCATCGAACTATTTAACAATCACAATCCACTTCCACTTATTAATTACGCTCGTTGTCACAGGTTTAAGGGATCTGCTGATATACCAGCTGGAGGCACGCACCATTCAGCCGACGAGTGTATACTGCCAGACGATGACGACATACAAATAATATCGGACCCTGTGCCTAATATTACGCATGACATCCGACAAAGTCCAGTTGTACCGATGACGGCCATCACTGAACCTAACTCTAAAATCCCCAGATATTTACAAAGAGTCGTCCTCAAAAACTTACGAGCACCACCAGGACAAGATAGCATCATAAACCTTCAAAATAACAACTCTTCTATGTCGCGTACGAGTACCGCAAATAAAATGTTGTACATAAGCAACACAGAACCAAACACGAGTACAACCGTGCATACGAATCCCCAACCGTCGGTTGCATCAAAATCTTTAGTTTTTAACACCATTTCATTGGACAGTGACGATGAAGATATTTTACCGTCCGTACAAACGTCGAACATATCAAGTTCGGGTCCGCAAACTGCGGTGCCTGTATCATTGACCGCTGCTAATCCGTCGCCAAGTATGGAAGTGCAACGTGCGATCGAGTTACATAACAGTCTATTAGGTCGGTCGAGATCAAGCACTAATAAACGCTCGATTCCACAGACTGTGGAACAATCGAAACCGGCAAATATAAAGCCCCTGAAATTAACGAAGTGTAGGGACATTCCACCAGGAGTAGTTCCTATACCTCTGACCCGTACTTCGAAGTCGCCGATGGTAGGCCAACCTTCTTTAGTTTCCACTAAAGAGACGGCGCCGTCACCGACTGTCAATAATGATTCCCAATCAATTCTAAATTCTGAACATGAAGCACGCCAAAATAAACTTTGCAAAGCCGGCGACGTATTACGTTTTTCCAAGTCGGGTCGAATAGAAATGGTAAACAAGGCTGATAAAGTGAGGCCCGAAGAGAGTAAATCCTCAGGGACTAAGCACGTCGTCGTATCGAAGCTGAATAAGAAACCTAGCTTGATACCTACGGTTAGTATAGATCTTGACGAAATACCGACTGTCCAGCAAGATGTGACGGCATCTAAGAGGAAAACACATTTTGACGCTGTAAGAAAAACTACCACAAACCAAACCCAATCTATTAGCGAAATTCGTCCGAGATCAAACAGTCCGTTCAACCCGCTCTCAATATTACGAGATGTCGTTCATATCGAAGCGGACGACTATGCAGTGCAACAATCTTCAAACACTGCAAAAAGTACAACTAACGAAACAAGCGCCAAACCGAATGTAGTTTCAAAACCAAAGAATGTAATAACCATTACACATGGAGTAATCGAATCTCCATTAAATAAACAGGATAGAGACAGCAAAGATGGCGCGTGGTACAAAGTGTTGAGCCACAACGAAAAGAAAACTCAGCCGACAGTTAATAATTCAAAGGCGCCTTCGATAAAGCTTCCCCTGACAACGCGTTCTGGTAATGACCACGTACCGAAAAGTTCAATCCAAACGAAAGATAGTTCGACTGCGCAACCGAAAAGAATTGTAGTAACGGCGCGGGCGTCTAGAGACAAAGGGAAGAATCCCGTTATAGATATCACAGGGATTGGCGATCGACAGACATCATCTGTAGGTAGTAAAGTTCAAACGAGAATCCTCAAAGGCTCTACTTTAGTTGGCACATCAAAAGATATTATACTGTGTGGCACTGGAAAAGCAATAAAGAGGGCACAACCCCCGTGAGTATTTTTTATAATTCCATAATTTATTTGCCACAATTAGATACAAAAAGTTATTCACAAATAAATACGTTATGTGTAAAATCTTATCAAAATAAACTAAGTCTAAAATACATTAATTATTTGATTGCACCAACCAACACACTTGTCTTTGAATGGTTAATATATTCGTTCATATTTAAACTTTCCACTGCCGCTGCTGTAAATTTCTCTTAATTTTTAATAACTAAAACCCTCCAATATTAACTAAAATGTGCCACTTTTAAGTCTGGTCATGGGCGCCAATCAAAAAACCCATACCCATATTATTGACTTGATATTTTATTAACTTTTGAAACATTAATTTGCAGGATCATAGATAGTATTGGAATAGTGGACCAACCATCAACCTCCACACAATTCACCTTGGCCAAGAAGAAAAAGACTGAAAGTAAGTATTTCTTTGTGTACGGTAGTGATGTACCGTAGCCGGGGCACATAGCCAAGGACTGGAAATTTTGCTGGAAACATCGTCGGCAGCGTTCCCAAGGTGGGAATTAAACGAAAATATTGGGCAAATTTTCTATATTTATTAAATATTTTATTTGAATTTAAATTACTTTATCTATGAACTAGAAACAAAAGTAGGCATCGATAACGAAACTCTCAGCAATATTTCCAGTTTATTGCCAGTTAAATTCCCAATGGTGAATATAAAAGTAAGTTAATACGATACAAATTACTTACTGGAGTCGGCTCCATCAATGGAGCATTTATAAGCGTTCTGTGTTCATAAATGTGTTTTTTTTTTTCATTCCTAGTTCCTAATTATGAACAAGGTAACAGATTTACCTGCTCTTTCTGTTGTAAATTTGTTTCTTCTACTAGTATAAATATTTATATGACAATGATGAAAATTACTTCTATTACAAATACCGTGAACTATATTGTTTAAATTATGCGTAATTATAATTAGGACATATAAAGGGTGTATTTTGTCACGCACGGTATATTTTGTCTTAAGATTTCTAAAGTTGAGTAGAATAAACGATATACGTTAAGTATAGACGATATACGTAACACGACAAAAAATCTACTGGACATTTTCGGCATATTGGAGAATGGAAACTCTCCGGCAATGGCAATATTTCTTTATGTCCATCACTACTTACGTGCGTCTATATATAATTTACTGTACCGTACCAAGTGTGATGGGATTGTGTGGAACTAGCGTTGAGTGAACTGAAAAATGTTATTTAATTTTAAGGTTAACAGTGTAACTTATGTCTTTTAAACATTTACGATCTGTACTTACAGATCGTAGGTGGTTAACACAGATACATAAATATTGTAACATTATCAATACAACTGTTGATCTACAATGAAAATAAAATTATAAGACGTCTAGTGAGGTTACTATTTATTTCTTTTCAGAACCAATGACGTTGAAAGATTTCGACATCGACGATATTGACGACATAATTGAACTAGACTAAATTAATTGAACAATATTCGAAGCACGATTCTACGGCATTATCCTTAAATGAACCGTAAAGGACTTTTGATTTCTTAGAAATGTTTTTGTTATTAAGTACATAATATTTTCACGGAGACTACTTTTTTTCAATTGTGATAAAATTTTTACTTTTAAATATACTATAATTTAGGGTTACGAGTTGAGACGTATGATAAAGAAATTTATGGGTGTGATTGCAGAGATATATTTAAATGATGTCTAGAAGTTATATGTAAGTATTATGATAGTGTTATTGACATTTAGATATTAAAACGCGTCGGAAGTTGCGCTTGTCGTTTAATCTAGGTGTAAATGTGAACAGCGTAATTTTTAACTGTATTGTTCTTATTATAGCTATGAGTTTTGATTGTGCTGCTAATTAACACAAGAAACTATTATTCGAGAAACACCATTAAGTGTTTAATCGATTTAAACAAATTGAACTTTTTGCATATTGTTTACAGTGACTGGCAGTTTTGTGCGTCTCATACTAACGCTATCGCCTATCTCAGTGTGAAGTGGCTATAAGCAAGTTCTAGTATTATGTAATCCTTTTTGATTTCACAGTGTAATAATAACGAATTATATCTTTATACATAGAGTACACTCGAAAGCCGTAATGGCTTATTTATATTGATCGGAAGGACTGCGGAGCGAGTCTCAATCGACCAGTGTAAATGAGCAAATAAACTTACGTATTACGAAATGTTTTGATTACGCCAGAAACTTAAACTTTAATAATTTTTATAATTAAGAAACTGAGAAAAGCGATAGAATTTCATACATATGTGTATAGATCGATTCTTTGGTCAGATGGGTAGCAGATTTAAGTCAATACATTTCTTAAAATGTATTAAATTGTATCGTAACTTTAAAAATGACTCTTGTCTGTCATTATTTTTTTCTTTTATCCATTATTAAACTCGATAAAATTATCGTGTGAAAAAATCGATAGTCACAATAATTTATTAAAATATTGCTTAATTTAATTTCATTAAAGCTGATATGTCATTTGTGTAAATGTCTATATTGACGCACACTCTGGAAGATTCAATCGTTGACGTACCTTTTTAAGTGACCGGAGCTTAATTCGAAATTAGTAGTGTTAACATCAACATAGAATCTCTAATTTATCATTTGAAATTAGTGTGCGATTTCTGTGCTTTAGAAAAAAAGTCGAAATTAAAATTTACTATTAGGTATGTAATTAGATTTGGAATGGAAATTGGACATTAATAAAAACTTCATGCTATATTTCTCAGTTGCTAAGCATTGTACTATTATGATGTTCATAATTAGTCTGTGTTTGTTTAGTTAATTATAATGTATCATTAAAATAATTAAGAATGTTGTTTATGTTTGTAATTACTATGATTAATTGTAAGCGTGAAAAAATTAAACTTCCTTTTAATCTGAAATGTCGTTTCAATACGAATCATACGTAATAAAAATACATCAAATCAATGTAACTGTATATTTTTTCTTACAACAAAATATATTTATTACATTCATAATAATTTATGTAACTTAAAACTAGAGTTTTAAAGCTTCCTACATGTTTTAAAATATATTAATAATAATTTCATAGCAAACCAATAAAAGAACCTAATGACTGACCAGTCGTATATATCACTTTGAACTTAATCATAATTATCTTTGATGGTTTGTATTATCTCTTTTTAATTCAAGGGTAAACGCTATTAAAATATTGATAATCCTCCTTTGTAGTTCCACATTTGCTGCATTATGCTAGCTGTTTTCCCGCGACTACGCGTAAATTACGAAGATGGTTTGAAAAGGTCTCGGTCTGATCGTGATTTGAGGGTAATATGTAAAGTAATTCATTGTAATTCGACAGCTCGATTATTTATTTAACCGTATGTCAAGTGCCATTATATTGAGACAAGGGGAGAATATGTAGGAAAATAAACATGTTTTTATTTTCTTTTTTTACTTGGTCGGACCGAGAACTTTTCAAACTACCCTCGTATAGCGTACGTCACCTGTGTTTCAAAATTCTTACACTTACCGGAAACTACATCATTAGCTTCCGGTATGTGTAATATTCCTAAAATCGGTCCAGTTTTTTTCAGAGTCTATTCGATGCGAATACACAAACAATTAATAAATCTTTCCTGTTTATAATGTTAATATACATATAATAAAACTAATGGATTACGTATAAAAGGAGGTTCACGTCAAAACAAAGGTTTTTTTAAAAGGTTTAGTCTCGTTTTGTAATAGTTTGACGGTAATCATAATAATAACAAATTAAAAGATATTTTGTTCCTTAACAATAATCAATTTTATATAAAGATCTCTTATAGATCTAATATTGTACTGATTTATTATAATATCTATATAAAAACACTAAAACGTTGAATTTTTTTTTGTATTTGGCTTTTTCATTCATAAAGAAAATAATTACGACCTAACTATACATAACACCAATGATTATACAGTACACACAGCACGTTAGGTTTACAACTGACAAATTTGTCAACTTGATTTTAAGTCTTAATAATCTTAAAAGTAGAGTTCAAAATCGATAACGGCCATTGGAAATATTATTATAGATTGACGTGCTGCTGTATGTATCATTAGTTTTGATTAAATTTTACAGAGATCTACAACTCTTTAATATTAGGATCGTTCTTATGTATGTCCCAAATAACACCTGAATAAGTTAAGTAATGAGGAAGCATTAAAAAAAAATTTGCTCCCGTAATCAAACTAGATGTCGCGACGATACTTTCTTGATTTCTCCATGACAACCCTTGCGGTTTTGCTTTAACATATAAAAGTAAATTAATTTTCAAAACTCAATGTTCTATTTGTACTTTTTCGTATTTGTGTTGATATTTATGTGTCCAACTTTGCATTTTTCAGTTTTTTAATGTGTTAGTTAAAAGGAACGGAAATGACTTTTTTTGGTCCATTTGTTTCCTGCAAAAACCAACTTTTGGTAGAGTCGCCATCTAGACAGGTGCTTTTTTAGTGCTTTCGTTTTTTTCTTGAAATACTTCCTCATTAAAAAAAAAAATTGAAACTCTACATATTACTACAAACAAAATAGATTTAAATTTTTCAAAAACTGCTGAAAGTTGTCATTGTAAATAATATGTTCTTAATTTTCAGCGATAAAAATAAATAATGAAAATTGACAAAAATTAACATTTATATTGAAATAAGCATACTAGTAGATATTCTGATTTTGAGTCGTAAAAGCACATAAAATAAATACAAAATCACGTGACCCACCTCGGTGTGCGATGTTATGTTGGTAAAAAATCTTGCGTCTCAGACCAGATAACTGCTACCTATTTATTTGTAGCAGAGGTGTAGAGGGCGATATTCATTTTTATTTTATAACGAATCGTTAGATGGCGCTGTTCTTATCTAACTCTGAATCTTTTAATCTATTACGTAATATCTCTATGCGTATATTTTCTTTACATATCAACATGACGTCACGAATATGGCGGACAGCGTCTGAGGTTTATGAAATATAAAATAACAAAGTTTTGTTTTTTTACACAATACATTTTTACCAAGAGGAGTATGGCATTGATTATTCAACGAGTGTACATTTAAGGCCTGACGCGGGCCGGAGATTCTTAGACCGGAAAGGGCGAAATCAGGAACGATTTTAAATTCAATGCTTCAAATGTTTTATTACTTTGTAACAATATTCCTTACCAACAAGTAATGTATAATAAAACGCGTTTAATTGGCGCCTGATTCTGGGGAGGTTATTGAACTACACGAGTTGAGTAATCAATATTAACCCTCGAGATATATTATAATATATTGTGCTACACTTACGAGAAGAAATTTACTTAGACATGATACAAAAACGTTTTTTTTTAAGTAAACATTTTCATGATTATAAAATATCAACAGGGAATAATACATTTTTGATACAATATAAGTAACTTGAGTTTAAGTCAGAATAATAAGTTACTTTTAAAGTAGTTTGCCCTGTTTATAAGTAAAACGACGTTATAGAAAGTTGTCTTTCTCGACGAAAAACTAAAGTAATATTTCAAAAAATAGCACACGAATTTTGAATAGGCCTTAATATTTTCAATCAGCACTGGCCTCTATAGAGTTATATTAGGTTTAACTAAAATACATAAAAATATATAGAAGGAGGAAACTACATTCACTACATAGGTATAGGAATCACCTTAGAAATTTTGAGATCGAAAGCAAGTTTGGTCTTTGTAACGTAGTTAAGGCCTAGTTAAGGATAGGTGTTGAGGTTCGATCCTCTGTTGTAGATATTTAAAACTTTATTAAAAATACTTTTCTATTGTCGATTAAAAAACGTGTCGCGTTCACCGAGCGTTGACTCTGGCGAGACGTGTCTTGTCGAAGGAGCAGATGGCATTAAGGAGAGCTGAGCGCCCATCGCCGGGACTGATGGTCGCCGAACTGATGGCCACGGGACTGACCGCAGCGGGACTGACGCCTGCGGGGCTAGTACCGCTATCTGCTGCTGTAACAACAATGTACCTAGACATTACGCCATCAATTTGCAGTCTGAAGTTTTCTCTACTGTTTTTAGGCTGATGTACTGAAACTGCGGTTTATTACACATCGCGATCAACACAATCAGACCCTATCAGCTATATAGTTTATTATACTAATATGTCTTTTTGTCGATCTTTCATAGGTAATATAAATAGACAGGTAAATTAAAACAGTTTCTTGTAAAGTGCCGGAAATTTTACACTTCATTTTTAATAATATGGTTTAAGTTAGTATTTCAAATATTTATTGAAAAAAAATTCTCTTTATATTTATTTATTATCAACTGAAACTGCTGAAAACTACTGAAAATAAACTGGGATATATAGGGTTTTTATAAAAACATCTATCCGGCGATTTATTTTGAAACAGCTGAACTAGTGAAATAGCAGGAGTGAGCGGCTCAGGGTATTTATTATTGGAAGCAAATATTGATGAGAATCTAAACTACCATTTACCATTGTACTATCTGCCTAAGGTTCAATATTGAGAGTAAGGACAGACATAACACTGTAGCGGTTTATATTTTATTAAAATTATACATTTATTTAAAAAAAAAACCTATAAAATTTGTTGTCCGAAGATTGACAAACCAATAATTTTCTATATAGATAAACGGCGACGGGCTTGACAACATGTCTTGCTCGAAGCTATTGTTCTCCGCGTCGCAGGCGCAATCCAGTTTTATGAAAGGTACAAATGTGAACGCGCTCCTTGTGATACATTTGAACCGAAGGCAGCGTGACATCAACATGTAGTCCTTTAATATTTTTTCGCGGACGCTGTAGTCGCGAACGTAAAATGTTTCAATCTTTATGTTTTTTAATTAATTTTATCGAAGTGATATCCCCGTATTGGGGTTCCTTTCCGCCCCTGAGAAGCTTCATGATATAAAATCTGGGTGCTGAAGCGCTGGCTACGGACCCATCTTTTGGCCCTTCTATCCAGACCACTGGACCTCTTCGGCAGTACAACTTGCCGGAGCACTACCAGGACAGTGGATGACCGAGACCTAACTATTGCGAACGGTTGACTAGGGCCATATATAATTGTACCTATCTATATACTGATCCACGTTGCGAGCTTCCCGTTGAACCCTAACCCTGAGATCTCATGTCTCCCTACTTTTTGGGTAGTAAACGTTTATTATAAAAAAATATTTGTTTTATTACCGATCTGTTAACGCTCTTACGGGTCCTAAACCCATCAATAAACAATAGCTAATAACCCATTTTTTAAGCGTAACAGCACTTATAATATTGGACTTCAGGTAGATAGTGCAATGGCAAAAGGCAAGAAGTTGAGATTCTATCGAGAAGTTATTATTACGTAAAAAATAGCAGAATAGAGATGTAGACAACGTTTTTTGATGTTTTTATTTTAATGATATACATGAAATTTATAAAAGATATCATCCATATAATAAGTTAAAATCTAAAAATAAATTTAATTTTCAAAATATCCCGCGTAAACGCCGCTTCTTCATGGCGTTACTATGACGTCAAGACAATCTGAAACGAATATCGTTCTAAATCGTTCGTATGCATAAGGTCCAATTCTCAGAGTAAGAAGGCTGTGACGTCACGTGCTGTTTGCTGTCACGTGATAACTAGCATAAAATATTTGTTTTTTCATAATTAATCTAAATAATATTATAATTATAATAAGTGTGATTATCGGTAATAGTATATTAAACACCAACAGAAAAAAATGTATTTATTTTCATATACAGTCTACACCCGTATTGGCCTGCTGGAAAATTATTATTGGAAGCAGATATTGACGAGGAAAAGCGACAATTCACTTACATAGCGCGGGAGGCGTCGGCGAGGACGTTGTACTCGCGCTGTGCGAGTGAACAGTTTCCGCTAAAGATGACGTCGATTTCCATATACTGCCCCTTTTTTTCTGCAAAAAAAAAAATAAACAATTTAAAAGTTTATTCTTTCGGAGGTCTGGTTTTGGTTCAACTCTGGAGTTTCGAATGATTAGAAAAACTTCGAATGGCGTCATTCCCTTGTGATATGTTTTTGACGATGAAGAAGACTATATTGACTCAGAATTTAGTGCAAGGTGTTGGTTCTACTTTATAATTATTTCTTTTTTATTATTAATAGTCATTAAACATTCTGGTACCAAACCATTATAGAGTATAGATAGTTAATCTTACCGCGCGTCGTTTCTGTTTCCTCAGCTCTACTTCAGAGTTTAATATTTCCTGAATGCGCACTTCTCTCTTCACACTTCGAAGCTGAAACAATTTCTTAATTATCACCCAATATACAATACCTACTGTTCTACTATCTACAGTGTCTAACGGTAATAAAATTTTAATTTCAGATTTACTAAAGTCCCCTGTTTTCGCACGTGAAAATTCCCGAATTACGTGTGAATAACGTACGTACATGTGTACGTAGAATGCTATTGGTATAGTCATGAATAAGCTTGCATGTTTATGTTAAAAAGGTATTAAAGTATGATTGAAAACTCAAAGATGAACTGGACAGTGCCAATGCCAACCTCGAAAAGAAACCGATTTCAGTACCAGCAAAATGAGACTCAGACAAATTTTTATTATATTAGAATACGTAAACCAGGCCTCGAAAAACGGCTCGAGAGAATATTGTGGTGCCCCATTTGTTTATATTTCACAAATTTAAATAAATTTTGATATTGATGATATGAATTATGATTCTGTTAAACAAGAAACTAGTTGCCCTTTATTGTGCATGCGCGAGTATAGAAATAGTGTCGGGGTATAGGATCTCCTCTCTCCTTTTAACCGTGTTACGTTTCCACATACAAACAGCAGTCTTTCATAGCATCGGTCAGACTCTACTTAGTTCCGTGAAAACATAAGACTTTTTATATTTTTTTCTGTAATAAAATTCTGCATTTTTCCATACATATCTTTTGGTCTATTTTTGATTTAATTTTAAAGCAAGGAAGTGCGTTTTGTTTTATAGCTTCTTCAAATCAAAATAAACACAAAAAATACTATTTCAAACAGTTGAATACCCTATTTTTACCGCACTCACTAGTGAACGCGTTAACGTAAAACTTACATTTCACTCTGACAAGTAAAAATAACATTAACTTATAGCAGTTCGCTCACCAGTTTTTGATCGTTCCTTAGTCTCGCCTCGGCAGCCAACAAGGCTGTATTGATTTCATGTTTGACATTCAGTGGCAGCTTGAGTCTGGGCGGTGTGGAGTTGAAGGAATTTATAGACGGAGGTATACCACGCGTGAACATCGGATGGTACATGACGTCGGCAAGCGTAGGGCCACCGTGACGGATCGATTCTCGGGATAGGCACAATCGCAACACGTTCTCTAAATAAAGTTTGAAATTTAATTTTACAGATAAATTATTGCGTCCTATTGTAAAACGAAGACTAAGTTTAGTACCAGGTTTAAAACCAGGTATAAAAAAAAACTATTATTCGACCAAAAATAAGTCAACACAAGTCATTGTCAATTTACTTTAGGCGGCCATTTGTTAAAACCAAGTACTTTTGATAATGACAGAAGAGAAAACGTCAAATTTTGTCCTCGTTTTATACGGGTCGTGTCGTCGTATCATATAGTCAAAAAAAAAATTGTATCTGTCAGTAGCAGTTTAGAACTTATCTAAGTTGTAAACAGCTACCCATTTATTTTGTAAAAGATGGTGCTATATAAGATTTTTTATCGTGAAGTAAATCCTATTTTAATCTATAAATAATATATATACTTCGTGCGTCTGTTTTGTTTACATACCAATGTAACGTCATCAATATGGTAAACAACGTTCGCAAGTAAAAGTAAGTTAAAATTTTAATTTCATTTTAAAGTACGAAAATGTGTTTATTTTGTGGAAATATTTATTGTGACATTAATATTTAAACGTCCTTTTCCAAATAGAGTAAAATACCTTATTAAATAACCCTCATTTCAGATACCGAAGGTCTTACAGCCAGTTTCTGAATTGAGAAAGTACAGAATCTCAACTAATTATTCTCAATAACTTAATTTTTTACTTTCACAAGTCCAAAAAGTTCTAAGTCTTATCAAACTGCTATTAACTCATCATTAAAAAACTAAAATCAGAAACGGAAAACTGTTTCAGTGACAGTTTGAGTACAGTTTGAGACATTCTAAATTTTAAAAACTCTCAAATTCCGAAACCGGGTGTTAAAGTATGTCAAAATTAAAATAACTGACCACCAAAAAGTGTTTTTTTTTATAAATGCATAAAAAATGAACATACCCAAATCCTCCGAGATTCCGTCTGAGAAAATATCACAGTAGGGCTCTTCTAATGGCGTCGCGAACGCCATCTCATACAATGTCAAACCAAAGCAATACATATCTACGGCCTCTGATGTGGCTAGCTTTAAATGCAGCAAGTGAGGCCGATATTTACAGGGTACACCCAATAGAATGTTCTCGATGTCTAATAATAACACACGCTGATTTAAAATAGCAACGTTTCCTGGATGCAAATGGCCTGTGGGTGGTAATATAATAATAAATTATTATGTTAATCAAAAATTTAATTATCTTGCCATCTAAGTATTTCTATATATTTTTTTTATAATTGAAAATGTTTAAACGATTTTACACATAATAGGTCATTTTCCGTCAGTCCCTGGAACTTGAGACGTGTTTTTATACTTTTTAATGCTAAATACAATTCGTAATCTAGTTTAAAAAAAAAATAAAAGAAATTGCAATGCGAAAATATAAAGCTGGTTTTACTGATTTTATTTATGCTGTAAATTGTGTTTGAGGTTTGATACCGTTTTCAATTCCACTATAAATTATACACACCATGTGCAAGTCCTTTGTCATGTAAGAACCTCAAGGCCTGTAATATTTGGTTTCCATAATGACAAATCTGTCCCAGAGTCAGGGGCTTCCTCACTTTGGGGTTACCATATTTGCTTAAATGATTCTTAGAATATTCAGTTCCATATAGTATATCTCTGAGGCTGCCGTTTTCGTGTATTCTTCTAACTACATAGGCACCGGTTTCTAAATTATGTATCGCTAATATCTGATCTATATGAGGGTGCTGGAAAAAATAAGAGCATTATCTTCATATTTTATACAGATTTACAATAACGATGCTGCGAATTTGGATATTGATTTGGATGCGGAACATACGAACCAATAAATTTGCAATAAATATTAGAAAAGATATAAATATTAAGAAACGCATCTGCATCTTCATTTGCAGATATAAACATTTATAATATACACGATAACTAATTTTTGTTCCTTTGTTTCGGTTGTAGTCAGGTAGATTATTAAAAAAAATATTAAACACGTATTTTTATATTTTTTCGTAATTATTAAATTAAAGTGATACATTGAGTTAAAATGTCGTATGACGTGCTTTGTACATTTTCTAGATAGTTGTGACGTAGTCAGCCCCCACTCCATAACTTTAATGCCATTTATCTAAGCCATTTATTGTTAAATTTAAGCAAAAAAAATATTCATATCAATTTTTTTTTCTATTATCTGACTGATGGACTAAATAGATTTTTTTTTTATCTAGCATCTGCATCTGCAACATTCCTACTTTATGAGTATTTAACTATTTTTTATTGTAAAATAAATTTAATTTCAGCAGTATTGCAATTATTTTAAATCAGCCAAAATAACTATTAACAGAGTGTGATCAAAGCAATTTATGAGGGATATTGAAATATATCAATAAATGTGAGCCTGCAAGAAAAAGTGATTTTTCAGATATTTGATTGAAATGTAAAATAGAAACTATGAGAAATGTATTGTGGAACAACAATGACTTTTGACACTTCATACTTAATTTATTATAAATATGTATATAATAAGGAATTATTAAACTCACTGAAACATTCTGTAAACTCTTGAAAGCAGTTTGCAGGTCTTTATCACTTAAATGTTTGTCTGGACCATAAGTTTGCCATGATAGCATACAGTTTGATTTGCTCTCAACATCCGTTACCTGAAAGTATAGTATGGATGTACAGAAAGTATGGCAATATACAACTAATATCCATACCAACACCAGCCATGTTGCTGCTCCGTATAAGCCAAAAGGCTCTTCCCACAGTTGTGGTTACCATAACTGGACACCGCTCACTCAACAAGCACCTCTACACTATAAATATCTCTCTGCAGGGTGTGTACATCAACAGAATTATGCAGACAGTCCATGTGACAACCACAACCAAGTGTGCGTAATACAGACTAATGCGTTGTAGATTTAATTTATAATGAATGAATTAAATTATTTGTTTAGTGCTTACCAAAAAATAATGTTTCCTTATCCTCCAACCAATGTCAGTCAAAGGAGATTTTAGTTCATAATGTCCATCTCCCCGTAATGCAATTGATACACTCTGTAAAGCTTGCTCTGTGAAATAAAATCATCAATCGAACCTGTTCTATTTATGAAGTATTGTTTTAATTAATTATAATATTTGTTTAATTTCACAATTTTATGTTTGCTATTAAATTACATTAGCTAGCTAGCAAAAGTGAAGAAGTGGGCCTAACAATCAACAAGTTAAAAACCAAGGTGATGACAAACGATATTGAAAAAATAATACTTGTTGATAATGAAAAAATAGAGTATGTGAATACCTATATTTATCTAGGACAGATAATATCCTTCCAAAACCAGATGCCACAAGAAATCGACAGGCGAGTAACAAACACATGGAAGCGATACTGGGCTCTTAAAGATATTTTCAAAAACAAAAAGTACAAAATCAGTATCAAGAGAAAGCTCTTCAACACCTGTCTATTACCTATACTTACATATGGCTGTCAAACATGGGCCCTAACCCAAAAACTCCAAAACAAATTAAGAACTACTCAGAGAAGTATGGAAAGGAGCATCCTTGGATACAAATTGAGAGATAAGATGCGTGCATCTGATCTACGCAAGATCACCAAATTCGAGGATGTTAATATGAAATGCAAACTACTAAAGTGGAGATGGTCTGGCCACATTGTAAGACAGCCAGCAGTGAGATGGGCCAAAACCCTGACTGAATGGATACCGCGTTATAACACAAAAAGGAAAAGAGGTAGACAGCTCAAGAGATGGGCTGATGATTTACGTAGAACAGCGGGGACTCTATGGATAAGAACAGCTAGAAACAAAGAAGAATGGAAAAAGTTAGAGGAGGCCTATGTGTCAGCAGGACACACTGATGAATGATGTGCGAATTTCGGTATAAATTGTAAATTGCAAACTACAAATCAGTAATAAAGGCTTTATTATTATTATTATTATTATTATTATATTAAATTACATTAAGACCTATTTAGACTAAAACTTAATACATTATGTATATAATTTGATGACTTACCTGATATAGTTAATGCATAATTTTTGGGATCCAAAAAGTTTCTTACTTGCAATGACAGAGTGAGCTGTTGATGCTTTAAGACTTCATTTATATAGGTCTGAAAGAGATTAGTTTATACATTTATATTATTCAACAGGTCAGTAATGTACGTACATATAAATTAAAGAACTCTGCATTCTAATAATTTTCTAACCTACCTAATATGTTGGCTATTGTAAACTATAAATAAATAATATAAACTAACTAGCAGGGTTTTCAGTGATAATTATCATGATAAATATCTTGAAATAATCTTTATAATTATAATAGACTACACATCTTATATATAAGTTAAACTATTATAGATGCCTTTCTGTATTTTAAAAATTGTCGACAACTACTGATAATTATCCAAAAAATAATTATCTTGATAATTATGAACCCTGTTAGCTAGTAATAATAATGTTCTGAATACTGAGCTCATGGCATGCTACAGATCTCCACACTTGTGGGGTAGGCAAGCTCTATCAAACAATGAAAATGCTCTATACTTCTTTTGAATGTGAATTTTCAGGTGTGCTTTGGAAGTAAGAATAGGTATTATAGGTATTGTAATAGGTAAGAATAAGAATACATATTTTGTTGACATATTTTTATAGACAGTGATATGAAAGACATATCATTTCTCAAAATATTAAGGTAGAACACATTACTTTTGGAGATAAAATAAAAAAAATGTTAACTATTACCTGTAATGCTATTTGTCTTTCTGCAATAAAAGATGGTTGCATGTTCCCAATAAGTTTCTTTGGTGGTATCGGAAGGTCAATGTTGGCCACTTGAAGGCTAGTATGCAATGCTGCAAAGTCTCTGTATCTTCTTGATACATACCATTTATTTTCTTTACATGGCCCTCTTTGGATTCGCAAAATATATTCCTAAAAAAAAAGGATAATTAAACGTTATTTTCGTTGAAAGCTTTTTAAAGAAAAGAGTTGATAGTTACTCAAAAAGAGAGTTTCGTAATTCGATCCCCTATAAAAGTAATGAAATTTTATGGGCGAGAAACATTCTTACGTTATCTTGAAAGGAATATGGTAAGAAATGAATCATAGGCACGCCCCATAAAGAAACTTACTTTAACATATACTTACTGTATGTTTGTTAATATTTTGGGCATTTTCAACAGTACAAATTAATTTTTCTGTGTCGTCAACAACAGCTTTGGTTTGTAAAGGAGTTTCAAATATGGCCATGATTCTATTTATGTTAAATCATTTACACTTTGAGACAGTTAGTATATATAAGCGAACATTACAAGGATTTCCGATGTAAGCGATAAAGCAAGGTTTTGGATAAAATAAATAATTTCAAAAATATCCCTTCGTCAATTTTGTTTTGACATTTACTGACATGACAATGACAGCAATTTTTTTTTTATTTAAATGGCAGCACGATTGAGGAATTATTTATAAATAAAAATAGTTCTTGAAATCAAACTAGACGTCACTAGCAATTTTCGGATAATTGTCTATGATATTCATTTAAATTTGCTTTCTGACGTTATAAAAGTAAATTAAGTATCGAAAATTAATAAATATGACATCTTGGCCATACATTAATCAGTTTTCAAAAATTTTACAATTCCTTGAATGTATCCATTACAAATTCATACAGAATAGGATATGCATTTGTAATTTTGTAGGATAAATGGCAGTTGGCTGTGAATACTGCATATTATAAATTTGAAGTAAGCCATCTATCATCAATAGTCTTTGAAGGTTAAACGCCGGGCATTCCATGAACAAATATTGAAGATATTCCGTTTTATCTTGGTAACAATGTCGACATCTAGTATCCATTTTAAGCTTGATCCTATGCAAATGATCCCTAAACTTTCCATGTCCAATTCTAATTCTGTTTAACGTGGTTAAAAATCTTTTTTTAGTACTTTTCAGGTTAGAAGGCGCATTTAAAAATGTTGATTTAGTTTTCAATTGTACACATATTACACTTGCAGTTTGTTTTTAATTTATTTTATGGTCGTTAAATAAGTGTCAAGATTAATCATACATAAGTACTACGAACCTACATTTGCTTATAAAGGAGTTATGCAGGGAGCGTTCTTGTCTCCTTTGCTCTATCTATGATATACTGCAGAAATACATAGATTTTTGAGGGTAGCGTATTTTGTTTTATTCACCAGAATATACAATGTCAAAATATTTATATTTATACATTAAGGAAACTCTGTTATATTTAAAAATTGCCGGGAAAAAAATCGAATTCTTATGGGTACCTTCACGTTTGGTATATCGCACACCTAGATCTAAACTGAGACAACTCAAAAATTTGAGTGAGTTTTGACTTATACAATATTCAAATACTCGGTGATCATAGGCATCTATCCAACATAACAGATTCAATAAAGGTTCGGGGATGAGCCGCTAGATAACTTTAGCTTTCTTTTGTTGAATCAACAGTGGTCGCGCTCCTGCCACGTCAACTAATGTATTGTCAGACCTCCACATTAGTTTTTTGTGTTGTCTTAGTTTAGATCTAGGTGTGCGATATATATATATATGTCAACATTAGTGATGAGCCAACTTATTGGTTGATTCATCTGAATTCAGGTTTGGTATGAAGAACAAAAAGCGTGATCCTGATTAGGTGCCAGGGACCAAGTGGATTTTTAATCGTGGTCATGGGTTCGAATCCCTTCTCCGGGTACCAGGGACAAAGTGGATTGGATCAACTAGAAATGAACAGCAAGGTTATTACATTAAATTTAAAAATCATAAAGACACGTAGTTATTATACTTTCGCTAATTAACTTGCATGTTGGTGGTAATACGTATGGATATGTGTTTTTTTGCTTACAATAATATTGTCTCCTACTCATCCTACTCTAGAAATAAGTTTTGTTGAAATAGGTGTATTACTTATTAAGTACCTAGAGTAGCCACGCTCTCTTAAAAATCTCTGCTGTGGTGTCGTGTGCGTCAGGTCACAACGTTCGCTGAAATATAGTTGAGGTAAGCTATGGCTAGCTCATGCGTCAACCTCGTCAACGGGTGTTACTAGTGGGGATGAGTCTGCTACTAAATTCTTTTAAAGAAAATGGACGTTCTTTTATTATAAATATTGTATATTGATTTGTCAATGAGTACGTATGACTCGGCAACAGGCATATTACTCAGTAATCGACAAATATCTGTCTTGTTATTTCAGAAGTTTCATATATTTCAGAGTGACATTCCAATAACACTTCTCTGTGTGAAATTAAACGGAGAAAAAAACAGCCCTTGCCGAGTCTCTTGACTGAGCACTAAAAAAGCACGTCACTAGAGCGACTCTAGCAAAATTTGATTTTTACAGGAAACGAATGGACTAAAGATTCGTTTCCTGTCAAAAAAGTCATTTCCGTTCCTTTTAACTAACATATAAAAAAACTGAAATTCGCAAAGTTCGAAACTTAGATATCAATACAAATACGAAAAAGGACAAATAGAATATGAGTTGTTTATTGAGTTTTGAATGTTAATTTACTTTTATACATGAAAGAAAACCGGAAGGGTTGTCATGGAGAAATGAAGAAAGTACCGTAGCGACATCTAGTTTGATTTCAGGATTTTTTTTTAAATACTTCATTATAAAATAAAGATTTATCATAAGGAGTTAAAAACAACGTTACCTATTATGAATGATTGACGGTCACAAGGTACAAGTACCCAAGGGTAAATGGGAACTAAGACTTCGCCGTTTGTCTGTCCGTCTGTTACCATGCTGTAAAGTTAGACAGTTGAAATTTTCACAGATGATGTTTGTCTGTTGCCACTTTAACAACAAATACTAAAAAACAATAAAATGCGACAAACGTCAATTTTTTCTTCGTGTGCGAGTCTGACTCGCACTTTAGCGGTTTTTTCCTTTAGATATAAGCTTTTGAACCCACCCACATGTGGCACAATCATTAGCACGTCAGGTTATCCAAAACTGACAATTTCTATAATTTACAATCGATTATAAGACCAAATGCATCATGTCTATAATTGATTTTAGTTGTTACCATTAGCTACTGATGAAATTAGGATTACAAACAATAGGGTGGGATGGGCCCTGATGACGTTACTGTGCCTATATAACGTCATATCTTGCAAGATGAAATAGAATATGCCCAAAGATGAAACGTAGCGTTTAAATTCTATTTACCTAAAGAGTAAATGTAATAATGGAAAAGCTGTTGCAATTAACAAAGAAAAAGGAAAATTAAAATAATAATGTAGCATTCAAACACATTCTGTTTATTATATTTATAAGGTAATTAACATGCTCGTCGTGAATTTCCCTACTACAATTCTTCAAACAACTTATAATAGCTTAACCTACAACTAACTGTTAAGTTTTGGACGATTTTTGTTTAGGTGTACCAGCTATTAGTTAATTTAGATTATAACAGACAATATTTTAAGTAGCAGGTAGTAACATTGTTAGGTAACGAGACAAGTAATGTACATAGGTATTTGTTACAGCGAAATTTTGTAGCCCAAACTGTATAAGATGATAAAGCTAAACTTAAAATACACATTGTAATATCTATAATATAAATTTAACTTAATGCACACTAACCATTCATTATTCATATCATTTTCACTTAATGTACACATTACTGATAATTTCGGCCATCATAACTTATTGGGTGAACGTCACAACACTGCTAAAAAACGTCAAATTTCTGCAATACATTTTGAACTTAATTATAATTGCATTAAGACTTAAAATTGATTAGAGAAATTTGACAGATTCGTATAAGTTGATGTGTCGTTGAATGTACATGGACATGCACTCTTTATAGTATACTGCAACATTGTTATGATTACCATAAAAGGCTTGAGCATACTAATCCAATCATAGACACTTGACATATTAATATTCTCTGTACACATGGATTTTGTTTATAGAATACTATTACTATGTACACATTTCGAATAAGTAGTAATATAAATTATAGTACAAATATTAGAGAAAACCATGCAAATATTTTTTTTTTTATTTCAAAAAATATACGTATAAGGATTTACCAATCAATCACCAATATGTTATTTAATTTAATTTCAAAGTGTTAAACGTAAAACACACTGTATATTTAACTGTTCAGTAATTCAAAATAATTACAATATTTAAAATGCTCGAAAAATAGAAAATTAACATTAATTAATAATAAAAAAATTAAATTATAATTCTTACAAAAAAGAAATGAGCCATATAAGCAATTTTTTATTATAATCACAGAAGTCTTGTTATTAAGTGATAAAACTAATTTTATTTTTTCTACATACATTTTATTTTTATTATATTTCAGCAAAGAAAATTTTCGTAAAAGAAATAAGATGAAAGTACTTCACGAGTTTCATTCAACGTCTACGATGGTAAGATACAGTCATCGGAATATTTTTTTGGTTTTGAAATAATATCATTACTTAAGCATTGCATAGTAATTTAGTTAGGCGTGGACACAGTGACATCACCTTGCGAGGTGTTTTTCTCTAAACTACATACAAACTATTGCCTGATTGGAGGTATATGATAAAATCAGAAAAACATGAAATAATATCTATGCAAAAACATATTAAATATATTTTCGCTTGATACGATTTCTAAGTTTACATTTAGTCCACGCCACACTACTGATTATACCGCATATTTATAATTGTAAGCGATCTATTTTAAAGGATAAACTGTCTTCCGACGACAGTGCCCCCGTTTCAGCAAGCATTTAATGGTCAAGGTACATAACACGGCTTCCTGTACTTAATCTCGTAACCAATTTAAATTTACAAAGCTGTCATTGAATTCGAATTGAATTTACTTAAATCTGGATTTATATGGGGCAAGTTACTGACTCCTAAATAAAAAGTAAGCCAGTATTGATCAAGTGTAAATTTGGAGTTATTTACCCCGTGTAAATCAGCCTTAACCTTCAAATAAAGTTGTTGCTCGCGCTAAGTATTGTATTGGTAGCTGGAATTTATTTCGTTTGACAAATAAACTTTAGCTAGTTACGCGGTACGACCAATTAAAAGAAAAGGGTTTGAAACGTCAACTTTCGTATATAACAAGAAAGTAAATTCAATGAAAGACAAACAAACAATGATCAAAATAGACCATCTAGCATTTTACCGATGCGTTGCTCGTGTAATGAATGCTGACCATTACAATCTCATTTTATTAAAATAGCAAATCGAAGCCTTCTACATTTATTCGATTATATTTCACAAGTTTTCTATTAAATAACTTATGATTTCTTTCAAATAAATTCACTAATAGTAATATCTAAATACATACTAACTAGCATCTAAATTTTGATGTAATATGTAATAGGTACTTATTGTAGTACCAGTTCAGTTATTTTGTTACATTAATTACCATTATTCAGTACGTAAAGCATATATTTTCTCTTTATAACTACAAGTAAGTTGGTAATTATTGCCCTAAATTCCAAATAAAGTATTTATTATGCGTAACAATAAAAATAATAAATATGTATACATAAAAAGATTACAATTTTGGGTTGATTAAAACGACATTAACCTTTGTAATACATATGTATGTACCAGGGCATGCTAAACGAGTATTCGTCTTTCTTACTATTCGATTATTACATGACTAAACATTCGAGTTTTTTGAATAATAATTTAATCATCAAAAACAAAAATGGTTAACATAAATGCCACTAGATGGCAGCATGATTTTTGAAACATTTCTGTAATTGCTTTCACTAAACGACATGATATAAAAATGGTCCAAAGGTATCATTTACGGTTCAAAAAATAATATTTCGAAGCTTATGAAAAGGAATATGAAAAACTAAAAAAAGAAATATATGAAGATGACATTATTAATTTTCGAAATTTATTTTCTTTCAAATAAGTTATTAGTAAGAAAATAGGAACACATTTCATAGATAAGTAGTTTTGATATTAGGTTTGGCGCAAACATTTCAAAGTACCTAGCGCCATCTAGTTTCATTTCGAGGACTACATTTTTGAAAACTTTCTCGATCATATGGAATCTCTACAAAACGTTAGGCAACAGTGCATTTGTGTTTTGAAACGCGCTGAAAGGGGTGAAGGAAAGAAATTTTAAGAATTCTATAAATAAAAAACATATGAACCACCGCACACATGCCATCTTCAGAATAGAGGTTGGACTGGATTAAAAAAAAAACCATTTAGTCCGTCAGTTAGTTAATAGACAAATATAAGAATGGCCTCATTTTTTTGCCTCAATTTAATAAGAAATTGCTTAGATATTAGGCATTAAAGTTGAGGAGTAGGGGCTTGCTACGTCACAGGTTTTGTGGAAAATGTATAAATGCGTGACCTCATTTGATATTTCAATTCAATATATAGGCGTAATTTATTAGAATGCCCAAAAAATAAAAAATACGTGTTTAATATTCATCTGTCATTAATTTGTAAGCTGTAAAGGAAATTTGTATTATCTGCCTCTTTAGACTGTAAGAGATATGCGAGGACCATTCAGCAGAAAGGATTAATACTTTTTGTTTTGAATAATGCATATTGAAAAAAAAAAATTCAAAAAACTCAAACTATACGAACAGTTCACGGAGAAGACATTCGAAAAACTCGTATAATAAAATAGGCGAATATTGCATGCCTTTGTAGGTGAACACAGTAGATCAAGTTATACTACAACAAGGCAAATTTCCACAACTAACTTTGAACTTAATTATCAACAAAGTTTCAATTAGATGGAAGAAATTTGACTTCTTGTACTGAATTGATGTAATCTGTACGATGTACGTATATTAGTGTGATGATTCTAATAAAGAGGCTACATATAATAAATTAATCTAGAAAGGCAAGAATTATAAATATCCAGTCAAAATTATCTAAAATAATATAAATAATAATTTGGTGTTTTGTGATTTGTCGTTGTTAAAATGAGTTTTGAGGAAATTTATGTTTTTAGGAATGCAACCTAAGAGACTTGGTTTGGCCATTAAATAATACAAAAATACAAGAAAATAACTAGCACATAGTCGTTTGACTCTGGTTTGCCATGTATAAAATCTATAAATAGGACAATGAGCTCTAAAACACCGGATTTTCAAAACTCTTCTATCACTACGTCATCAGCATCGTGTGACGGTAACGAATGACCGCAGCATTAATTAATGTTAGACCACGGACAATACATTATAAACAACCGGACTCTCACATCATCAATATTCGGTTACCATCGGAATTACTTCTGTTTTCTGTCATATGTGTTGCCAACCCTAAATTTCGAAAACTGCGATTTGAAGTTGAAAAACACAGGAGACAGTACTACAATAATTTATTGAAATGTCAAGTAATATTAATATTTTTTTTTTAACAAAACTAATTTAAGACATCGATTGAGTTAAAACAAAGAAATTAAAATGAATGTGTAAAAATACTTTATTTTACAACTTCTTCCTTCATTAAACAACACGATACCACAGCGCAGCGCAAACATTTGTGAATTGATTGTAACGTAAAAATTGCAAAAGCGGAGCGTGATTTTAAAATACATTATTTTTAAAAACTATTCAGGTGTTCCCAGATCCTCCCAGGAAAACAGGAGGTTGGCAACTCTTAAATATATGAATCAGAATGTTAATAGTGGGTGACACGTTATATTGTTCGGACATGTTCTATTTACAGATAAATTGTTGAGCAAATACTATTTATACTATCATTTATTTTCCCATTTATTTGCCTGTTACATCCTATCCTATTAATATTATAAAGGCGAAAGTTTGTAAGTATGGATGTATGGATGTTTGTTACTCTTTCACGAAAAAACTACTGGACGGATTTGGATAAAACTTTACAGCAATATAGGTTATACATCAGAATAACACATAGGGTACTTTTTACTGGGAAAACTTCTCACTCCCACGGGATACCGACTTCCACGCGGACGAAGTCGCGGGCGTCCACTAGTAAAATATAAAAACACAATTTCACTTTAGTATGCAGTTAAAAATATTTATTATGTTGCTATACTAAGTACAATAAGACGAATTGGGAAACATGTAATCTGTTCTTGAAAAACTGTTTAAAAAAATCAGATAAGGTTATTGAATAATCTTTTTAAATGTCAACCTTTTTGATCCTTTTTCTATCGCTAGAAACAGAAAGGGAGGTATTGAATTCAGGCCAGATGCCGTGCTTGAGAATAACAAACACAAATCATGTCTCCACCAAGGGCTCTACAAAAATTCCCAAGCATTTTCCCATGTGGGGTTCTACTTCATTAATTACATCTAAAAAGATTTGTTTTATTCGCAAAACTGGTCATTCTTTGTAAAGAAAGAAAACAAAACAGAAATCCTTCCTTTACAAAGTTGATTATGATTGGGAGTTTCCTGTTTATATTATACTTAGGCATTAAGCATTGGGCAGACAGCAGCGAAGATGGATAGGGTTTCTCTTATGCATGGTTACCATGAGTTCTGTAGTGTCACTATGAACTAATGCGGTTTTATTTCTAGTTCTTATTTTAAACAGGAGTGTTGTGTTGAAAAGTAATGGCATTAATTGTAGCAGTAGAACTAATTAGTTCCAATTAGAAATCTAAAGCTTGTGGGACGTGAGGGGAGTGCCGATAGTCAGGGCATGGAGTGTGGGGGTACCGAATGTGAGGGCGCGGAGTGTGAGGGCGCGGAGTGTGAGGGCGCGGAGTGTGAGGGCGCGGAGTGTGAGGGCGCGGAGTGTGAGGGCGCGGAGTGTGAGGGCGCGGAGTGTGAGGGCACGGATTGTGAGGGGGGCCCGGCCTCACGACTCGCCGTTGCCGCTGTCATCGGCATCACCATCGCCACCCTCCAGTTCTTCGTCAGAATCAGTATCGAGATCGTCGTAATCGTCGTCATAGAAGTCAGTCATATCCAACTGGAAAATATAAATGTTAAGTAACAATTAGTTAAGTATTTCTATGAACACGCTTATTATCTGAAACACTTTCACGCTATCTTTTTTGAGTATTTTACGGATTCGTATGTGGATATCGCAGTGGACTGCCTTTCCTTTTATAAATAACTGAACCAATTTTAACGAAAGGTTCACAGATAGAGCGCACTTTGGGAAAGAACATAGGATTGTTTCTGTCGCGCAAAAAAGGTTTAAGAGGTTGAAATAATAGATAAGAGAAAATTTGTATGAAGTGTTGTCATTGTCGAAGATAAAAACATTAAAACTTTATATTAGGGCACTGGATAGGAAGTAAGTATATAGCTCGGTGGCGTAGTGGATAAGCGCCGCAGCCTGCGTTCGTTGTCGTTAAGCAACTTTCGCAAGGGTCGGTCACGGAAGGGTGATCAAAAAATTTATTATCTCGGGCCGTGGTTTCGGAAGGCACGTTAACTCGTTGGTTCCGGTTACATTTGCAATTGATTGATGCGATTGATCAAGCGGAAGAGAGCAAAGTTATTAAGAACGAGACCAACCTGGGGCTCCTGTGTCGTCGACTTGACTTGAGTTTTGATGCAGTAATCTTCTAAAGTGAGCGGTACCACTATGCCCTCCTTCTCCGCTTCCATACGCGCCACCTGCGCCTGTTTCCTGGAAAAAACGTAATGAACATGTTACGAGCGCTTGTTTGCACACGTTTATCAAAGTGTTAAGTGATTTGAGGAAGTCGATTCGCGGTCTTGCACACACAATGTATTGACTGATTATGCATCAATAACTCTGTTACGCGCTATTTCTGAGGTACTTTAAGAAATTCAGTACTAAGGAGTTTGTTCAATTCTGATTTATTTAAGCACAGGCTCCTTCAACCACTAATTTGATGATCGTTATCTAGGACAATCCGATACCTATACGCCTTTCTGTCACGATACTGTACTACCGCAAATAATGAAATGGATACGTTATGTCCAGAGGCAGAATACAATTCTGGAATTCCTTTAAAGTCGTTTTGGAGATTAGAATATTCAGATGATACCGCCGGCAAAAGTTATAAAATAGACTAGGGAACAGGAGTAAAGACTAGGTTTCGAGTTTATCTCTATTGTAACGTCGTATTCTTAAATTAATAACCTTGAAAAAATAAAAAGACATTAAAACAGATTTTTATAATTTTTAAATTATAGTAATAAAAGGGCTTGTCAAGTCACCTAATGATGTTTTCGTACTCCTTGTCCTTGCCTTTGGAGTCGCGCCAACGGCGGTACATGACGCTAGCGTCGACATTAGCAGGACTAAAGGTGTTGGGTTCGTTGAGCAGGGAGATGACTGATAGAAGGACGGTGCGCACCGATTGCGTCGGGTTCCAGCGTTCGCAGGGCAGTTCACCCGATTGTGGGTCATCCACAGGCGGATGGAGGATTGATATACATAGATCACCATTCTGAAAAACAAAAAGAAAAATAATTTTAACATAATATATAAACAGACGGGTTGCTCTCTGGGTTTAAGTCAATGTGGAGTTGTATACTGTTCGGTTTTAAATTGAAATGTTCGAGTTATGAGCCCAAAATATAGCCCGGTTTAATAGGCTCCGAACTTGTGCTAGTCGAGGTATAGATTTTACAGATATCTTAACCATAATTTTGCACTAAATCCCGGTGACTACGGTACGGTTATGTAAAGTTATGTATTATATCCTACGAAATAGACATACAAAATGTAAATACAATATCAACAGTCTTGATATATTTCATAACAGTATTGCCGTACCAACGCAATCGATTTTAAATAAATTAGTCCAGTCGGTTGGATTAACAAAATGGGTATTAGATGTTCGTCAGAAGACTTATTACTTTTTGTTGTCGATGTCGTAATATATTAAACGGATATCGAATATACTTTTATTATAAGATGTTTACTGGGTATCTCGGAAGTGATATAAAATTACAGTAACCAATTAGAAGATATGTTTTTTATGGCAATCTTGTAAAACGGTTTTTATTTCTCCGGACCCACGCTGTCCGTATTCCTTATTTTATATACTTGTGTGAAACAACGATGCGATAACCTCGACAATGCGATGGATATTAGTGATAGGAACTAAACCAATCCACGACGGAATAATGACCTAATGTGTCATATATGGAGAAGATCTTAGTGTAAAAATAATAGCAATTAAGATCGCACACGATGTATATGTTATATATAGATAAGAAAATGCGATTTATTTAATTCTCTTTAATAAGTATTGCGCCGAGCCCGAATATTAATGGGGGCAAGGGCAAGCGAATGCTGAATGATCATACCTACTAACATATACAAAATGCTAATATAAAATGCCTTTGAAGTTTATTTAATTTAATGATTATGTCACGTACAAATTTCAGTATCACTTTCCGCTCGACGTTACTCTCTGGCATACTTAATTATTGTCAGTTTTGCGCAAGGCGGCCAATTATAAAATCATAATATTTAATGCTTCATGGTTCGAGATTTGGATTTTGTTTCCGTTGCGCCGTGGAGCATGCATAACCCGGACTGTTGCATAAAATCGTTGTTGTACTTTACCGATTACCAAGTTTATAACAACGTTGGTGTTACGTAATGATAGGGGTTTATACTAAATAGCTGTTTAAACGCCTGGATGATATGAATCACAATGAAACCTGCATAGTGCCATAGAATGAAGGTAGTTTCAAACGAAATCTATAACATTTGAAAGAAAACACTTTATAGAATCGGTTTTATTAAATTCGCTTGTTGATAAAAGTCATTTGCATTTTTGTTAATAACATGTTTCTATGGGTTTAAACGACTGCAGATATAGTCGGGACTGGCTTAATGTGCCTTCTGAAGCACGGAGGAGATCGGGACATTAGTTTTTTGGTCACCCATCCTATGAACGGCCCTTGCGAAAGTTGTTTAACAATCTAGACCGTAGTCCAAATGCTACCGTAGTCTAAATGTTAACTACTGCGCTATCGAGCTTAAAGTTCCGGCTGCAGGGTCCGCGTAGTGGGTCATGTCCATGTATTTATTTATTTTATTGCATTCCACAATGTAAGTTTTAGGAAGTTCACAAATACAAATGTATCATTCTGAACCCATTCGGGCACAGCAAATTTGGGGATTTCGGAGCAATTTTCCTCTATTTGATTCGTTTGCATCTAGAGAAAAAGCTGGAATGGCCGTGTTAATAGACTGTTGATGATAAAGAAAAACATTCTCGAGACTACGAATATTCACATCGCAATTTTTATCAATTTGGTCTTACTGCCTCAAAATGTAAAAAGCTTTGGCTTCTGGATCACGTAAAACCTTATCACGGTCACGCTCGAAAGTGGAAAGCGAGAATCTTGTTAGGTATTATTAACAAAAATCGATTAAGTAGGTACTTCCTTCGCCATTAGTTAATATTATAATTTATACGTATTTAAGTCAACACCAATTAACTACCACTTTTCTTCTTATCTTTAAAATATAAAGCGTAGTTTTTGTATTATAAAGGCGAAAGATTTGATTTTCGTACTGAATAGGCTCCGAAACTAGTGGACCAATTTTAAAAATACTTTCACCTATGGGAAGTTACATCATAAGCATTTACGCGTGCGAAGTCGCGAGAACACAGCTAGTTGAATTATAAAGAGTATGTTACATATAATAGGGGATTATAGGTAAATCGATTCTCATTATTTATTAACTTACTATAGAGGATGTAGCCTGTAGACATTAACTTTTCAAGGTCCTATGATAGAACACCGAGTATTTATAGTTAAAGGTTTTTGCACTTTATTGATCCGCGAAATTTGCTTTCTCATTTTCGTGTCACTAAGGTACTTTTTCTAATTTTGCCAGTCAAGTTAGTTTAAATATTTATATTAGAAATTTTAACGTTCATATGTCGAAAATATGTTATTAATAAATGCTAGACAACATCACATAGGTACATCGTCATCATGCTCCGAATCCAAATTATGGTACCACAACACCCAGACCCGAGTGAAAGAAACGTTCCTTTTTTATATAGAGCCGAACCTGGAACCTCAGGGATGGCAATGACATACTTTGAAACCAACAAAAGAGCCGCTCGGTGACGGAGGTCATTAAAAGGAAAAACAAATAGAATCATATCGTGGGCTCCAAGATGGCTCAAAGTCGTATAGGGGACGTATAAGTAATACCCTTACTTTTTAGGAGACATGAAAATAAACATGACAGTAGGTCATACGTCAAAAGTGTTACACTTTTATTTTTTTTTAAGTAATTTAAAGATTATGTAAATAAAGATTATGTATTTAAAAGAAACAGTTTTGTTAATTCATATAAAATATAAGCGTTATAAAAAAATACTTATTTTTGCATATAAGCGCGGCTTGAAGCGAGCGATGGATGATTGTCCGACTGCCTAGAAAAGGGTTTTTTTTTTAATGAAAAGTATCATACAAAACATATAGTTGAAATTAACATCAACCTGCACGTTTATTGCATTTTGAGGCTGAAAAAATTCAACTCTAAAAATTTGGCCACTCAAAGCATACATTTAAGTACTTCACAGGTAAATCAAAACCTCTATGGCAGTGGTTTCCAAAGTTGAATGGAACGACCCATCTAACCAGGGTTCAGAGTGATAATTATGCCGATAATTAGCATGATAATTATGTTGATAAATATACCTTGGTAATTATAAAACACTACATAAACTCTTTATGTACTGAAGGACTTGTTATTAAAGGGGAATCATCTTTAAGCAACTTTCAAATATGTTTTTTTCTGATAGAGAAGATAGTAGATATTTATCGGATAAATTATTCGATAATTATCATGATAATTACCCAAAAAATAATTTTCTTGATCATTACGAACACTGCATTTAACAAAACTTTGAATCTTGGTACCCACCACTTAGCTGCTTTAAAAAAAAAGATGGCATAAATATGTCTTTCAGTCAGTAGGACAAACGATAGGTAAGGTTTAATCTTCGATTTTTATTATTTTTTATCTTAATCAAAGGGTTTCATTAAACGGCTTAAAGCACTTATGAATCTTTTAAATTTGAAAATTTCTATCGGTAATGTCGCTTTGAACAAACGTAAATTTTAATGGACATTAGTGCAACTGGGCGACAATTGACAAATCTCCCATCAGCGTCCACACCGACCCATAGTGGAAAATACTGTTCTATGGTGTTGTATGAATACCCTATAAGTCATACTGTTACTAGGCTGGATTAAACCAACACTATGAGTATATACATATGTCTGTTGAATGAGTAAATATGTTACGTTTCCTGTTATCCTTTGAGAATGATCTTGAATCAACCATTTATGACATTACAATACAGTGCTATCAATCTACACACGACATGTGTTGTGATTTTAACCTGACAATCAAAGCATAATGTAACTATAAACTATTATCTAATGTTTGCATTTAAAACGGTACGTAACGAGTCTCGAATCTTCTTTCCTAGCTGTTTTCCCGAGACCTTCCCGCGTAAATTACATTCTATCTCATCCGAGTATTATTTAGCTTTCAGTAGTTGAAAGAATTTTAAAAATCAGTCCAGTATTTTACAAACAATCAAATATATTCTTTTCTATTAGTATAGTATTAATACTAGTATAGAATTATTTTTTGATCGGATATCAGTCCATTTTTGATAGACCGGAACTAGATAGATGATGCATCTAGACAATATTACACCACATTTGTCAAATCTTATCTATTACTTATACATAATATGGAAATCTCAATACAACGGAGACACAACATAATCCAGACCTGAGGCAATATATAGTAAACCCCATTTCCCTGAGATGGCGTCAATCAAAGAAGAACATTTTATAATGTTTTCAAATATAGATTCAGAAATACAATTGCTTTTAAACATGTTTTTATTTATAAGATACCAGTATGTATAGGTTCAAGTTCTTTTGACGTTTCGTTCACCTTCGATTGTGAGGGCATTAAGATTTTATCTAGTATGATCGGCTCTACCGCTATCTCTTTTATTTAGTAACGCAAGGTAAATCCACATTAAGCGTTAAACCAAGGTTTTCTAACCACACTGTCCTGACAAGGATAGGGTGAAGCTTGGTTAGCCTGCTTGTAAGTTCGGTGGCGTAATGGATAAACGTCGCGGTAACAACTTTCGCATGGGTCGGGTGACCAAAAATTATTATCTCGAGTTACTTTGTGCTTCGGAGTGCACGTTAAGCTAATATCCTCCAACCCCCTATGGGCTAGCATGAAGGTTATGGCCCTTCCTCCTTAACCATCCATAAGGAAGGCCTGCGCCTCTGCAGTGGGGACATAAAAGAGCTATGATGATGTTGGCCCACCTTTTAAAACCAGCTGCGGGATACTATCGTTGGGGGGAGGGAGGAACCGGGATCCAGCAAGGAGCCAAACTCATCGGTAAAGTACCTCTAGTGGTAACTATCAAGAACTACGAATCCCCATACAAATTCGTCAAACATACACTGACCACTTTGATTTTTATTTTTTCAAAGTTTCTATTAAATGTGACGTAACCTTTGAGATGTGGTAAAGCCACTTTTGTTCAGGAATATCATTTCCACACTATTGCCTGACGATGTCTGTCAACAAGTGACGTCACGATCTCTGATCGGTATTTGGTGTTACGTGACATATACGCAATTTAAATACGTTTTATTTTTTATTAAATGACAATTAAAAACTAGTAATTGATATTAAGGGCAAAAATTTGTTGTTTCTATCATAATCCGACTGGTATCTAATGTCTTTAGAGTTTCGTGCCTCAAAAAAAAATCAACCGTTTAGAGCAGTGTTTAGCAAATGCTATTCACAAAGCATAGGTATATTGAAGTCCGCGAAAACATTGGTGATTGTTTTTAGTAAACAGTACACATAAAACTAGGCTTTGTTTTATTTTTAGTACCCCATGTAAATATTTTGTTTCCAAAAAAGGTTACATTGCCAAAAAAGTTCGAGAATCGCTACACTGCATTATGGGGTCACTGTGTTTGCTTTTGCGATCATCTGTCTCCGAATTTATTTAAGTTTTGTAAACAGACATGTTCACTACTTAAATAAATGAATTTTTAACATGGGACGCATTAGGGGTTAACGAAAATTATAAAAAAAAAAATTGTTAACATCTCAAATATAGCTTATTTCGACGTAAATTATAGACTTATAGCTTCCCGAAGGTGTTAAAATCGGTTCAGAAATTTTGGAGTCTATTTGATGCAAACAATCAAATCTTTCCTCTTAATAATATTAGTAACATATTTTGAGATAATTGACAGACCAAATCCTTTTCACACTTGGTCTGTTTCCGTTAGAATACAGTCATAATCCCTATTTAAGTCAACATGCCCGTAAAAGGTCGACGTTGAACAGAATCAATGAGTTTACGGCACTGTGTATCTTTCTATGGTGATTGCGGAAGAATTCCGCCGAGAGACTACCGTTTACCTTCAACGTATCGTACACCCTTGACGACCTCGATGTAACCCAACCCCATTATGATCGTAGGTAATCTGCTCAGCGACTCGTGAAGGTCGTTCCTCCTCCGCAACTTAGTCTCGTAAGACCGCGATTTTGAAATTCGAACGGCACGCCAGTTAACCGAACCGGCCTACTCTGTTTCGGACGACCTAGATGCAGTTACGTATCATAATATCATGTCATGATAAACTAGAGGCACCTATTTATTCAGTAACAAAGTGATCTGATAAATAGTGTAAGCCGCGAGGAACTTTATTTATAGCACTGTTTGGTATTGAAGAGGATAAAAATAACGACACACGTCTAAAAGTTCGTACTAGACATACCGTATGATGAAAATACACAGTTCCATTATTATCAACACATTCAAAAAATAAAACATGTTTTTAGAATACACTATCCTAATCGAGGTTCACGTTCAAGTGTCTTCTTTGGTATTTCTATATTATTTCAAAAAGTCTTTTCATTTCATTTAATAAGTAACACGATATAATCTGCAAATTCTTTTTCAAATAATTCATGTTCGGATCACTAGTTAATAAAATCCGCTACTGTAAGTCACTTAGCTTCATGATAGAACCATCTTAAGAATTTTACAAATCATCGCCTGGAAATAAACAATTTACGAAATTAACGCATAACTACACGTACTAGAAACCATCTACATAGAGAACGTTATATGTTTATTATTTATTATTATCTTCATTTCAAATAATTAATTTAATATCATTTCGGATTCAAAACGTTCGTAAGTCGCTGATTGCCTGGCAACCGCAGTGACAGAAACAAGTAACATGAAAATTATTATGAAAAATTATTTATAAGCGTCTATAATGTATTTCTCAAGCTGTTAAGAAAAACTTAAAATTCTTAGAGTAAACAAGCGAAAATAGACCCTCTTACAATTTCTAATTATTTGAGTATTAATCATTAATACATTGTAGCTTTTCAATCTATAATATAAAACGAATCCCTATTTCCCTTGGTCACGCTGTCACACGTGAACTGCTGGACCGACTTCGCTAATTCTTTTTGATGTGTGTTATTTACCAGGAGAAGGTTCTTATGAAAGAAAAAGAAAAGAGGAAATTTGCGTGAAAAATTAGCAAATTTAAGAATATTTAATCATCATATAAAGTTATTTTTAATTTGTGGTTTGGATAATAAAAACTTTTTTAATGTTACCTTATGACGTTTGACATAAAATTGACAGAATGCGTGCTGCAACTATCGTAAAAGATGTAAAAAAAACTGATCGATTTCAATATCCATAACTAAGACAGGACAACGTCTATCGGGTCAGCTAGTATATAAATGAATTTATGTCACACACCATGAAGTATGGGCATTATTAGTTTTTACGTTAGACTCACAATGATAGCGCAAAAGCACATTGTCTGTACAGGCAGAGGAGCGACGCCCTCGGCTAAAAATATGCTGTCGGTTCACTGCGCGCTTCCTCACAAAGAAAATGCGTATAATCTGACCTCTAAATTGAGATGGAAAATTAACATATGTGATTGTCGCACTAGTGTGAAATAATGATGATATTTCAACATCCGCAGTCTTTGAATCCCGCTGAAAAATAGACTAAAATCCCATTTTAGATGAAACGTGTTGTTTGACATGTTTTAGCAATTTCTATTTTTTTTTTTATCCTATTAGTGTTAAATCATAACGTCTCTTCAATACAGTTTAGCTGACAACAGAGTCGTTTAAGTATTTTTAATATAGATACTACATCAATAATATTTTACAAAGTGGACAATACGGGTGTGTGTAATGTAACCCACAAATGTAATCAATAATAACTAGTCTTTAAATTAAGTATTCAACGTAATAACGTGGAATTCAACCAAAAACGGTCTACAAACAAACTGGAGTGAATATCGAACGACTGAAATGACCATGGAAATGACGTATTTTACGGAAATAGCTGTGTTAAATGAAAATCACAGGGAAAATGAATGATTGCTTGTTGTACCATTATGATAGATCGGTTCGCTTATAAGAGTTAAAAAAGAATTAAAAAGAAATTCTGAATAAACAGATATGTTGACATAAACCATCATTTTTTCATCAGGAAAATTCATTGAATTCGAAACTAATACATGTCGAGCACAAAAACCAAAACTTTTGTATTGGAAATCCTAGTTCCTTTTACAGAGCGGTAGGTGGCACAAACATTTGCATAAAACATAATTGTGTTATTTACACTTTAAACAACAATAGTATGCATTTTCCGGATTAAATATACAGGTATTAAGGTAAGAACGCTATGATCCGTCCGGCGGGACCTTGGATTTGCGTCGTCGTCGGTCGTTCGGTCGGTGAGTTGAAGGTCTCCTGACGCATGCCGCGGAAGCGCCCCCTTGCCGCCGCCAATGTTACTTACCAGCTTTTTGTCACATTTCTGTATACACTCACTCAAGAAGTCAAGGTGCTATCTTAAAAGTGCACCATAATGATAAAACTAATCGAAATCAAGAGGTCAGTCCACAAGACGAACAGAGACAGATGCTGGTGTCGGGTGAAATTGTCAGATCTAGTAATTATTCGCAAGACATTATAATTTTTGTAAAATTTCATATTATCAAACCACGACAAAAGACTAGTAAAATCACATAATCAATATCATTATATCAAAAAGATTATAAATTACGAGAAGAATTTGAAAGTAATGGAATTTTAGGAGGTACCTAATCGATAATTGTAAGGATATTCGCATTGCGGTCCATAAGCAACCCTTGCACATAGTGATGAAATTTTCTGTTATTGAATACAGATGATTATATTTAATGTTTACAATGAATTAGAAAAAGAAAGTGATTCTAGTTTAGACATTAAGCTTTCTGGCATAAAGCGTGTTCCGCAGCATCTGAAGAAGTCGGTAGACGTCATACGATTGATTACAGTAATAAAAAAATGGCATCCACGTGGCCCGAACAACGGCATTGCGATCAAAATGTTGGCACGGGACTTCGTCAATCGCTTTAGGATTGAGGGAATCGCGTCTCAGAGACGTTATTTAAAGAGTTGCCTGTATGTGGCACAAGTTCAGAGCGGCCGCCGCGTCGCAGGTCGAGATCAGGAATAAGGTTAATTACCCCAAGGCCGGGGAATTGCCAAGAGCCACGTACTTTGGGGAAAATTGTTTCTCTACCAGGAAATAAAAACAAACAAATGTTGACATTGCGCCAAATGTTCTCGATGTTTTTGAACAATATTTTTGAACATTGCGTCGCCTTGGTTTGTTCTCATTAATATCAGAAAAAGTTACTAAGTTATATTAATTTAGATAGACATTAGCATTGCAGGTTTTAAAAACGCACGTGAGAATTACTCACAATAGTCCTTCTCATACATCAACGAGTGTTTCGTTTGCGTCGTCATCGTCGGTGGCATCACATAAAGGTCGTTCAACCAGCCCCGTATCCTGTTTACAGTGAGTTTTTAAAATTATAGCTACTAGAGTTCAAAGTATAAGTACATTGGTAAGGACCAAAATGATATGCATTTGAAGGGAATTAAAACTTCAAACTCGCATTTATATACGCAAATTTCATATTCCATGAGTAAATTTTACTTATACATGCACCGTATCGCCTGTTTGTACAGCTTACATCAACATAAATTATCGATATTTAAACACAAATCTGACATCATTGTGCTCTCCCTGACCAATTTCCGATTCCATATTATCACTTTGGATAACTTCATCCTTACTGACCACAGTCTATTATAAATACGAGAATATATTTCTTTATTCTGCACGTCGCATCGAAGCGTCCATATTTTATTGTGTCGAGATATTTGGTAGGCAGTGCAGACTTTCCACCGTGAAAAAACATTTCATTCTCTATGACCGCGCTGGCGAATTGGATAATAACTACTTTATTGTATTTGTATTCGTGATGAGTAACAATTGCGAAGAATTATTCGTATAAACATTTGCCAGAAAACTATTAGTGGCATTGAGTATTTTTAGTTTTCTAGATAAAGTTTCCAGATAAAGTTTCTACGTAACACTCGCGGTATACTAAACAGTTGGATGGCGCGTGAATCAGAAGGATTGATGACCCCGCCACGTTTCATTACATTATTTCGCGGTGTCGACTCACGGTTGTCTTCTAAAAGTTAACGGTACAGCTCTCTCGTCACGAAAACCGTATAACGAAGTGGAAGCGGTTTTTAGAACTACTCTGCATAGCCCACGCATCATGTCCGCCGATAAAAACTATACTTTTCATTCATTACTTTTATTAATTAGGTGATATGATACTATATGGTTTGTTTTGTTTCACAAATATTTGTTACTAGCTTTCGCCAGCGGCTTCGCCCGCGTGCACCCAAGGGAAATGTTAAGTGGGATATAAAGTATCCTATTATCTAAGTCAGCTAATACCCTATCTGTATACCAAATTTCATCAAAATCCGTTTAGTAGTTTCGGCGTGATTGACCGACAAACATAGAAACTAAGAAACTTTCACATTTATAACAACAATAGGAAGCTTTTAAAAGCCATGCAAAATGTTTGTGTTTCATATCTTTGTAGCACCATGTATTGATAAGTTTCATTTATGGTTAACTGACATCAATTTCCTAACAGTGTGGTTTCAACAATCAAAATTTGCGAAAATAATCTCGACCAAACTAAAATAAAAAAAATTTGCTTAAAAATTCTGGCAACTCTTTCTATAAGAGATCTATTTCTACAATAGGGCGTGTAAAAACTTAGTTGAGATAGGAGTAAACATGTAAGAAGAGAGGCTGACAGGATTAACTTTTCTAAATATTGATCCAGAAATATCCCAAGACGTCTCTTATATTATTACTCGATTTGCCAATAAAAATAGATTCTCTTTTTTTTATTTAATGTGTGCAATAAGATTTAATGTACTCGACATATATTATTATTAGAATGGGCACAATAGCGACATACTTGTTTAACTTCGGACAGTACATCATCCGGATCGTCCCCGGTCACCCTCCAAACAAGAACAAATCCGAGAAAACTCGGACAGGTGGCAATTCTGATTATACTTCATACCGATTCGTACTACCGTATCATCGGAATTTGTCTGTAGCCGAATCAGGGATATTATAATACTAATATCCTTATAGGTCCTTACAAAAATAAAAAATACATAAGTTTGTGAACTATTTTAAAAGTTGGAACGAAAAATACTATTTCTTAGCCATTGATCGATCAGCGTCCTTGGATTGGGTAAAACTTTATTAAAAATGCTTAACTAGATCGCAAAGTTAAATAGTTAAGCTCAAAGGCTGTTTCTTTATACGTAATTAATTAGTGATTTGGAGCAATAAAATAAAAAGACGAAAACGAATTTCTCATAAAAGTTTTATTATTTTCACTTCAGTAGACAGCTTAGTTAATAAATATCTACTGATTTTGCAAAAAGAAATATTAAGGTCACGTTTCAAATAATTCCGTGTATTTAAAAAGTAGTGTGTAAGTAGGTATCTTCTTAATTTATTAAGTAGAAAGTCACACGCGCGCCTTTGTAACCTTATTACCTTATATTACTAGTTTGTTTCAAAGATATCAAAGATTGAAATTATTGTTTTGAAAATTCATCATAATAATAGTACGAGTAGACTACATAGCGCATAGAAAACAGATTTTCAAAGGTTTTTTAATAAAGAACACATCACACATGACATCTATAAGAAACTTATATAATAGAAGCAACTTTACATAGGTATAAAGTGTCGCAAATAAATGTATATTGATAAGAATTAATTATATATGAACTTTTAATATAATAAATGATGTAGGCTGGCCGTTACGTTAGAAAACAAATTGGATATTTTTTTATTTATGTCGCCTAATTAGATTAGACACCTACCCACCTTATTATTTACTATTATCCTCAACATTGGGAATAAAAACTGAAATTAAAATTAGACAAAATAAGATCCAATGTTCATTCCTAACCACAGTATAAATTATAATGAATATCTTGTGTGTCATTTTATAGTTGTTGAATCACTACAAACTTTTTATCTGTGTCTTCTTTAAATTAATGTTTTTGAGTAGAGATAACGTCTATTATGCTTTAGTCAATATTATTTATCTCATATTACTTCGTACTGTTTTAGGAACAAATAACCGACGCAATTTTTCAGTAAACCATTATCATTATCCTTTTTCAATTATTCATTGATAATATGGTGGTTGTTTTCGAGCTAATAGCTTCCAAACAGAAGCCGCAGCAGAGGGGATAATATTTTTTTGAACATGTAAGTATATCATTAACTAAAGCCTACGATCGTTGTTGTTAAGCAAATTTCGCAAGGGTCGGTCACGGGATGGGTGACCAAAAAATTATTATCTCGAGCTAACAGAAGACAAGTTACGCCGTTGGTTCAGGCTTCATTTGCAGTCGTTAATACCCTCCAATTTGCATTGCGCCAGCGTGGAGGGTCATGGCCCATCCTCCTTTAACCATCCATAATGAAGCCCTGAGTCCTGCAGTTAGGACGTAAAAGGTCTGACCACTAACTGAACTACAAACTATTAACAATTGAAGAAATTTATTTAGGAGTAGAGCTAAAGTCGCGGGGCAAGACTAGTCAACAATTCTATATCTCAAACTGGGTCAAACTAAAACCGCGATGCACAGCTGAAATGTTTCGCAGTCGTGGGTCAAAGACGCCAACGGTTTTGCAATGCAACTAGTCGTAGGGCTATTGAAACTTAGAGATAATTATTCAAATCGGAAAACGTTTCATCGTCGTTGAATACGTAATTTAAAGTAACCATAGAACATTGTTATAGATTAAACCCAATTAGTTGATAAATTGAAATAATATTATTGTTAAACTATTTTGCGTGATTATGAACAAAACTTTTTATGAAAGGGAGGAAAAGGAAAAGGGAGTATAAAATATACAGGATGGTATGAGTTTAGAATTAGACTGACATAAGTTAACGAGAAGGACATATACAGCCAGTTGCACAAACGGTTCACAATTAAGGTTTAATGACGCCTTTAGGCTCTAATGAATGTCAAATTTATTATATTACTATTAATTTATTATGAATGAACATTTTATTAGACGTTTTTGCAACTGAAAAATATTCTTAACCAGCTGACCCGGCGAACATTCAAAATATCGCGGGTTCGTGTCCCATCTCAGAGCACTAGGGACAAAGTGGAATTTAAGCATTTTTTATTAAGAATATTTTTTAGAATTACTTGTCAAACATCAGTAACATTATAATGGAGTTATTTAGAATAAACAAAATTTTCAATCAATTATAGACTAGAAAGACATTGTAAGCGTTTTTATAATGTAGGCTTGTAGGTTACTATGCCAGCATTAGATTCGATGTATTAAATTAGAAACACAATGGTTTTCATGAATCCAATGAATACTAATTGTTGAAATATTTGATTCTATTACAGGGGTCGGAAACCGGTATATTTTTCGAAACGTTTTCATCTTAAATACCTAAAAAACACTTTGTTTCGGTTTCGTTCGAACAGAACGATATAAAAAACGATTTTGGAAAAAAACAGAATTATATTGTTTTCGGTTAATAAAACGTTTTTAACCATTTATTTTGCGTTTTTTTTGCATCGCATACTGTAAATAACGTAATAAAATAAATGTACGCCGCCCTTACAGCCCGCGCGGCACCGTCTTGCGGATTAAACCGGTTTTTTAAAGCGTTCTCATTTCGTTTTCGTTTCGAACGCAATCTTGCCCAAAGAACCATAAGAAACGTTTTAAAAACGTTATTTTGAATAACGTTTCCGAGCCCTGTTCTATTATTTTAGACTTAAAATCAATTAAATTACTCATAAAGTTCCATAGTTTTGAAACAGAAATAACTTCTTATTTCTGTATATCCCTACGGAACACCCAAATTCTACGTAGAAGAAATTCTGATCTGCTACGCTATCATCTTGTGTTAGCTGTTAGTTAAAAGTGGTCGCACCATATGTCCGAATATGCTGTATTAAAAAAAATGTGAGAGCTTCGTCTAAGGTTGCCAACAGTACTATATGAAATACTGGTGGAGAAAAATATAGTAACGCATAAATGCTATATTTTCAACACCAAATTCTAAATAATAAACTCTTCGTTTATGAAGGTATCCAATACGTTTATTTTTGATCAAGGGGACAGCTTAGATAGATTGCTTATGTAAATGGTAAGATTGATGATTCAAATTTCATAGTATAATCCTAACCAGGGGCGTAGCTACAGCCGCATCAGCCGTAATCTTAACCGTCATTTGTTGTCCCCCCCCCCCCAAGTAATTTTAATACAAGGACATTTTTGGAGGGGTCCAAGGCTACATCACTGATCCTAACACATTTGTTTTAGTTTATGTTCGTTTTATATTTTGGTGATGAAATGTTGGCAACCCTAGCTACGTTACTACTATGTACAAAATATATAAAGGTGTGAATTTATTGGTGTTAAATAAAAAAAATGCTTGGTTTAAGTATTTATTTTTCTTCAATAATCAACCTGATGGACAGACAGTCAATAAATAATTTAAAGAAAAACAAAAAACCCGATTGTATAAAAACGAATTTTAAAAAATACATGAAAATTAACTTAAATAAAAACTAAAAAGAAAGAAACAAGCCCAGTAGTTTAGAATTCTGTTAAGTAATACTAAATAACTACACAATTGAAATAGCTTTAGAATCGATATACACATAAAACAAATCATAAATTCTAATGCAGAACAGAACGACTCATAGTCGGGGCCCTTTGGGAAGATTTGAATGGGAATTTCTTCATGTATTTTTTTAAATTAGTTTTTACGCAGTTACGTTTTTTGTTTTTCTTTAAATTTTTTATTTTTATTTTAAACTTTTTAGTTACGATTCGTTGACTTCGTTATAAGATGGTAAATTTCGCAATCTAGTCATTTCATTGAGGGAGTTAATATCGTGGGGATTATTAAGTAACTTGCGGTGGTCTAAACTACTGATGTTTAGTCCCTCTGGAGACCTAACTCGGCTCAAAGCTACATATGCTTGACCTTTAGCAAAAATGCGTGAACTAGTCAACCACAGCTCGGTCCAAAGTAGTTCCTTAGAGTTTGTGTACAGTTACACCCCAGTACAATATCAATGGCAACATTTTTCGCTCTATTTTACCCTGTCCGCGAAGTGCATCGAAATCTGTCGTCGATGGTTCGATTCTGACTCCTACTCCAGGAACATTGTTTTTTATTTCTTTGTCGTCAAATTCTATACATATAAACAGCCTGTGGCAATTCTCCCGGTTCCAATTGGTCCCTCCAAAGAGCTGGCCACTCAATTGCCCTTATAACACCCATTGCTCCGTTAACAAGACCATAGGTAATATTTTAAATATTTGTTCTTCATGCTTTTTTTTTGTTTGTTTATCGTTTATACTTTAAATATAAACTCAATAATTAAGAAAATTAGCGAGAATGATTGTTTTGTTAAACAACTTTAAATCGTTATACAGGAAGCAATTAAAACCACTCTCCAAATTTGAGATGTTAATCTTTACGACAAATAATGAAATACGGGTTTTTTATGTCGTTTAGAACAAAAATGTTGAGTTATATCGTCACCAATATATTTTCAAAAAACCTCCATTGATTTGATTGATACAACCTAAAGATGATTTTAAAATACCTATTCAACGACACCCCACTTGACATAGATCATCCTTTTTTTTTTCATTTTGACAATATGACGTCTGGTTGTCGCTGTGGTGAATTTTGATTACTGTCAAGACTTTAGTGACACTCGCAAGGTAAGGTAAGACGAATCGATTGCCGCAAGAATCATCAAAATCGGTCTACGCATTTGGTCTCTAGAACGCCGCATAGAAACATACATACATACATTGACTGATAAACACATTACCCTTCTATGCGTCGTGCAGTCGGGTAAAAATTAGTCATCATCCCTATTACCAATGACAGAAGGAGAAAAGTTGGAAGTGTTGACTTATTTTGGTCGGATGATGGTTTAAACCCGGTACTAAAGTTAGTCTTCATTTTATAAAAGACTGCAGTAAAGAAAACTTTAAAGTGTTCAACAATTGCTATTGTTTACGGGTTTCCCACATAGCTTATAGGATCTAAAAGCAATAGCAACAATTATGTCACGAGTCTCTTATTACAAATTGAAAAAAAAATAGACAGATTAGAGACGCGCCCAATAGTAGATTCACCGAATAACCAAATACCGAATAGTATTTTGATTTAACTTTTGATTTTAAAAACCCCATAACAAAAAGTTTGGTGGTGCTGTTAAATTTGGAGATTAGTCTTCGTGAAAAACGATTCCATATTGTATAGCGAATCGCGGTCACCATTTAGCCGATATGATTTTCTAATTTTTATTGATAAATAATGTAAAGACTAAATAAACTTTTGAAAACCAAACTAATCTATACTCATATTATAAAGGGGAAAGATTTTTGTGCTTGTTTGTTTGTTTTGGAGAAGCTCCGAAACTATTGGACCGATTAATTTTTGATTTACCTACGGGAAGCTACAATATAACGGGTCAGTTAGTCTCGACTAATTTGATAGAAATTGGTTCACAATTCAAGAAGAAATCGATGAACATATCTACTTTGAGAAAATAAGATACATGCCCGTTAAACATAAAAAATACGCAATATTTTGTTTCTTTTTTTCGCCGATATAAACATATCATTGTAATATTTAGCAAATATCTGATGAAAGGCATATTTATTTATGCTATAAAAGAAAATTTGCTGATTTAATTTCGATAAAATATAAATAGGACCACTTGGGTCCATCGAGCTCGAATAAAAAAAGAATTTCAAAAATTGGTCAACAATAGGGATAAAATAAAGACGACAGGTTAAAAAAAGGAAATTCTACTTAGTCAGTCAGATAATTGACAAATATGAAATACGTTTACTTCAATTTAACAAGAAGTAGTTTAGATAGCAGCTATGTGACATTTTAAAACAATGTATCGTCATAAATTAAATGATTATGAAAAAAAAATTGTCGGCATCCTTATTCGCGGATTAAAAAAATCGGTAAACATACATAAAAAAATCATCACCGTAGGACATATAGTATAACCTGCTCGTATTCGACCCGGAGCTTGGTGTTTCTGCTTAATAATTACCATTAATTAATTATAATAATTATAAAATATGTATACATTTATTTTTGCTTATCTTTTATTTCTGATCTTTGTTATATTTTTATAGCGACTAGTTTATACAATAAATATTTTTTATTTGAAGCTACATTACTTTATTTTATTAAACAGATTCTTCATGGGATTTCTTTGACTTTTAATGTAACATAACAGAAATACTCGAGACGAATATATTTAGCACCAAAACCGAATATGAATAGTGAAAAAGATGCCGAATATCGAATACCAAACTTATATTCGGCGCATCTCTAATCCAGTTCATAAAAACCTAAGTAAACTAGTATTAAATCTAGTTTTGTATATGTTACCGACCAGTTCTTTAAAAAAAGCCTTGCAACATAAGTGCGCCCATTTCAACATCTACTTATTGTAAATATTTGTTATTGTGTAGGTATTTGTTATTGTATATATTGTATTGTGGAATGGAAATTAAAGAAATACACGAAAATCAAACGTTCATTAAACTTGTCATACTTAAAGCGACATTACCGGTACAAATTTAGAACATTCATTACAGTTTAAAGTCGTCATTAAACCTTAATAGTCGTTTGTGCAACTGGGTCTAAACTCAAAAAAAAAAAAATATTATTCAATGAAAATGGCAGAGAAAAAATATTTTTATAAATGTGATTAACGTCATTTAATCAAGTGAATTCTGTTACAGGAAGATTTTTTGTTATAAATAATTCTTTGATAAAGGTATTGTTTTTATGTTTATCTAATTTATTAACATATTTAGTTTTTCTTTCTTGATATAGTTTATTTGTAAGGTAGGAGAAAAAAAACCAGTCAAGTGAGAGACGGACTCGCGCACGAAGGTTTCCGTATCGAAAACGAGTAAAAAAACACACGTTTGTTGTATGAGAGCCCCCTTAAATATTTATTTTATTCTAGTTTTGAGTGTTTGTTGTTATAGCGACAACAGAAATATATTAACTGTGAAGATTTCATCTGTCTAACAACTATGACGGTTCTTGAGATACAGCCTGGTGACAGACGGACAGCGAAGTGTTAGTAATAGGATTCCCGTTTTACCCTTTGGGTACGGAACCCAAAAAATTAACAACCAATAGTTTTACGTGAGCGTTGAATGACAACCATAAGTATCGCTTTTCATAGAACTTTGTATCGTTTCCGCGAAATATTGCATTTTGTTGAATAGGACGCTATACAGCTCTGACCGCACTTCGTCCAACCATTGATAGTACCCCGCGGCAACAATACAGTTCTATGGATAGCGATACGTATCGTTTATTATCAACTGTTCGAAAACTTTCGGTCATTATCCGTTTTTCGTCTGCCCTAGGAACAGATTGTATATATTTAATATTTATGGTTTATATCATCATGACGTCACAGTGAAAATTCTTATCTACCATATTAGCACCAAATAGGTTTTTTAGAATACAGAAATTTCAGAAATAACTGGAATACCTACTTTAATTGTTTCTTTTAATTTATCAGCTGCTATTTTGATATTTTAACATAGGTACGTTAACATTAGCATGATAATAAAAATATCAGTCATCATCTTAGTTACCAGCGGACACTGGAGTTCACAATTACTGATAAACTCAAATGATCACGGAAAAGATTATGGGTCACACAAAATAAAATAGGGTCAGTAGTTTAAAGTAAGGAAAGCTTGGACATGGAGCTTGAAAAATCCGGAATTAAGGCCCAAAATACATATATGTTCATTGCTCTCCTTGAGCACAACATTAACAGATATTGTGTAACGGCAACTAGTGTAGTATCTGAATTTTTCAACCCCAACAGTGTCAAAAACTTGTCCGAACACTACTTGGACGCCCTTCAAACTTCGACAGTTGTCAGCCCTAAGTATAAGTTGAACTTTCAATTATTGTTTATCAACAGGTCAAGGATATTTGTAATTAAAAGTAAAACCAAACAGTACTGTGTTTGTTCCAAAACGTTGGTAACTAATTATTGTAAATTGATTATTCACTAGTAATACTTTGATCTGACTATGAATTGCCATGCATTATGATATTGACTGGACTGAACCATATTCTTTTTTAAATTAATAAAAAGGAACTTACCTCATATACATTTGGATGCCATACTTTTGTTAAAAATCTAATGGAGGGTGGTGAATATGGATAATCAGGAGGAAATTTCATATGTGCCTGAAACAAACAAAAATTTCAAGTTGAAAATTTACATTTAAAAAAGGTGGCTTTTTGTATATATTGTATATGAAAAAAATAAAAAAACAAATTGTAGTTGTTTCTGTGTTGGCAACCCAGGGTTTTATAAAACCAATTTTTATATGCTGGTACTTTACCAAATACCATTTACAAAATTATATGTTTACATACATCCTTTTTAAAGAGTTTCTATAAAAGAGCATATATTAGGGTTAGAGTTTAATTGAAATATGTATGGGTATAATTCATTATCATTATTAATAACCTATAAAACTAAGTTTTGTTTAATTTTAGAATTCTAGTAAAGAGTCTGTTTTTCAAAAGGTTTGAAGCTGTTTTGACACATTTTTACTATATCTCAGAATAATTTGCCACCATTTTTCTGTCAAGACACTATTGCACTAATAATATTTGGCATTGTGCCTTCAATGCATTTCAATATCCATGATGTGCCATTATATTAATAAGATTATTAGAATGGAGGGCCTTGTAGAACTGTTGAATACATAGTAGATAGTATATTTATTCAACTGTTCATTACTAAAAGGATGGTATATAATAACTAAATGGATTGCAACGGACCACCCTTTAAAAACTGTTCATATTTGGCATGCATGCCCATTAGAGTAACTGTGCATCATTGGCTTCGGTTTGGTGGACATTAGTTTAAATCTAAATGCACTCAACATTGTATTGAAACAAAGTATTGAAGCTCGAGTTCACTTTGATAAGTTCAGATTCATTTTCATTTATTCACCCCAAAACCTTATAATGCATGGCTACATATCAGGCTATCAAAACATGTCACTTTCCTCAATTGATTTTAAACTCTACTAAAATGAATTAAGGTTTAAAATCAATTAGAGAAATTTGACAGTTTTTTTTTATAATCGCTGCTGTCTAAGATACAGATGCTAAAGTTAAAATATCATCAGGGGCAGTGTCAAGTTCTTCCTTTGTTGCATCATGAATTATCAAAAGATGCATTTCTTTGGAGTCATATTAGCATTTTAAAGATATGCAAGATTTAGTTTTTGGAGAAATAAAATAGGCCTTTTAGTGTCATGTTAATGCATACAAGTAATAATTCTACCTTCCTAAAATCTTAGTTCTTTAACAAAATAACAAAAACTTTTTTGGGAACCTTACTTTAATCGAGGTTTGGATAATAGTTTGATGGACTTAGCAGAACAATACTTAAAATTCTCTAATATCCAATGTTAACCCAATCAAAATTAATATATAATAGAAAACACAGAAGACCTGCTGAGATAATTGAGTGAGGTAGAGAAATTCCAAAAATGTATATGACTCATCTATTTCATGAGTCAAGATTTTAACACATTATATTGTAACCCTTATTATACAAGTTTGTTTAATCCTGGTAGACTTAGGCTAATTTAATAAGGTTATGTATAATTGGATGAGACAAAGAAAACATATTTTGGAATCGAACCTCCTAAAAATTTTTAGCAGGAGAATAAATGGATAGAACGTTATGTACAGCATATTATATTTTTATCAAGTAATAAATGAACATTAGCACTTCAATGCTGATCTAAAATTGTTTCTTTTTTCTGAGGGTACATTTTCATTACTAATATTGTTAAAGCATTAACTTAAAATAAACATTGTCATGCTTCTTTTTATTTTATACTATACTGTTCAAAATCTAGAATTGTGCATAAGCAAAGTAGAACATTTACCCTTGAGTGTTTGAATGTCTCCCACATTGTATTTTTATAGAAAAAATTACATTACATGAATTGACTTTAGGATTGGGTCAATATGGCAAAAAACGCTATTGTCATAGTTTTTACTACAGCAAATATCAAAGTCAGTGAATGCAATAATTTTTGTTATTGAAAAAATTCAATAAATCAGGTCATTATCTCTTCTTTATGAACTAACCTTGAAGTATCCTCCTTGATACAAAGTGTCTGGGGGGCCAAAGATAGCAACTTCCCATTCAAACAAATTGTCTTCACCTAATAATTTCACTCTAAAACCTTCCACAGGCTCCTCCTGGAGACTTTTGTACTCTAGGGCCAAAGCCCTCAGTGCAGAACTGGTTGGAACTGTGCTAGACATTGTCAACTAATAATTAACCTACAATAAAACTAAAATCACTATTTCTATGAGATTCTATAGACATAACACAGCGGAAATCTCTTCGTGGTCCACGTATTCACGAAACATTTCAACTTAGTCAGAATAACAACGACGAATTTTGGTAAACATAGCACCGACGTAGCTCACAGTCATTCACTCACTTTTTACGTCAATACCGTAACCCGTGGCAGTAATATACGATAAAAAAAATAAAAGAATTGACTGAACTACACGGTGACCGTTGTAACAATGAGAAAGCAACCGTCTAAACAATCGCGACTCCAAGGAAAACGGCTGGTGTGATCACAATCATACGGCTGCTTACTGCTGCTTGATGGCAGGCAGAGTTGCCCGACCGAATATTGTAGAACAGCTGTTTATTATTTCCGTGCTTGTTGATTGCGCAGTGCGACAGAGTGAGTCGTCTCGCGCACAATTCCAATATCGACATTTTCAAATTACTAGTGCCCTCTTTCTTAAATGTAAAAAGTTTATATATTCAAGTTAATGTTTTATACATAAAAACATAGATGGCATTATCCTTACTTGCTTTTATTACTGCTGTCACTGTTTCTTTATTAACTGTCACTTTCACGCTACGTCTAATAAACGCAGTGCTGTTTTTTAACTCGTAGATTGCTACGCTTTAACTACATGAACATAAAATCAAGAACCACCGTTAGATGTCGTGGACTTACGTCAAATATGTGCTACAGAACGTACGAGTTTCTAAGATTGCCACTAGATGTCTTTAAGAGTAACTTGTATGAGTGGAAATTAGCTTCATTGATAGTTTAGCTAGACAAATAGGAATGTTTGATCACTGGTTTGATTGAGTAATACTTACTCTGAATCAGCATACATCACTTACACAAGTTTTTACCTTAAGGTCAAAAGTATTATTTTTATTTATTACTATAAAGTACATAAGTATTACTTATTTTTAAAAGTAGCTCTCAAATTTGTCATGTCTAATTTCTCCCTCGTTCTGTGTGTTGACCTAGAGAGGGATCGGCAATCTTTCATGAGACGGAAGACCCAAAAGCTACAATTTCACTGTTTTTAAAGAGCTACTGAAAGACCGAATTTCAATATTACTGTTTGATATTTATATAAAATATTCAACTCTGAATTAACAGAAAAATAATTATTTTTGTAAATGATGCCGCATGCGGCTCATAGGTTGTCTATTTAGACTAAATTACTTGCCGACCGGTGACCAAAGAAAGAACGAAGTTTAGGTAAAATTACTTTATACTAATATTTTATTATTATATCGGGTTGGCACAAAAGTAATGAGACACTTGGTTTAAGTTTTTACTTTTTTAATATTATTACAATAAAAAAAGTTTAGTCAATGATGTAATTATCATTAGTATCTAAGACTTCTTGCCAACGATCCGGCAAAGTTTGGATGCCTTTTGCCCAGAACTCTGATGGCTGTGCCTCGAAAAAGTTGTTCAATTCCGCCTCTACGTCAGAGAAATCATTAAATTGTTTACCCCGCAAATGCTGTTTCAGGGCTCTAAACAAATGATAGTCTGATGGGGCGAGGTCTGGGGAATAAGGTGGGTGGGGTATCGTCTCCCAGCCCAAGTTCTCCAACTGCCGGCGAACCACAGATGCGACGTGAGGTCGAGCGTTATCGTGCAGTAAAACTACATTGACTCGTCTTCGTCGTTTTTTCTTGATAGCGGCAGATAATTTGGTAAGCTGGGTTGAATATTTGTCAGCGTTTATAGTTTCATTGTGTAATAGCTCATAAAACAGTATGCCTTGCGCATCCCAGAAACAGCAAAGCAGAATTTTTCGGCGGTTCTTTTGACTCGGCTTCGGTTGAGTTGGTGGCGTTTCTTCTCGAGGCAGCCAAAAAGCACGACGTGTATCGTTCTCGTAATAAATCCATGATTCATCTCCAGTAACCAGATCTGACAAAAACTCTTTACGTCGGGGGTCGCAGCAAAAGTGACTGACAGATAGCGACACGGACTGCACGACTGGCCTCTGTAAGGATGTGCGGTACCCACCGAGCCAAAACTTTTCGATAACCAAGCTCATGCAGATGGTGTTCCACGGCGTGGTGACTGCATTTAAGTGCTTCCGCTAATTCACGAGTGGTAGCATCCGGATTCAACTGCAGTTCGCGACGCAAATCTTCATCATTCACTGCGGGTGGTCGCCCTGAGCGTGGCTGACTTTCAAGGCTCCTGTCTCCTGATTTAAAACGGTCAAACCATCGGGACACCGTCGCATGGCTTGTACTTCCAGCGCCTAATACATTGTTGATATTGTCAGCCGCAGCCCGCGCACTATGGCCTAACAAGTACTCGTATAAGTATAGTGTTCGAACTTGTCGCTCGTCCATTTTTCTTCAAACTGACTAAACAAATCGCGAGCGCGGCTTTATATATCCTACACCAGAAGTACCTAGAATGTTCTACAACATTCTAGAATATTATCGAAAAAATTGATTTTAAAAAGGAAATGTTATAGATTTTTCTAGTGTGTCTCATTACTTTTGTGCCAACCCAATACCTACTATATTACCTAGATCGCCAGCTGTATTGTAATGAGTTCAGGCGTGGGTGGCGCAAGGCCCGTCTTGTCTTGCCTATACAAGGAGTGGTGGGCGAATGGCTGCGGATCACCTACGCTCCCCTGTCTCCTTATTGCAGTGGAGATTCAATTGATTAATCACTACTTTTACATGTTTCATAAGATTTAGAAATATCTTGCGAGTTAACATTTTTTGTAGTCTAATAATGATGAAAGTAGCATTCCGCAGGTGAAAAAATTTTCACGACGGGATCGTTTACCCAATATTGTCCATACAAACAAATTATTGATACTCTATACTATACTATACACTCGTATATGTTAGGTCTTTTAAAAGATATGGTGGTATGAAGAAAGTCACGTACATACATTGACCTTAAGCACATTCGTTTCTTTTTTTCAGAGTCCAGGAAAAATATCTATTAATATAATAGTATACTCATCGCTTTATTTAATTTTTGATATATCTAGTAACTTAATTTAGAAAAATAGATAAACTAGAAAATTGTACGTTAGTGTCCGAAGGAATTTAACGGTTAAATCCAGTCCTTTTCTGATCATCTTGACAACTGCAACGGAATCCTACAATATGTGTAGCTGCTTATATTGAATGATGGTTCTAATGATGAAGTGCGTGTTGAGCTCAACGTTTTATCATCAGTTCTATAAAACACAGAAAAGTGATCAGGCCTCTTTTTACCATAAGGCACTATTGGCTGCTCAAGGCCTCACGACCAGAAAACGTTATACACTACCTTTAAATATTCGGGTCATTCTACATGAAATCCACTTAATGTACATTTTTGAACATCACGGATTAGAGGGTGCTAATGACAAATGTAGCATAGTAGCTCGGCGACGTACTTGTTGTTAAGCGACTTTTGCAAGGGTCGGTCACGGGATGGGTAACCAAAAATTTTTATCTATCTACTCCTTGCTGCGGTAGTCACGTTGCGCTGTTGGTCTCGATTGCATTTGCACTCGTACCCTCCAATATCTTCCAATCAGCATTGGGCCATCGTAGAGGGTTTTGGCCCATCTTCCTTAACCATCCCCAAGGAGAATCCGTAAGAAGACCTGAGTCCCTGCAATGAGGACGTAAAAGGGCTGATGATGGACGGTCTGATGCAGATTAACGGTTTAAGATGTCTACCGAAATACGGAGTAGCTTGATCATCGCTCGTAGAGCATAGAAGGGCGTAGGGTGATTAACCTGATAATAATTGGTAGATTTTTTGTTAGTGAAAATTATCTGAGCAGGGTGTACAATTTGTTGTATATGTAACATCAAACTTAAGTAACTTATTGCGATCACATTATACTCACATCGGCATGCATTCATCGCAAACACATTATGTAGAGTCACTGAGGCTAACCAAAGATGGTGGCTGCGATCCTTACCATAAATATATGCTAATCGTTGCGCCACTTACATGGAGTATTTATTTAAAGCACCTATGTAGCTTTTCCATTTACATTTATATTGTTAAAAGTGCATTTAAACTTCAAATTTAATTGTACATAAAAAGTCATTTTATTTAAAGAATACAAATTAAAAACTTTTGTTAAATAACGCGAAGAAAAGCCATAAATGTGTGATTGACTATGTAGATCCGACGATCTAATAGAGGTCTCGGGAAGCCGCTGGAGGTGGGCAGCGCAGGACCTATCGTCGTGGAGACCTATGCCCAGCAGCGGGCGTCGAACGATTGTTGTGATGATGTTTAACTAAGATGTGATAAAGAGAAACGTTACAATAATTGTAATGTGTTATGAGATATTAAAAAAATATTCCATTCCGCTCAATGCCATTCTCTGGTATTATAATTCAGTCAGCTCCGGATCTAAGATTTTTTTTAAACCGGAGGGCTATTAGTCTAATTTTAAAATCTGCCCCAATCCCTTTTATTTTGAAGTTTGAAAGATATTCACGAAACTGCGTATCAAACACCTACTGTGATTTTTGAAAGATATTTTTAATTATATAGTTAATTTAACGTTAATTAGAATTGTATAACTAAGGCAAGCGCCAGACGCAAATATTTTTAACAGCTATTGAAAAATGGCAAACGAAAGAGTTGCTAACTGCAATCTTTCGACGAGTTTAGATAAGTCTTTATTGTTTCTTAATCATTCAAAATTCCAAAAACGATTGCGATTTTAAATATTATGTAATTCCATAAATCACTGTTACAATTGCTATGCCTTTAAATGAATCCACTGAGTAGAAATTTGTTAGTGCCCTTCAAAAAGCGGCATCTAATTGCTTTGCAGTTATTTCTTCCAGGCAATTAATGGTGGTAGAGAAAAATAAATGAGGAGTAACAGAATGGGTGCAATAAGGATTCAGATAGATACATCAAAAGAATGAAAATAAAGTAAATAAAGATTATATTTTATACAAGTTTTATCCAAGATTGTGTATGGAGAGAAAATTGTTTTTTACATCTGCAACGAAGGACCTTAGACTAATTCACGACGAGCAAAAATAATACAACATAACAATCAATCGAATCTTTTCCTTTATATTATTGGTAACTATCTATACATATTCCCTTAATGCATTTTGAACATAGCAATAAAAACTCTAAGTACTCTTTAAAAAAGATGTCACGTGAAAATTCTAACATTATTGCGTGTGTAAGACCATTAGACTTTTGAAAATCATTAAATCTGTACAATATTATGTTAAAATAAAAAAGTCAAATACCATTTATTAAGGCTGGCTTTAAAACTGATTTTATTCAGCCTCTATGTCAGCTCTGTTGCCACCTCATTTCTCCAAGTTTATTATAGGCAACATAAAATTTGGGGCCTTTTGTTATTTCATTCAGCTGTTGAAATTGGTATATTGAACGCACTGGATTGCACTTACTACATGCCTAATGTGACTAACGTCCTTTTCCAAGGGACAGTCCCTCTTTTTGGTTTGTTGTCACGTTGTCCCCGATGATAAGCCCGGGACACAAAAAATGACCCGTTTTCAAAATGGTACGAAACTTTTGTTGAACATAGCTATTTATGCGAAATTCATTTGTTTTCCCATTACTTTGGGGTTATTTAAAACCTTATAGGTATTTTAACCGAAAAACAGCGTGTTCGTTTAATCTATACCAGATAAGGCCATCTTTAAATTAAGTCAAAATGGTTTCTCAAAAATCAATGTATTCTTTAGACCAAAAAAAATGGTGACATTATCATGCCTCTTGTAGTGATCAAATCCGTAAACTCTGTAAGAATAAAATACATATTATTACAATTAGTTCTATTATAGATTCAATCATAAAGTCAATAAATATAAGACCACATTTTAAATTTAGGAACTTAAACCCCTTCGGGAGCTGTGTAAGGAGTAGTCCCTGCTGAACCCGGGCCCTTCCCCAAAAAATGCGGTTATTATCGAAAGGGGTTTAGTAGGTATGTCATCTGCGCTTTGACTCTTGGCGGGTCCGATGACACACCCGTCTTGCCACCTGTCGAGCGGCAGGGACAGTGCATAAGCGGCAGATAATATGAGACACTTGATCATGAAGTAGAAACCACAATTACAAATGATTAAAAAAATCTAAAATGTCCGTAGCTATTTGCGACCTCTATAAAGGTATTCGTTTTGTTTTGTATATTTTTTTCTTATTTTTTATACTTTAATAATCTCTATAACTTCGCTAACTTAGATAAGTAAGATAGGTAGGTAATATATTCTTAATGAAATAATTAGGTAATATAATTATTTTCCTTAACTTATGGTTGACCTATTTAATGTTTATTTTCGCGAAACGTCCAGTCATTACTGTAGCTTTTAAACCATTTTTGGTATGAATGACTTCAGCAGTGAGATGTAAGCGCTTACGTGTCTCGAAGGTCTCGTGGGCGACCGAATGCTGCGCTTGCGGCGTCAAGGTGTGACGGGGGGCGCCAGCGCACGGCCAGATTCCGCGAGTCAGTCGCGAGCGACGCGCGCGCACGCAGCGACACACGATACGAACGACTCTCGCGACCATTCCTGCAATACATGGCAATTTTTGACGTTATTATGTGATAAAAAACTTTGCAATTATTCTATTTAAAACAAATATTTAATCGTAATTTAAGAATCTCCTAGTTTTTAGTTTTACGTTCTAAAATCAGTGGGACCAATATGACGATAAAAAATAAAAAGACTAATAAACAAACGAAGTCGGAATCGACTTCGTCTATTACTAGTGCATCTACAAGTAGTGTTCAGAAAAGTAGCACTACGAAGACGGTGCAGCAGACCAGCAATACCTTGCAGAAAGCCAGCTCGACGGGTAAAAAAGTTCGCTATATTGAGGTAAAGGTCGAGGAGGATGATCCATTAATGATAACCGATGTCACAGATCACTCTATAAGCGGCTCTACTATATCAGAATGTTATAATAGTCATCCCCATTATATAATAACGGAAGCACCTTCTATACCTGATCTCTCACAAACCAGACATGAGCACCATGTTAGTGACATGGCGCAGTCAACTACTGGTGAGTTTGTATCCAGCTCTGTTTTACAAGAGTCTTCCACGTCTCACCAACAGAGCTCAAAAAGTGAAACTCATCAATCTTCTACGTCTATTCAACATTCTGACTCAAGTCACAGTCAGTCAATTGACAGATCTATCGACTCTTCGGCTGGCGGACAGACCTTGAACACGGCTTTTATTGAATCGTCATCAAATACACACCCGACGTTATTAACAAGGTCGCAAGGTGCCAATGCAACTGATTCGTTTCTTCAATCTGAACGCCAAGAGTTATTAAATCAAAGTTCCCAAAAATCAAATACCATAACATCTGAAACTATGAGTCAAACAAACCATTCTAATAATCAAAAACGTACTGCTTACATTAATTCGCCGCAACCGACAAAAAGAGTTCAATCAATTAATTCAGACACTTCAAAGTTCTATGGAGGAGAAGGCAGCTTGGATAAAAATGTCAAAACAAAAGAATATACTAGTACATCTCAGACGAATGAGACTAAAAGTAGTAGTGTTGCAAAATCTTCATCGTCTTCGTATGTAGTTGAGATAGTTGATGGTAAAGAACGTATTATAGACAGTTCAAGCAGAGAATGGGGTGATGTACAAGAAAAGGCTTCCTCAGAAGCATACGCCAGTGTCAGTGGTACAGGTATTAAGCCTCAATCTATATACAGTTCTCAAGGTTATGATATGCAAGCTAATTACGATACGGGGAAAGGTGGTCAGAAACCAACAAGTGGAATGACAGTGAAGGAACAATCTAAGCTTATCAAGGATGGAAAAGAAGTTTCTACTCATGAAAATGTTATCACAGAGAAAGACAACTATAAACAACAACAGATTTCATCAAATAAAGACCATCATTCTATTCAAGACCAACAACGTTTTACTACTACCACAAACGACACGTACAGTTCCAATACTGTTAACAGAACGGACAAAAATGTAAATGAAATCAAAAGCAATAAACAAATAGTTTCTGATCGAAGATTGGGCACAAACAACACTGATTCATCTAACTTCTATGGTTATGATGCTACTATACAGAATCAACTAAAAAAGGTTGGTGAAGTTCTTCAAGTCAATGACACACAAAACATTGATTTTTCAACAAAAATTTTGAAAAGTAATACTAGCAGTGCTCAACAGGCGTCTAGTTCATCATACGTATTTGAAGTAGTCGATGGTAAAGAAGTAGTAGTCGACAGTTCTCATAGAGAATGGGGAGATAGCAAAGAACATGCTACTTATGAAAAAGCTCATAATGTGCATGGGACGAATCGAAAGCCTGAAAGTGAATACTCTAGGCATGTTCTTGACAAAGAATCTCATTATGATACTGGCAAAGATGGCATTCCAAAAAGTTCTTCTAAATTTTCTGAAGAATCCGTTTTGTACAAAAATGGACAAGAAGTGGCAGCTACTAGTAATGTTTATGTTGGTGATTTCACAAAGAAAAAAGCTATCACTGAGCATAGAAAAGATACAGAGGATGTTCTAAACAGACGTATTCAAGATACATCTGACACAAACGTTGATTCTACAACATACGAAACAACCTCAACCGATTTCCAATCTCATTCCAAGGAGACTAACGTAAATAAAGTTAACGATTTCTTAACAACTGAGAAAGAGAAATTAGAGCAGCAAAATTTAACAAAAGAAAGTTCGTCTACTTCGACATCGCAAACAAAAGACACTAGAACTACATATGAGAGAAGTACAGGAACGTGGAATGGGAAATTTGTGTATGAAAAAGATGATGATAGACCTAGAAAGCCAAAAGAAACTTCCCCTTTTGGACGACCAGAGCAGCCAAGACATCACTTAAAACGTCAAGATACTGAAGAAAATATCATTTTGTCTTCTAGAGATATTAAAGATTTCACTTCCATCAGTGATTTACGTAAAATTATTGAATCTTCCCAGTATAAGAAAGATGTGACGGTAAGCAATAAAAACATAGTCATCAATAGGAATATTGACGATCGTGTTCTGAAGGAAATAATTGAAACTGTGAAGAAATATCCATTTAAACGAATTAGTAAGGTAACGTATGGGACTAAAATTAACGAAGATGTTAAAGATCTTTACGAGGGAATCGACACCGAAGAAACAACTGTCGTGAATACGATTACCGGTGATACAACCAGAAAATCATTTGAAGTTGAGAAAAATATTAGTCAAATCGAGGTCACTCGATACATCACAGAAAATGGAATAACTAGGAAGATAACGACGTATGAGGATGCTAAAGAAGATGATAAAGTTAGAACTAACGTCTTCGTCGACAAAAGTGCGGTAGACTTCGAGAAATTGGTGAGTGCGTTGTTTTTTATTTGAGTATTAAAGTGGAGTGCTTATTTAGATGATTTATTACGAACCATTTTTACAGCGAGATGTCCAAACAACTGAAGACGTGATTCGAGAGTACGACGTGGTTGACAGAGCCATTACTGACACCAGGAGAGAGGACACCACCGTCAGCACCGTCTACGATGAAACCATCGACAGAAAGACAGTGCGTGACGACAGGACCATCATTGAGAAAAGCGTCGTTGTTGATGAGACCAGACCTAAACATGGCGGCCCCAAGAAACCGGAGCATATCCCTAAGGAGCAGTGCATATGCGAAATGTGCACTTGTGGGTGAGTAAATCTAATTCTTTATAAGGTGCTTTGGGGAAATCGGAAAAATTCCGATAATGACATTAAAAAAGCAATATTTGTTACTATCTAATTTAAAGTATTTCCATCTATTAAAAGGTTTATTTTTATTTGTTAACTTTATCAACAGTTGATAATAAAACAACGCCTGATTTGGTGGTAATTCGTCACTTTCGGAATTTCTCTGCTTTTGGTATTATCCCAAAGCACTATAATGCAGAAAGAGCTTTGAAATTCAGGTATAATTCGTCACACCTTTTGATATTCAATGAAAATTTTATCCGTTTTTAAATGCGATATTATTCTCCTTTGGATTACAATACAATCAAACGATTGTCCAATAATTGACGGCAGCAAATAGGTAGTCGTGTATGCGTAGGATATGTTGAAATTGGTGTATTCTATTATTGTTAGTGACACAATTCTTTCGGATGATAATGCAGCAAATGAGAGTATTAGGTACTAGGTATGTACAAGGTTATATCATTGATTCATTCAATTTATGTGCGTCATGTCAACAAACAGTATTACAAATGAACAGTTTTTCTCGGATGTAAAATTATGGGATACGTCATAATGAAATAAGTTATTATTAATAGAAAATGAGTATTATATGATTATTAATTCAGCATCATACATTCGTGTTTTGATGACCCACTTGTTTAAATAAACACTGTATTTTGAATATGCCATTCAGGACGTTACTGAGTTTTGTTAGAATTTTGAGCCTATTTTTATCTTGTTGTTTCGTAATGTTATCTTGACATTATTATCAGGTTCAGTCAACAAGATGTTATTGTCTTAAAAATTTTTGGAGTAAATATAAAATGTGATGAATATATCTCAAAGAAGTTTTAACTGTTATTCTTTGATTTATTTTTTTTCTTCGAGATTTGTATATTATTAAGTAACGGTAATTCGCAATCAAAATTATTTACCTACTTAAGTGGCTATATACTTAAGTGCAGTAAAAAATAACAGGACATAAGAATAAACGAATAAAGAAATTCTGAAGGAAGACATTCCATCCGTAAAATATTAATGTGAGATTATCCTAAATAAGAAATTGTTACTAGCTACGGCCATACATAAAATCCGTTTAATGTTGCGAATAATGTATTTAAAGATAATAAAAAAAACTAATGTTTATTATCTGAAATTGTTGAATTACCAGTAGTTAAAAAAAATATACGACATGTCATACTAGTTTTACAGAGTATATAGACTCGCATATCTTTTATAGTTTTTATTCAAAAAACCATTTATTCTTATTTGGTGTAGCTTTATTCTTCAATAGCTGTCATTTTCACTTCTTACCTCCTTCATAATATTACCCATAAAGATATATCACCTCTGTGGTCGCGCGGTTCGGATGTCGGTGTCAAGGTCGTCATTTCTGCGTTCTGAAAACGATTCTCGGTCGAGTCAATGAAGAAAACAGATTTTCTATCTTTCCTCGGATCTGGATGTTGTGATAACTTAGTTGTTTCAGATTTCTATAATACAAGTTTGGGGTTTACACCTCCTTTTAAGATTTACCAACTAGAAATATAGATCCATCTGCAGATCTACAAATAGTCAATAGGACAAACAGACGACATGGTTACGTAACCAACGTTAACTAGTCGTGTTGGTTTTTGTACGTGACTTGGTAACTGTTGAATTTTTGTCTCGCTCATTTCAGATAACGCTTCACGGTTTTTATATTTTAAAGTTATTATTTACGCTTGTCGATTGTTAAATTGTCTTCATCCTATGCTCAACACGACTAATTTTATATTTTGCGGCTGATTTCCCGAGAATTTTTCGTAGGTAAAATTCGTTCAGTAGTCTCAGAGACATAGAACATAGCTCAGAGACTATTGAATACAAATAATAAATAAAAAACTACCAAATCTATGCTTTTTATAAGACTTATTATTAGTATAGATTAATATCGATATAGCGTTCTCAATGCATTAGGTACAGTTTTTCTAATTTTCATAACACAGACACTTCCGCATCCAATAATATATTTATAGTGTATATTATTTTCGTCGCTCCATATAGAAATATAACTGAATAACAAAAAAAATTTTGAATATAATATAAAAAATCCTTAATATTCGATATAAATACCCCCGAAAATGAACATTAAGATACAAATAACAGGTGTATATGTGTATGAACACGCATTTGTTTCTATTTACAAATTGTATAGTAATCATCTGGCTAGTTGCCCGCTAGGAAAATATCACTACTACTGTTTACAATGCTCATAATGTCACGGTCATAATATTTATACAACTCTTATCTGACTTACCTGTTGAGTTATTTAGAAATGAATTCAAAGAAAAAGTTACATTTTGTATTGATTTTATTTCCGGTTGAGCGAACTTATTTTATAAAGGACCATTTTCAACCATAATAGTGTAGGCCTCCTTCAATCTTCTTTATTCTTTTTATTCTTATTATATTTGGGAAACAAAAACTATTATTTATAAATTCAAATAAAACATTTTATAATAGCACAAAAATTAGTAAGTTTTGCCACTAATAGTTTTAACCACGTTTTAACAATAAACATGTTAATTGTCATATTTATGAATTAATTTTGAATAATCACAATAATATCATTCAATGTAAAGGTTTTCTATTTGAAACTAGAAGATAACATTATTATACCTAGGGCCGGCCAGTCCATTTGGGCAAAGTAGGCAACCGCCTAGGGCGTTCATATTTGGATGGCATAGCAAATAGACTATGTTTGCTCTAATTATTTGAACCTTAAAAATTCAACATATTTTGTTCATCGAATATAACTATAAATATAAAGTCCGAGATATAAAAGAGTACAAAATATTCAGTAAAAATCCGGTTTCATTGAGCCGTCGGCGGTAACTATATCCAAATAAAATAATACACTTGCTGTGCTATTTAGTTATAAAAACAGCGCTGTCAAACCACAGAGGTAAAATCAAATAAGTCTTATAAGTTACTATTTTATCACTGCTAATACCTTAACAACAAATGACGGAATATCATGAGTCATCTCCCACGGGTAATGTTGAAGCAATAGCCTTATAAATAAGCTTTACCATACAAACGTAGGTGGTGTTCCGAGCAACAGTCATTAGGTGCTGCCCTCGATTACCGAAACTCGTTTAGATACTATATCTGGAACGACAGTTCGTTTAAATAGCTGTTTAAATCAAAAAGGATTATTTTAAATATACTTTGGTATTTATAGCTACTTATTTTTTTAGACTAAAATGCACTAACATGTAACTAAAACGTTTTATGGTAGGGAAAAGATTGCGTTATGATCTCTTTTTCTGAGAGTATGGAATGGAATAAGGAATGGAATAAATCCTTTTCAACTTTATATAGTTCGATAAATAGGTATAGTAAATAAAAAGGAATTGTCTCGAATTTCGATGAAATTTGACAGTAATGATATTGTTAATTTGAAATGCCGTACTTATGTGTTGATAGGACATTCATCAGAGTCTGTGTCCTTTCTTTTGCAAAACCATATATTTATTCTCTTGCAAATTAACTTTCATTTCGTTTTATGGCATGTTTAGGTTTGATATCTCTACTTTCAACATTTATTAATAAACAGAAGAGTTATAAAACTAAAATAAAGCCTATAAAATAAAATATACAATAGTGAATGCAAAATTTATCGCAAATAACAATTAGAAAATTTATCTTATAAATTGAAATCCAAGGAGTTCAAAATATAAAAATTATACATCAACCTTGAGCTTGATTACATTTGGATAATCCTTGTGTGTAATAAATATAGTGTTGTGTGTATAATTTGTTTTTAACGATGATTGTCGTTGACCTTTCATTTTGCAGCCATTTTGAACGAACACAAATGCGTTAAAATAAAACGTTTGTAAATAATAATGATGATTATAATACAAATAAATTGTATTGAATTTCTGATACTGTTCATTTGCTTTTAAAGCACGAAACATTAAGTGTTAATAATTTGAATTTCGCTATTTTTTCCGCGACTTCGCCCACGTAAATGCCTATGCCATTTGCGTATGATACAGATTCCCGTAGGTGAAAGAATTTTTAAAATCAGCCCAGTAGTATGAAAGTCTATTAAATGCAAACAAACAAGCAAATCTTCCCTCTTTATTATATTAATAGAGAGTTATACTACTACTTCCTAATTAAATTAAAGAAATAACATAGGTAGGTAAATAATCGAAATCGATATCGAAAAATTTTTTACTTATAACTTTATTCATGTTCTTATTTTATAGCAGAAATCAACGAGTAGTTATTGGTCACGCTCACGTGTCGTCACGTGTATTTAATCGTCATTTTATACGTTAGTAAATAAACGAGTCATACATACGTTCATAATATTGTATATTGTGAATAATCTTGTGTTTTATTAATTCATAAATCACATTTAATAAATCAACTTGTAAGTTTACTTTTAGCTTTTTTTTATACTAGACGTTGAAGAAGGCGTTGCTTAGGTACTGTTTTATTCTTTTGTAGTTACGCTCATCGCATCAAAACATCTGTATAAATAAGTCGCTTGGAAGTATAAGATACTTATTACTATTACTTTCTAACATCGCCTCCGACGTACACAAAGACTCGATCTTGTAACTAACGCCTTAGTATACAAAGACAAAGCGACGCGAAAGCCGAATTCTGTTTACCGTAGTGAATCCATCCAAACCAATAGTTCATAACCTTTTAGTAAAGTAGTAAGGACCGTTTCTATATTGCCAGCTCTAGAAACAGCTAAATGGTTCGCCGAAATGTATCAAAGCCATATTTCATGGCAGTTTTATTACAAAACCAAGCGTTGAGCTGTAAATATAGGTACTTACGGGTATTGAAAATGTTGTAACTGAGCAACAATAGTGGATTTGAATTTTTTCTTCTTTACCAATTTTCAGATAACGTATCCAAACCGCATACATTGTACTTAAATGCAAATTGTATATAAAAATTGTATGTTGCGAATTTGTCACGCAAAAGTCATATTTGTGAATATTATCTGTGCATCAGAGGCAGTGACAGGTTCTGCTTTCGATTGCATCATAAATTATTCGAAATTTAGAGTCGTATTATCGTTTCGAAATCAGACGAATCAGACTTACGGTGCCCGAGAAATAGAGTAGGTCTTCCGTGTTCATTTCGGTATCGTTCCGTTTGCCGTGTGAGACCCAGCAACCACTCTCGTACTAAATAGCGAATTACTGACCGAACCTTATGTTATGTATATCGCTTCGTTTGGCTTCGTATTCACAGTGCGCTACAATCGTAAGTTCGACGACATTCTATTTCGCCAAGGACTTTTGTAAATATTTATTCTATTTTTGTATCACATTTTTCTATGTCGGTAGGTATTTGTGACAGTAAAATGCAGCGTATGCTTTATTTCGCAACGCTACCATATTCAGGTTGTTACGTTTTATTGTTGTTTATTGTAATATATCACGAAATGTCGTGTGACAGTAAATAACAAGTGAAGGGCATTTGCTAGTTCATTTAAAAGTTAGTTTGGAAATAATGGACTTTACAAATCGCTAAATGGATTTTTATCTACACGTTGCTCTAAAAGATGACCGTATTTCATAGGTGACATAGGTCACCAGCGTACGATGTAGTTTATAATTTTTAAAATTGGTCCAGAAGTTCCAGAGCCTATTTAATGCAAATAAATCAAATATTTCTTCTTTAATAGTATTAATAAGATATGCTATTTAAATAAAAATCAATAGCTTAATGTGTTCCTAATCGTAAAACTCGAAAAGAGAGAGCGAAAATACGACGAAAATAAATTTAGTGTTCTCCAGATCAACGACTCTCTCTTAATATTATAAAGAGGAAAGACTTGATTGTTTGTTTGTTTACAATGAATAGGCTCCGAAACTACTGATCTTATTTCACATATGGGAACCTACATTATATGCGCGTGACATAGGCTATAATTTAAGCGGGCGAAGTCGCGGAAAAATAGCTAGTAATATTATAAAACATAAGAGGAAAGTACACCTAGTTGCTTTTAACAACTTCACCATTGTATTGATAAATGGTAGTTGTTCGTACGAGTATTTTACATAAGTTGATATTAAATATTCTTAGTGGAACTAACGACTATTTTTAAAGCTACGTAATCTTTATAATATTTCATAGCATACCTATTAAATCATCCATTGACTTGGAAAATTCACGCGAATTTGTATTGTGTTATTGTTTCATATTTTTAAGGACATTTCATATATAGTATACATATTGAAAGGGAGTCGGAGAGTAAGTTTTTTGACGTTTATGTTCACTGTCGACCGTGAGTATGTTAAGATTTTAATAGGGAAAAATCCGGTATAGCGCTCTTAGCGGTAATTAGCAAGAACTATAAATCTCCAATACAAATGCATGACGTGCTAACTAGTGAAAACTTATACTTACCACTCAGAAAGAGCTCATTTCGTCTTTCTAATTGTGATTAGTAAGTGTCACTACTGAAATATTGTTTTTTTTTTTGTTTCAATAAAATGGAATATTTTTGTTTGGTGTCGTCGTAGATTATATAATATCGGTTTCGTTTAAAGGCATAGTGTGGAGTAAGGAAAGTTTTTACTTTCACAAAATTCTACGTTAAAACAAGTTCTGATTTCTTCTTAGGTTCCTAGTTCTTGTCAGACATAAACTAGCTAAGTGTCAATAAAAAATCGGAAAGCTTTTAAGTACAATCTTGTTTTCCACGTGAAAGTTGTCAGATAAAATTTGTTTTTTAGAACTCATAAATCAGTAATTGATATTAACTATTTTAGGGTTCCGTGAGTCAAAAGAAAAAAGGTAGCTTTTTAATTACCTAATATATCTCGTTGTCCATTTGTTCGTCCGTCTGTCAGTAAATTTGGGTCGGTGACTTTAATTATCTATGTTACATTCATAAATATGTAATAAGGGTTAATTTTCATTTGGTACTTATTCGGAAAAATACAGTTGGCGCTAAAAATCAACAAATAGAGTTTTTAAACAAATTTAATGACATTTAACACTTAGAATAGAGTTCTAAATAGTTTATCTATTAATAAGACTCACGAATGATTTAGATATTAGTCATTCATTGCACAATGTTAGCGTTTGTCGAGAATATATTTTATTATTATTTGATTTAACAATACAAAATCAATCTTTAAATATTATGTTAAAGATAAACATCAATGATTTCAAAAAGATTGTAAAGCAATTGTAAATAGCGTTAATAATGCCCTGTTTTTCTTTTCACAAAAATTTTCAAATCTGGATTTCAGTAAAATCATTACCTATTTCAAATTAATGTTATTAACTGGGATATTTAATTGCTTTTCCGTGTGGTACAGATAACCGTACCAGGCGTAGGCGAGCACCGTTTATATGGGAACACCCGTAACTATCTAATATACTTGAAACATTGTGCTTTATGAACATAACAAATGGTTTTGAGAAACTAGTATTCAGAATATTTTGTATGTGTTCTGTAATGTCTTTCAACCTTGCTTTTAAAGGTAGATGCAAGTAAAGGTTTTATTTATGGAAAATATAAGTAAAAAGAAAACGAGATGAAAAAACATAAGTAAAAAAAACCCTACAATGAGACGTCAAAAATTGTTTTCAAATAATTAAACGCAAACAAAGTATGCAATATCGCTACGGTTGCTTATTAAAATTTCGAAATAATTCTCTGAAGACCGAACTCTTAAGAAGCAAAACGAAAGAACTAAATAAAACTGAGAGGGGTTAGAGTAAAAAATATTTTTTTTCCCATATAAACTACAAACCAATAGAATTTTTCATTTTAGTCATTGATTGTTTATGTAACAAAAAAGGTGACGTATATATAAGTTATTCTCCGTGAAGGCAGTTATTTCGTCGCAGCTATTTTTAAGTAATATCGCTGGTGAAGGTGTTCTGTGATTTTTTAACTTTATCAACGTGAACTTTGGATATTACTTTGACCTACAGTTGAGATAATTATTGTGCAGACAGTTTCATACATCGTCTACTAATATTTACCCATTTATATTAAGGTATTGATCATTCAAATTAATTCAGGTATTAAAATAATCTGTAAATTATTTCAGAAGTTAGACACGGCAAACTTATAATATCCCCCAATTAGCGTCGGGGGTTAAAAACGAAGAAAAATAAAATAAATAAATATTAAAAAAAACACATGTATTACTTGCTAATATGGAAATATATAACGAAGGGATCACAACACCCAGACTCCTAACACAATATTGACGCTAGAAAGCAAACACATAGTAAACCCACAAAACCAAAATTATTCTACAGCGCAGATATATTTTTAATCGACTTTAGGGTTATAGGTAAATAAAATAACACCCAAACGTAAGACAATATAGAAAAGTTCGACTTATTTATAATAGAATAGATTGATTTCTTTTTTGTTTTCAATAATCACTTTTCTTTCGTTATATTTCAATAATACACTTGGAAATTATAATATTTAATTTTATTTATTCGAAGGCAACCTGAAACTTGACATATGGATAGAAAACCAAAGTATTGTTTTATTTGTTACGTGGATTTTCATTCGATTGGTTTATATCAAACCTTGTGACCTAGAAACTCGTAAGTGGAGAGACATGTCTAACCCCGCACCGTGGTCGTTCTGGGCCACATTAATTATTAATAACAATTTCCAACTTTAGTGACTGTCAGATAGATTTCAAGGAATAATTTTCTCATAGTATTGTGATCGATTACTTATATAAAACATGGTTTGGTTTGTAATGAACAAATTATATTATACAATTTTGGATTTAGTGAAATATACATATGAATTTAAAATTAAATTGTTTCATATTCTTAGTGTTAGGTATCCCGAAATGAGATGAACATATTCTTAGTCTTAGGTATCCCAAAATGGGACCTTAGGAACCATTGAATTAGTTCGTCCGAGCGAGAACCAATAGGCCTGAGGAATCTCGGGTACCCGGTTCTGGTAATATTTCTTACATAAGTTTTTTTATTCGTATACATAAATTTATATTTAAAGGAATTAAAAATTATACAAAGTAGTTTTAAAAATCGATCAAATGTAACTCGGATTCACACACGAAGGGTTCCGTAGTAACGACTAAAAAAATACGTTTTGGGGCCCTTGAATATTTATTTTATCATGTTTTTTAGTATTTGTTGTTATAGCGGCACCTGAAATACATCATCTGTGTGTGACAATATCAACTGTTAACTATCACGGTTCATACAGCCGGGTGACAGACGGACAATGGAATCCCGTTTTTTACCTTTTGGGTACGGAACCTTAAAAAATGAAAGAAAAGAATACGTAAGCAATTGCTACTTATTGTAGTAATAATTATAAAAATGTTAGTTGTTTTCTAATTAGAATTAACGATAAAGTAGCTTTGCTATTCTGTGAAAATACTTGATTTATTTGCTAATTTTATTTAAATAAGTAATAGTAACAAAAAAGTTTCAATGAAATAAAACTTTTTTGTTTTGAAGTAGGTTTTATTTAAATGATAATGCTATGGACAGCGTTAAATTTTTAACAAAATAGCACTGGCATGAAGATATAGATTTATGATCAGATTAAATGTTTATGATTAATATAAATTGGAATTTCTATTGAACAAACACGTTCAAGTATTTTAAATAATGGCCTTCGAAATTAGACGTAGTCTGGTAATGTTTTTTTAATTGTTTTTGGATGTCCAGAAAAGTAGGTAGGTAATTATTATGTATGTTATCTACCCTTAATCTCGGGTTTTGGTCTGACAGTATGTATACGCCTCACCTGTCTTTGAACTTATGTTCACAAAAATATTTGTTACGATAACATTGAAGTACTTCAGTCACAAATCATGCTTTCCAATTCGACCTTGCGTGTGCAACAATCAAACTTCATACTAAAATCTGGAGTATCCAAAGCTTAATAATTAAAAAATAACTTCTATTGAATAAAACCTCTACGGTATCTATGATGTAACATTAAAATGTATAGTAACAACTTAGTAAAAATGCTATTTAAAAAAAAATGTTTACTAGCAATTACAGAGGATAAGCAACTTTGGCTAAGGTTTGTGATTGGATAGGTGATCAAAAATGAACTGCTTGATAAGGCACGGTAAGTCGTTGATTCTAGCGGTATGTGTTGACTCAAAGACTTGACTTGACCTGTTTTGGTTTAAAACTATGACTACGAAATAATTGTTTATAGGTAAGCATGTTTATAGGTTTTATTTCATTAACGGTGAGCTCGATGTTGAGTTATAGACCATTTTCAATGGAATAGTGTAGCTTATATAATTGAGGAGCTAACTAAAGTCATGGTGAAGATGAATAATTTTGTTCCATTAATCATTTATTTAGAATCAGAATGAATCAAAATAATCTGTGGGTGTATCGTGATTTACCGCTCCAACGGTCCGCAGACATGATAATCGCGGAAGAGCGGAGGCGTGAAAGCCGTATTGTGTCAATATGTGCGCGGGCGCATAAATATTTGTCCCTAGTCTTGATTAATACACAACTAAATAATATAATGATTCATTTTAAATTGTTATTACGGAAATGTTAGGGCTAGCATATACACATCTTTTCAGTATTCCATAATAGTTATCGGGGCCCATCTGACAAGATACTGGAGCGTTTTGACTAGCCTTTTGGAGAGTCCCGCACTGCAAAGCACTAGTCCACGGTCGTGTAAATGCTAATACAGTTCCCTTCATTAAAAAGCAATACGGAACAGCGGCTTCACCGCGTAACTAAAGCCGCGTTTCATTTGTCCAAACGCCATGAATAAACTGTCAGGTTGATATATATAAACTGTTAGCAAACTAATTAAGATTGGCCTGTCTAATTTTAGATCTATACAGTACTTTTCTGTAAAAAAAAACAGCCACGATCTCTGACAACTTTATTGCAGTAGCATGGAGGTTTAATTAATTAAAACTAACTTCAAATGATAACAAAGGTTTTATTTGATTGGTAGGTTATATGAAATCTCTATGCGAGTTCGAGGCTGATTTTATTACAGAATAGCGTAGATGATTGGTTTACTGACAGTTGATCTATCAACCTGATAAATCATTCAGAGCTGCATTTTGATAGATCAATTAGGGGTTCAGTTATGCGGTAGAGCCGCGGGTAGGTTATTGTAATACATAACAGTCAGTTATTGATAATGAAAGAAGTTACATTATGTTGTATAAAACTGAAATCGGGGAAGAGATGTGATGCAAACCTTCGTTTATGAGACTAGGATCTGAAGCTATTTGATTATAATAAGGTTGTTTTTGTAGTGAGTGACATGTGCGTATGATCAGTCTCCATGACGGAGAATAAAACACTCCATAGTAGCACCGTGTTATGTGTTGCAGAAAGGTCTTTGTACTCCCGTGACTTGTTGAGTTGTGGCTTAAATGAAGATTCCTAAACAGCTATCTAATGAAAAAAGGATAGAGTTGCATAATAAGTATTAAGTAGTAAGCTACACTCTACTAATGAAATATTTTGTAAGCATTTATAATTCAACATAATGAAATTAGTATCTTGAATAGTGGATTTGTTGTGTGGATAGTTCACAAAATATACATAAAATAAATTCTATAAATAATATTTCATATCACACGATTCACAGGATTTTTGTTTTATTGAGAATATCATGCAATACGCGTTCATAAACTTTAAAACCTTTTTTAAATATTTTTCATACATTCGAAGTATCAAATGTGTTTTTTTAATATAACTGCAAATGTTTACTATGTGAAATATCAGTTACATAATAGGTGTTTAAAATTCAGATTAGGAATTCATTGGGAAATTCTTCTACTCAAAGCGTTTTTTAAAACAATAGAAAGTCGGTATTGCTTTATCGAAGGTAAGTTTCATTGTTATAGTAATAGTAGGGGTGTAGCCTTTCAATAAAGTCTATCAATGAACGTGAGCTGATTAGTGCCGCAGACTCGTCATTCAAGGCACGTATGTTCCTTAGAAGGTATGACAAGCTCGATAGCCATGTTTGATTTCACTCCCAGGAATTGTTTCAAGGCGATCTAGATTTTCCTACGGTGTTTTTCTACTTATTCAATTCAAACTGAACTCTGAGATGCTTCAATTCAATTTCAATCAAAACTGAGATGCTTTTCGGCTTTTTGGTATATTAACCTAATAGTACTTGTAAGTTCTATTCATCGTGAAACTATTTCCACAATTTTTATAATATTAATCGCATCCATGTCAAATTTGGTAAATTATTTTCTTTAATCGTCGATACTCATTAAAAATGAATAATGTAGAGTACATTCATAAATCATTGCTTGTAAACGCAAGACTGGCTAGAAAACTTCCATACTGTTGACCTGTCATGTGAAAGACAGGTATTGTATGTAAATACTGGGTCATACGGTTTCTTGAAGGAGCGTCATCAAAAGAATTCCATATATCATGAGATTCTTTTGGGGACTTTTGTAAGGGCCCGATCTAAGCAAGAGAAGCAAAATGCCCACAGAGTGGCAAAAATTAATACAAATATTCTAAATACTTTGACTTTTTTTCCACGGCGAAAACACTATTTACAAAAATGTGTTCGTAAGACAGGTTTTTTTCAATCTCACTTTTATAACTATGTTTAGAAAACATGCCAGTAATACCTCATATTTTTACCTACCACATCTTCTTTGGAAAAGAACACAATATTGACTAGGTATTAACAAAGAAACAGCTGTATCGGGCATTATTTTTAACAGTGATAATTACTACACTATTCTTAAGAGATTATTACATATAGGTAAATGCCATTTCAACATTAGAAATCTGAGATTGCTGTGAACATCTAGAAACGTTATTAACTAACAATATAGATAACGTAATGCGAAGCTGCAGTGCAATTATAATTTCTTGGTCGTATAATATGAACCCTTATATCTACATTGTGATTGACTGCCGTCTGTCGTCGTAAAAGATAATATCAATCTAGCAAATGCAACGGGTAAATAGTGAGACATTAGTCGCCCACTCACAATTCTTCAATTGAAAAATATTCCTCGCCCGAACTAAATTGACCTTTATGACGTCCTGCGTCTTTAGCTCGTTTCATTGTGTTGTTGATATCGAATGGACTAGTAGAAAATTACCGAATATGGAAAAGTAAATAAGTATTCCGAATTGGAATACTGAAATTGCTTTTTAAATTGTTCTTTGTAAAAGAAATTGATAAACTTTGAAATCAATCAAGCGAATTTGCAAATAGATCACAGATTTCTTGATAATTTATATTTTGTTACAATTTTTTTCCTATTAGGAACAATCAAAGACGAAATTATAATATTCTGTAGGTACTAGAGATTGTATTCGAAAGAATCATGTCCCTTTTCCATAAAATGATTGACTTGTCGAATGTTTTTTTTTTAAAGATTGTGTTTATTAGTGATAATTAAATTAGTTTTTGTTTTAAATATATCTCATCTTTTTATCTAAATACCAGGGAGATTTGTAATTAATGTTTTGAAGTTATATCTGCTGTCAGAACTTGAGATATATGTGAAGCTATACGTTAAAAATCAATGCACTGAAATAAAAGCTTTTTATAGTTAAATCGTAAATGTGGACATAAGTTTATATGTAATTGATAATTTGCACTTTTTAACATTAATAAGGAAAATATTTTTTCATAGTAGATGAAACGAAACGTAGCAAACAGTCATTGTAGGGTCCGAATTGCATAGGGGTAATATTTAGAAAATATATATCAGTCTCAGAATTTTTATCCTGGCTTTATTTTGAGACTTGATCACCTGATATCTAATAAGCTACATTTTGAGATATTTCGCATCACTAGACACGTTAGTTAATGTTTAGGTCAAATTGGACATGTTTTTTGGCTACTTTCCCCTAAGTTGTGTCAACAGGTGCTTATGACTGAATTTGTACTCGTAACCTTTGTTAGCCAGACTCTACAATTTGAGTATTTAATTTATCAAGATAAGTATTCGTTAGATGCGCTGATAAGTATATGTATCTTCATCAATATTTTGGTAATCTCACTAATAATTCGAAAAACTGATTAAACTTTCGATCGAGAGAGGGTGAACTTTAACTATTGTACAATGGATTTTTTTAAATTTATTTCAATAAGATTAGGTTGGTACCTAATTGTATTGGTATACAGCATTGTCAATGCAGAATTTATTAATCATAATAATAATACCTAGATATTAACACAAATGGAAAAGGTTTCAGTTAAACAAATTAATAAAGTGTAGTTGAATTACCAAAGTGACGTCTTGAATGACCTTTGGATAAATTTGTAGGGATCGATCCGACTTTGTAATACAAGTGTGTCAACAAATAAGCGCTTCGAATCCATTTGCTGACTAATTAAAGAATCGGCCAAAGTAATAAAAGTGCTGACATAGTTTTTGTAAATCCTTGAAAATAATAAAATTAAACTTTTAATTTAACGCAAAAGAATACGACCTGCATTTCGCCTTTAGCTTTGGTCATCATGCGTTTATACCTATAGCCTTGAGCACGAGGTTGATTTGATAAATCACGAGTTGCATTCGCCTCTGCGGTTTTCGAATGAACCATTGACTTGATTTTTACAATACTTATTTAAATATAAAGAAACAAAACAGCGCTCAGTGAAAATAACTGTTTCAAAAGCTTGTTTCTGCGCGTCCGATTATCCATAAATTAGCATAAACATTTTAATCAGTACAATGAGCATATCTAGTTGACGTTCATTTGTTTCCGCGTTATTTTTGTTAACAACGGAATTTCTCATGGCCTGGAATAGCCGTCGCGTGAGAGGAAAGCTGGCATTGTAAACAAAATCGGCACGTCAATTAGAAAGATACGTGACGTGTAAAATGGTTCAGGCTGCGACCTCAGACGTCTATACACGGCGATGATCTCACCGGCTGAGCTAACGTCCTCGCGAACAACCAGTTTCTTGTTTACTTGCCGATGTAACTTAACGTTTTTGAACGCCGAACGAAACATTACGTCATCTGCAACATTGATTCGCTTTTCTTCTGTATGAGCTTTGGGACTCAGGATTTTGAAATAGCTTACATTCTTACCTCTTTTTACCTTCTTTGATAGTAATACTAACATTGTTTTGTTTGTCAATCGTCATTGGTGTTTTATTGTTTCATTCAAATTATTGAATTCTGCAACTTTGTATGCATAATATCTTTCCTTGATAAATACATAAGAAACTGAAGAAATATTTTATCTGTATATTCCTGAATTCATTTCATTATCTGAATTCAAGATTTTTTTGTAAAGTAAGATAAAGTTTGTGAGTAATTTTTATGATATTATTTTTCGCGAAAAGTAATCACTGTCGATCTATTAATATAAATAAGGCTATCGTTGTCTTGATCTGAGGTCTCGATAACTACAATATACATCAGTAGAGAATAGACTACATCAAAAAAGCTTTTGGCATAGCAAGTTGTCAAGGTGGTCCAGCCTACATGAGGATAACATTGAAATGCAGAACAATTTGCCGCTACAAAATAATCGTTAGTTTGCACTTTTTTTTAGCATGTAATTTGAAGCATGAAGGTTGGAGTCTGTATTTAATAAATAGGCACCTACCTTAACCTTTTTATCTAAAGTTTTGACACCTTTGATTAATGAAATAAGTATAAAGTTTATTTGGAAGGCTATTTTAAGTTTTATTTATTTAAGTTCTTAGGAAGCTTTGTAGGAGAAGGCACTCGCACAACAGTCCGTTTTGACGATATCAGTGACCGAGAGGCTCGCACGCCGATTTATGGTGTCCTACCCCAGATAATATTGAAAACCATATTATCCCCGGTCTGAGTATGTGGTACAGCACGTCAGCCTATACAAAAATGACAAATTTATCCACTCGATTTTAAACTTTAATACATTATAGGTGAGTTCAAAATGTCCCTTGGCCTGTTTGAAAGCTTCGTGATCTTTGTACTAGTGTTTTAGTTCCTTAGCTTATCTAAGATCTTGTCTAAGAAATTGGATATTGTCTAAGAAATTTAAAAAGAAAGTTAAACTTAATAAAAAAATATTTGATAATTTTATTTCTAAATGGGTTTGCACGCTAAGCTTGTCGGCTTTCGGCTAGACCGGTATAGGCCATATGGCCGACGACCTTGTTTTGTATCTACATAGACTGACAAATCAACCCACACCTTTATGTTTCCGATTTTTCATACGCGGTTTCGGAAAGATAATACCATATTGCATCTGTTTGTTGAGATAAGATTTGTTATCTATCTATACACCTTTTTCAGTAATCATGAAGGTCGATGAACTGTATTGCTCTAAACCAGAGGTTCTGCGTGCAAAACTTTTTGGTAATTTACATTCAAATTTTTAGTTTAAGGAACTGTTGTTGACGTGCTACGCAAACCTTTTTGTTAATTTAAATTCAAAATACTCAGTTTAAAAGTAAAAATTATTAAAAAAAATATACAAAAATGTACGGCAAATATACAAATATGTATGTTTTGTGATTTCCTTACGTACCTGGTACCTTACTTCCTTACAGAACCTGTGCTTAGTGAGACAGTGTCCGTAAAAGACTGTCTTACCAAGGATTATTTGACTTGATATGCGGTGTCAAATGTAGATAAAGATTCTATGTATCTATAAATCAACGGACCACTTGAGATGCTTTCAGGGACCACCACTGGTCCGCAAACCACTAAGCAACCGTATTTATAACATGAAAGAAACATGTGGAAAGATTAGCTTCTACTTGCGTGTTTTCTCAGCCTTAGAAAATATTTTATAGAGATAAAAGTATTGCTTAATAGGGATGACGACTGGGTAAAAAAATGCAATTCTATTTATTCCGTCAGACAATCAAATAATAGAAAAATATTAGATACGTATTTTTTTTTACTTCAATTTAACAAGAAATGGTTTAGATAACAGGCATTAAAGTTGAGGATTGGGGCCTCGCTACGTCACAGTTGAGTAGAAAACGTACCATAACGTGGCATCACGCGAAATTTCAACTCCATATAACGCCGTAATTTTAAGATTACGAAAAAATAAAAAAATACGTGTTTAATATTTTTTATCACTCTACCTGACGGACGAACAAACAAAATCGTCGTCATCCCTATTATCCACACCACAAATAAATACTTATATGAAATGATTTCTTAGCATTTGACAATTTTTTTCTCAAAGGAATTCCCGGGAACCATTTTCCTTTATATAATTATATTATAGTTTCCTCACAAACTTGTTTACTGATTAGATACCTAAGCTAAGTTAAAAATATATGAATGCTTTTGGATATATTTTCCACCACGTAATAAGATGATAGCATAAAGAAGAAAATTAATAGGTACACTATATTCAGAATAATACTCATACATAAGGAGAACGAGTTTTTAAATTGATTTGGAACAGGAATGGTATAACGGGTATTACCATCATCCAGTCTTTTTATATGAAAATTACGCAAACGGGTACCATATCCATATTCAAGGAGCAAAGTATTCATTCCGTTATGTAATGTGACTTGTCTTGTTGGACTGCTGGTACCTATAGCACGTATAGCTACTGTGCTATAGCGAAGCCTTCGTGATTTCGGGCCTCATCCGTTTTTGGGCAGTCTCTCTAGACAACTTTCCAAATCCTTCCTTCCCAGAGCCGCCGGGGTCGTTGTTTCTTCGATTTGTCGATATGTCGCCATAATCACATTATCATCTGTCTGTAAAATAATGAAAATTCGCTATAAACAACAAAATATGGTAAACCAATGTTATAAGTACATAAATAAAAATGATAATTCATCCATATCAAAGTTGAGAAGCAACTCCAAAAAATTTTGTGCTGTTTGATTGGGGTCCGATTTTGTTAAAATTAACACAATTATAGCGTGTTAATACCGTTTATAATAGCAGCTTTTTGACAGAGTTCGTGCCATTTTATTGCAAAATAATAAAAGAATCTGATGCATCGCGACGCTATTGCATTAATATTTGGTGTTAGGTGAGTGGGAAAATGCAATTATTGAAACGTCATTGAAGATTCAGATGGAATATTATATTATATTACTATAGTCAACAACATGTCATATTATATAAATCTCTCAAATTCCTCCAGTAAATTTTTTAACCTTAATGTTTTGGACGTAGAGTCTAAAATCAACTGGGTAAATTTGACATATTATAGTAACCTGACGTGTAGCCGTGTATACATAAGTCGTAATAAAGTATGCGAGGTTCTTCCAAAGACGGGATTCACTTTGTAGCTGTGGGTTGAAGAAATATATTTTAAGTGCAATAATTGTTATAATTTAGTGAATATTATTTTTAATATTTGACTATTTATTTTGTGTATAAACTCATCCTCTGTGTCATTTCGTTACGTTTTATCTTTGTCTTATTTTGTAGTGTCCTCTGATTCTCGAAAATGTTGAGTAACCGTCCCAATATAGAAAGCGAGTGGCACCGCAGTGATCCGAGCTGGTGCTGACTCAGACGCAGATGTTGCATCGCACCCAGTGTGTAGATTATTATGTGAACAGACGACAATCAAGCCCGATTGTGCAAACAGTCTTATTATTGAATAGGGACTATAAATAAATGTTCTAAACATTCAGTCGGTATTTGTTACACATATTAATTAATCTATATTGTTAATATTGATTTGCTAATGGCAAATGTCGTTACTTGTGTTAGAGCTACTGAGTTTCTTTCGCTTGTTCTTGTAAGCCAAAAGACGTTTTGAACATAACCGTATGTAAAAAAATATTTGACAATTCAAAATTACTTTTAGTAAGTTTATTTTGATTAAAAATAATTTCGGCTTTGACTTTGGTATAGGGCGTTATGGTGATGTAACTAAATTTTACATTCAAATTTCCATTTATGAAAGCAGTATCCAATAGCTTCTTCTCCAGTTTCGCTAGCGAAACATCTTTGTGTTCATATGAGGAACAAGAAGCAATCTTGTAAAAAAAAAAATAAGTAAATTAAACTAAAATTTTTTAAAAAGGGTATATTCTCAAGTGGGTCACACTAAAATTCTTTCACACGCGTCGTTTAATTTATATGTACCTATCTAAATATTTCATTACGTTTGCTTACGTGCGTATCTAAACTACTAATTAATCTGTCAAAAGGTATCAAATCGATTTATAATTTTGTCAGTTCCTAGTAACCTAGTTTCAGTTATATTAAATTAAGTATATTTCTTACAATGTTCTTAAGATGTAAACGGCGTTGGTAGCGACATGTCAGTGTCTTCTCAGAAACATTAGTGTAAAATGTTATTAGTAATCGATGGCTTTAAATGGATTTGTAACGCAGCTATTGGGGCTACAAATCGGTTATAGAGATCTTACATTGCAGAAGTAAATCAGTGCGGTTTAATTACAACAAGAAATAGAAAAATGTTTATATTCACATTTTTTCCATTTCTTGTTGGGCAAGTTTGGGGCAAGTTTGTGATTTTCTTACAAATAATTACATTACATTTGAAAGTAATAAGCTTACATAGCAGTACGATATATTGCGATGACGTCATAAATTGTTTCTACCATTACTTTAGCTATAACCAAATGCGATGAAACCGCAGTTCAAAACTGATCAACGTATTTAAACAATCTCAAATCGTACTAGAACTTATACAATGAAAAAACCTTCTTTGACATGTATTGTATGGATATTACGTGAATACGATTATCTTTGGGTATTGTTAACTAAACCTGTTATCTGATAAACAACAAATTGCATACTATCTAGGTACTTACACAGGAACATGTCAGGGTACCACAATACTTGAAATTTTCGCAATTAATTCTGAACTCTACTAACAACATACTGAGGACTAGAGTCCATTGGTGAAAATTTACAGTTTTCAATACGCTGATGTGCTGTGTAGCACAGTAACGTAAGCTCAGTTTTAAGTTGTTCGTGAAAAAGTGTTGATGTTAAATATATTTTCCTGTTAAATAAAAAAATCTGATAACTATTTAAATAAATAAGGAATTAAGATATGGTATTAAGGTAATTAGTTTTTTTTTATAAAAAGTTTTTTTTCGAATTTAACCCAATAATGTGTTTGCCGCATTTTTAATATAAGCTCATATTATTTAAAAAGAGTTTCATCCGAACTAGATTTTTAATGTAATCTTAACTAACTGGAAGCACGAGCTTTACGAAATCCAACAAATGTTACTTAAATTACGTCACCGTTGGTTAATCTATACTTGTCTATATTACCCACAGATATCGATCACATTCACCCCGTGGTTTACAGAGAAAGCTTTTTATGTTCGCCGCTAATCGCTAGGTGACTAAGGTTATATTTGACATTTTTAAAATCAAATTCAATTGATTGAAAACCTTAATATTTCGATGCTTTAATTCCAAAAACTTCGGATCTCTATTCAAAATTGTCTGTTTGTTGATTTTGTCCTATTAGTTATTTTAACGTGAATTATAAGCCTACGTCACCCCCGTATGACGTAGTAGTCCATACTTATTATTCCACTGAAAATCCATTAGAAACGGCTTATGGCGCTTTTCGAAGTACAGAGAAGCTCAAATCATTACATTTTGGTCACTTAACCTGTGTTAACAAAAACCGATAAACTTCCTTATATATTTATAATTAAATATTTGTTTTAAGTGCATACTGCGTACTTGGTGGGAGATACATCTATGTATCGGGGACAAGGCTCTTCTTATAGAAAGTTGTTAACAACGCTATCAACTCATTGACGCATTACTATATTTGGTTTAAACGCTACATCGGGTTACAAGATGCAGAAATAGGGTTGTAACCTAATGCAAAATTGGTTTAGCCCGTCGTCAGATTTATGCACTTGAAATTTGTATTTTTAAATTTAGAATAGAAAAGTAAAAGTCTTGTATTAATAAAAAATAGATCGGCCAAACAAAACATTTATTTTTTGCTTTGGAAGGCACATGAAGCCGTTAGTACCGGTTGCATGCGTGCATTGCATTCCGTGATGGGTGATGCTCGGCTACCTCTACATATGCGATTCTGTCCTTTTATCTGCTATAGGGAATGGCGGAGCCCCAGCAGTGGAGTATTAATAGCTGGTAATGATTAATTAAAATCATAAAAATGTATAATGACTTATTTTTTTTTGGTAATAAACATAGGTCCTACTTTTGACTGCACCATATTGCGCCATTTTCGCGATATTTTTGGATATATAAGCGTCCGTATATGCCCTTGCTTCCTGTCTTAAATTAATTTTGCATTCCTTTTGATTTACTCCTGCTGCAAGTGATGTAGTCATGATTCAACATCTAAATTTAAACATATTCTCATCGACGTTAGCAAGTCACTTACAATTTGTACGCGTTTGTCGTTTGTCAAATAATTATAAATTACGATGGAAATAATGTTTTAAGTAATGAAACGTCAAGAAATTAAAAACTTTGTATCAATTAAACACATATTCATTAAGAGTTTTCCTGAAACTTAACCAGCATACCTTATAGCTTAGGCAGCTTTCCGTACGTGAAAGTTTTTAACATTGGTCCAGGGCTGTCGTAGCCTATTCATTGGAAACTATCAAAATTTTCCTCTAAAATATTGGTATAGAAATAAGAGAAAAAACATTGTTTCGCTTATTACACAATTTTTTCTTCTTTTTAACTGTCTTCAAAAAAGGAGGTGTGTTTTTTGTGTGCTGTTTTCTCACCTTTTTAAAGTTCAAGTCGGTTCTATTTTTTGTAAAAGTAATTACCTCGCTTATTACCTAATGTTGGATTACAAGTCTATCTAACTGTTATATAGTTGTTATTCTTTTGTCTACATTTTACTGAAACGCTGAAATGTTCGATGGGCGTTACCAAGGCAACCACAATAGGTCACGCGGTCATTGTCTCAGTTTTCACTACTTATTATATGTTTAATAACAAAATCGTGATAGATTTTTATTAATGAACTAGAAAGTGAGTTAGTAATTATTTTGGACTGTGGAGGTGCATAAAAATTATTCTATAGACTGCTATTACCTAAATAAAAAATAAAAATATGGGAAGCAACAAAATGTTTAAGTATATGAGTTTTTTTAGTGGAACAATTAACTTGTCATGGCGTTGTAGTACAAAAAAGACCTTTACGATGTAAAATTTAATATTCAGATAGATAATTCAGTGCAAGTTAAGCCGAGCTCCTAGTAGTTCTATACGGCAGTACGCTCCGCGAGCTCTGCGCGATCACAACCCTTACTAGGTCAAACTGATTTCGAATTACAATGAAATAAATACAACCTTTCAAGAAACGCGAACGGTTTACGAGTGTGGCTTGTCGTAGTTGTGAAGTTTTCAGGAGTGGGGTGCGTTCAGTCACTTGTATCATTATCATTATGAAAGTTAGGAAGGTGTAGTTGTCACGATGGATGCGTGCGATGGCTGGATCTCTAACGCTACCTCCGCTGCCTGTGCCGAGAAGATTCCCAATATATTTACATCCATATCGTGTCAAAAGGTGTGAGCTTGTGTTATACAGTTCTGAACTTAGAATTAGAATGAATTTTGACATACTTTTTTCTTTGCCTTATTTCTTTTTCTCATAATAAAAAAATTTTAGAGAATATCACACACATTGCTCAGATCCCAAATTAAGTAGCACTTGTGTTCTGGTAATCCGAGTTAATGAAAGTACGGTAACACGCAGACCCGAGGCAATGTATAAAAGTTCATTTTCTACATTGACCCGACTGAGAATCGATCCCGGGTCTCCAGAGATGGCGACACCATTCGAGCCATTCTCTAATTCTTCATAATTATTAGAAATGAAGTTAAGTTTTAGTGATTAAATCATCATCATCATTAGCCCTTTTACGTCCCCTTTTACGAGTAGGGGCTCTTCCTTATGGAAGGTTAAACGAGGATGGGACATAACCCTCGACGCTGGCAAACGCGGGCCGTAGTATATTAACGGATGCAATTGCAGCCGATACCAACGGATTAGCGTACCTTCCGAAGCATGAAGTACCTCGAGATAATAATATTTGGTCACCCAACCCGTGACTGGCCCCTGTAAAAGTTGCTTAGCACTTATCCAATACGTCACCGAGCTACTAATTATGTATTTATATTAAATTATCTTTATCGTTTTTTGCAGGCGTCACCGTTGCCCACACAACGATGTCCCGGAGCCATTGTTCGATGTGGAGCACACGACAAGCGTGGTCTCCGCATACAAACAGGACTACGACGAGAAACACGTCACTCGCACCACCGCGGTACATCATGAGGATCACCTTCATCTGGAGGGCGACTTCCAGGAACCGGAACGCCCAAAGTGGCAGCCGGCTGAGAGACCTAAACAAAGGAAGCCCGAAGATAATCTCAAACCAGAAGGTGAATTTGAGAAAAGACGGCCAGACGAATGGCATCCAGGTGAAAGGGCTCCAGTGAAGAGACCAGAAGATAACCTTAAACCTGAGGGTGATTTCGAAAAGAGACGTCCAGAAGAATGGCGTCCAGGTGACAGAGCACCTGTAAGACGTCCTGAGGACAACTTAAAACCTGAAGGTGACTTCGAGAAGCGTAAACCTGATGAATGGCAGCCCGGAGATAGAGCTCCCGTACGTAAACCGGATGATAATTTGAAACCAGAAGGAGAATTTACTACGCCGGAAAAGGAACCATGGAGGCCTGCAGAAAGACAAAAGCCTAAGAAGCCCAGTGACAATTTGAAACCTGAAGGAGACTTTGAGAAACGCCAGCCAGAAGAATGGCAACCTGGGGACAGAGCACCAGTTCGTAGACCTGAGGATAATCTTAGGCCCGAAGGTGATTTTGAAAAACGTCGTCCTGAAGATTGGAGACCTGGCGAGAGAGCTCCTGTTCGTCGTCCAGAAGATAACTTATATCCTGAAGGAGACTTTGAAAAACGTAGACCTGAGGAATGGCGTCCAGGTGAAAGGGCTCCAGTTAAGCGACCCCAAGATAATCTTAAGCCTGAAGGTGATTTTGAAAAACGTAGACCTGAAGAGTGGCGTCCTGGAGATAGGGAACCTGTACGCCGTCCTAATGACAACTTACGACCGGAAGGAGAGTTCGCTACACCAGAAAAAGAACCTTGGCGTCCAGCTGAACGCCAAAAGCCTAAAAAACCAGAAGATAATTTAAAACCAGAGGGTGAGTTTGAAAAACGTAGACCCGAAGAATGGCATCCTGGGGATAGAGCTCCAGTTCGTAAACCTGAAGATAATCTTAGGCCCGAAGGGGACTTTGAAAAACGTCAACCTGAAAACTGGAGACCTGGCGAAAGAGCTACCGTCCGTCGTCCTGAGGATAATCTTAAGCCTGAAGGAGACTTTGAAAAACGAAGGCCCGAGGAATGGCGACCTGGTGATAGGGAACCTGTGCGGCGACCTCATGATAATTTACGACCAGAAGGAGAATTTTCTACACCAGAAAAAGAACCTTGGCGACCAGCAGATCGACAACAACCCAAAAAGCCAGAAGATAATCTGAAGCCTGAAGGTGATTTTGAGAAAAGAAGAACTGAAGAATGGCGTCCAGGTGATAGAGCACCAGTAAAGCGTCCCGAGGATAATCTAAAGCCTGAAGGAGACTTTGAAAAACGTAGACCTGAAGAGTGGCGCCCTGGTGACAGGGAACCTGTACGGCGTCCTAATGACAACTTACGACCGGAAGGAGATTTCTCTACACCAGAAAAAGAGCCCTGGCGTCCAGCTGAACGTCAAAAGCCTAAAAAACCAGAAGATAATTTAAAACCGGAAGGTGATTTTGAAAAACGTCGTCCAGAAGAATGGCGTCCTGGTGAACGAGCGCCCGTTCGAAGACCTGACGATAACCTTAAACCAGAGGGTGAATTTACGACACCAGAAAAAGAACCATGGAAACCTGCAGAACGCCCTAAACAAAAGAAACCTCAAGACAATTTGAAGCCTGAAGGAGACTTTGAAACAAGAAAACCAGAAAAATGGCAACCTGGTGAACGTGAACCAGTGCGACGACCCGAAGACAACCTTAAGCCGGAAGGAGAGTTTACGACTCCTGAAAAACAAGAATGGAAGCCTGCTGAAAGACCTATACAAAAGAAACCTACCGATAACTTAAAACCCGAAGGCGATTTTGTCAAAAGACAGCCAGATGAATTCATTCCTGCAGAAAGAACAGAAATAATTCGGCATCAAGATAATATAATCACTGAAGGCAAATTTACAGGTAAGTTCAAATGTAGAGTATGTAAAATATATGCCAACGATTAAAAGTCTAATGAATCTAAGTAATGTCTTTGGCGATATTAAGTTATATATGTATGTATCACTCTAAAATCAGTAAACATAATAAATAGTAAATATTTTTAACGACAAATGCTTTAAAAGTTCATCAGCTCCAGGTACCTCGAAATGGGACTCGAACCCACGCAGTCGCCATCCTGGCGACTGCTCTAATAATTGAGCTACTCGGCATCGAACAGGACTGACGAATTTTTGATTAAGATGATGTTCTAATTAATATATTTTTTTGAAAAATGCATAAAAGAGGTGAAGGTTCCAGGGGCTACTGGATTAATTAAGCATTTTTTATTAAAAATATTTATCAGTATGAATGTAAATTTGATAGAATATCGAAATAAATATTCGATTACTGCTTACACTTTCACGCATTACTTTTATAATCAATCGAAGTGAAAACGTCAGATTACAATATATAGCGCGTGATACTATTCCTGATTGGTCGATCTTGCGTTTCATGTTTGGCGTAAAGACTTTAAGGCGCTTTTGTACCTCTAGTCGTAAAATCAATCTAAAAACCTTTACGACTTAAATTTATTAATCATCTTTGCGATTTTTTTCTATCGAGACAGTTTTTATCAAGGAATCGATTATATATAATTTCATAAAATAATTTTTGTTTGGCCTTAGAATTAAATTGGTTTAAAAAGAAGAAAATTGGTTTCGTACGAATCTCGCCTTCATACTTTTTGTTGTCTGCTCTTCTTTGGTTGTTCATAAATTCATTTTACTTAACAAGAATTTCGCATAAAATTTTAAGTTATTTAAAAGAAAATGATTTATAATAACAAAATCACTGTTTGCATTCGGTTCGATGACGATTTGACTTCCAAATATGGCGTCATGGAGCACATGACGTTCATTCTATCAGAGCCTCAGAGCGCGAGGTTGGTTTCGTTACATGCTATTCACGGTCTGATGATTTGATTTCGATGGATTATAATGGATGAATGGATGGATGATGCGTTAAATTGTAGGTATAATCTTGCGAGATAGATAATAATATCCGCTATATTTTATGTTTTTAGAATAACGATAACGATGGGTAAAAAAATAAATTTCTATTTAGTCCGTCTCAGTTAGTTATTAGAAAAATTACGTATAATTTTATATATATATTAATTTACGTAATACGTGTGACTTTTGGCTTTTATTATTTAATTGGAAGCATAAAATACTTCCAATTACATAATAAAAGCCATTTCTTAGAAGATAATAGGCATTGGCTGTGTCACAGTTTTGTAGAAAATGTACAAAAGCGTGATGTCATATGACATTTTAACTCAATGTATTTATTGATTACGCAAAAAAAAAATACTTAATAATATTCTTCAATAATCCACCTGACGGACAAACAAACAAAAATTAGTCGTCATTCATTTTTTTACGTTAACATAGAATCGGCAACAAATACTGAATCCAAATTTTATATTCAAATTTCATATATATTTATTCAAATCGAAAAATAAATGTCACTTAGATCAATTAGCCTTCATTGTTGGTATAGAAGAAATATATCAAAATATTTTTTCATTATTTTTGCTAATAATAATATTATTTACAGATACAACAACTACCCGATCAGAATATACAACGAAACCTGTTGAGAGACCTCAACCAGTACGCCGTAATACATGGACAAAGTTAGAAGGTGAAATGACTACTGAAACCACTAGTAAAATGGAGTTTGTTGATTATACTGATATTGTTGAAAGAACAACAATGGTCGCGCGAAGGACTGATAACATAATTAGAGAAGGTGAAGTTGAATATATAACGTCAAACCAGGAAGATTTTACGCAAAAAGTTGTACCTGTGGAACGTCCTCAAAGGCGTCGCACTTGGACAAAGGAAGATTTCGAAAAGTTTTATTCTACGGAAGATCTACAAAAAATTACTACATCTCAAGAAGAATATAGAACTTTTGAAGAGACAGATGTAAGACAACAACAAATAATCAGAAGAGATAACTTACATATTCAAGAGGGTAACTTCGAAAGCCATACGGTATCACACGACGATTATGGGCCAAAACTGTCAGAAAAACCAAAACAAAAGAAGCCTGTTGACAATTTAAAACCTGAGGGAGAGTTTGAAAAACCTAAACAAGATGAATGGAAACCAGCAGAACGCCAGACGCCGAAAAAACCACAAGATAATCTCAGACCCGAGGGTGAGTTTGAGACACCTAAACGAGATGAATGGCGGCCAGCAGAAAAGCCAGAAGTAAGAAAACCGAAAGACAACTTAAGACCTGAAGGAGAATTCGAAAAACCAAAATATGATGAATGGCAGCCAGCTGAGCGTCAAACTCCTAAAAAGCCTCAAGATAATCTCAAGCCAGAAGGTGAGTTTGAAACCCCGAAGCATGATAAGTGGAGGCCAGCTGAAAAACGTGAGCCTACTAAACCCAAGGATAACTTGAGACCAGAAGGAGAATTCGAAAAACCAAAATATGATGAATGGCAGCCAGCTGAGCGTCAAACGCCTAAGAAGCCTCAGGATAATCTCAAGCCAGAAGGTGAGTTTGAAACCCCGAAGCATGATAAGTGGAGGCCAGCTGAAAAACGTGAGCCTACTAAGCCCAAGGATAACTTGAGACCAGAAGGAGAATTCGAAAAACCAAAATATGATGAATGGCAGCCAGCTGAGCGTCAAACGCCTAAGAAGCCTCAAGATAATCTCAAGCCAGAAGGTGAGTTTGAAACCCCAAAGCATGATAAGTGGAGGCCAGCTGAAAAACGTGAGCCTACTAAACCCAAGGATAACTTGAGACCCGAGGGAGAATTTGAGCAACCTAAAAATGAAGAATGGAGACCAGCTGAGCGTCAAACCCCTAAGAAGCCTCAAGACAATCTCAAGCCAGAAGGTGAGTTTGAAACACCGAAACATGATAAATGGAGACCAGCTGAAAAACGTGAACCTTCTAAACCTAAAGATAACTTAAGACCTGAGGGAGAGTTTGAACAACCGAAACATGAAGAATG